>OZ001258.1:9072634-9280634 GCA_963924015.1 Macrophya annulata
ACTTGCATTATGTTGTTGTTAGTTATTTTGTTTTACATGACAATATGCTAATCTGAACCATCTAATCTACCGAGCTAGATAAGATCTTTGGATACGTCTTCACACCAGTTACAATTTGATAAACGCACTTCGCTTACATTATCGATATCTTTAATGATATCAATCAGTCTTTTCAGTTGAACGCTGAGTCACCTAAGTTTCATATGCTATTTCGGGAAACGATTATAATACCTAATTATTTCCAGTGTATCGTGGACGGCGACATTGCCGAGCAGGCCGAAAAGCAGCCCGACCCAATAGTCAAATAAATTTAATTGGGCTACTGTATGAATTGGCCAATTATCAACACCACGATGGTAGGGTGCAGTACAACCGTGGTGGCAGACGTAATACTTATCAACAGGTCGTGGCAGAGGCAACGGTGGCGGTCGAGGGAGAGGCACTGGCGGCGGTCGAGGAGGACGTAATGGCCAGAATTAACACTATCATTAGTTAGGTTTAGTCTCTTCCGCTTAGTTTAGTAGTTTAGTCACTAAATAATTATCTTTAGTAAATTCATACTGACGCAGTAATAATACACTCAGAGAAAGAATTATTTAGATGAACACAATGCAGTAACAAATAATCTATTCATCGCAACAGATGACTGTTGATGCGATGGACTATTCGTCTTACGTAATATTCCATCGCATCAACAGATATTCTCTTCTAAATTTTCATATTTTGTTTACTGCATTTGCGCTTTTTTCAGTTCATTTAATTAATCCTTTCTCTGAGTGTAATATTAATACATAGTTTTGGCAATGAAAAAAAACTTTTCTAAATATAGAAAGTGTATAACAATGATAATAAGAAAAACAATAATGACGATTGAAACTAAATTCAAAATTCAAAAAACATTATTATTATTATTATTATTATATACAATGATAAAAATAGAATAATATATATGTACAGACCTGCACATTAATGGTTTGAACATGAACATAGCTGCGCCTGGAGTTTCGATTCGACTCTCGATCCAACTCGCACCACGGAGCAGTCGACAAGCAGACACTTTTTTTCGCTCAACAATAGTTATACCGTTGTTTCCCGAGAAAAGCGTCTGCTTTTCGACTGCTCCGTGGTGCGAGTTGGATCGAGAGTCGAATCGAAACTCTGAGCGCAGCTATGTTCATGTTCAAACCATTAATGTGCAGGTCTGTACATACATACATATATACACATATATTATTAATTTTATTTTTATCATTGTTATTATTAATATTACCATGATCATTATTATTATATGTACTGTGACTATGTGAGGCCGTTGATCAGTGTGCCATATTGAATAAAATATTTTTCAACATACTCTTCTGGATCTAGAGACTTTGTTCTTGTAAACTACACTTCATTGCTTGCCCTGTTCGCTGCCGAAGATTCGGCAAGGACTTTTTACTATACTTTAGTCATCGTATACATTAGAGGAACGCTTTTCATTCGCTATTATGAAGCTGGTGTTATTTTCACATTGTTTATTTTTCTTGTATCTAAATTATTTATCATTATACAAATAACTGCAGAATTATCTGTCAATTAACGTAATTACCTAATGCATTCTCGCATCCGCAATTGTTCAACAGCAACTTCATTTAAATACTATAATATAATGTATAACAATATATTGCAATATATTGTTAGCATAATCTTGTTTCACTATTGTTATTCGAATTTTCTTTTCCATTTGCTTATCACTTACGCCGGATAGGATTTGTTACACAGAGATATGATTAAGGCGTTTAATTGAAGACTATTTCCTTGTCCATTCACCACATAAGAAAAAGAACAATTATGGCAAATTTTATTTTTAATATTGAAGTCTGATAGCATAAAACATGAAATCATTATTGGGTTAGGTTTCAGTGCCATAACAAAGTTTAAATTCAAAGAAGTTCCTGTAGATAATTTGGCTCCGCAAGACTCGTTTGAGGGTCCTGATGTCGCATCTCAAAGTTATACTGATGTCATGTGACATGTAGACGCAAGTCCAAATATATACAGGGTGGGTCACTTCAAATGTCGAGAATGGGAGGGACTCAATTGGCACGAGGCTCTACCCCTTCAGCCAATTAGCAACTAGAAGAATTTAATCGGCCGAAATCCTTACGAGAACACAAGATACAATTGCTGCGTGTGGGAGAGAAATATCAACAACTACTCAACCAGGCTATTAGGTATTTATTCATTTTGACGCTCATAGAAGCGATTTGAATTGTTGGCCTTCTGTTACATGAAGTTGGCTCTGATAAATGAATACACATCATGATTTACATCATTACTCATTGTGGAGACAAAATTATGATACAACCTACCTGTCCGGATATTTAATCCAATACGTTGTTGCCACAAGAGTTGCGTCACTTCGGACCTCACCATAAAGCAGGAGCATGTAGATGTACTCGCTTGTTGTAAAATTCATGATAGGGGATTTTCAAAATCTTAGTAGGTAATAGTGAGCACGCGGCTCAGCTATTAAAATGAGAGTGTGACAAGCCGTATCAGTTGTGCCACAGGTAATCAAAGCCTATACTTTTACGCTTCAAGTTTATTTTGTATTGATAGAGACAGAGAAAGCCAAGAATTTGAATCGTTTCAGTGGGCGTCGCAATGAGTAAATATTTAATAGCCTGATTAAGTCGTTGATATTTTTCTCCTGTACCAAGACCGTATCTTGTGTTTGCATAAGAATTTCGATCAACCAAGTTCTTCTAGTTATTGATTGGCTGAAGAGGTGGGGTCTCGTGTCAATTGAGTCCCTCCCATTCTCGACACTTGAAGTGACGCACCCTGTATATATACCGTGAGAGTCAGGTGAACCGGGTCAGTGAAACGACGATGGCGCTAGCTTTCTTGAAATTTATAAGGGGAACTAACTCACATCCCGAAAATATCCCTAGGCCTTTCGAAGCGTAGATGCGGACCGCCATTAAGAGGATGCTATAGTCCTACTTTACCAGCCAAAAAATAAATCCGCAAATAACTCTGAACCGGTGGTCAAAAATTATTTAGAATGATTTTATTCGATGATTAACAATGAATAGGATCGATCCCGCACGCGGAATTCATCAAAATAGAGAAATTTTTTTTTTTTTTTTTGTTTGTCAAGTGTGGGCGTGTCACTTATTCTGGTTAATATCAAAACCAATGCGTCCAAAATGCAAAATCCGACGTTGTAGCGCCATTCTACATGCAATTCCGAACATTTCTATCTAAAAAGATTGTTGATCCATGCAATAATGGGGCCGAGAGACCGAACCCTGCAGATTAGTGATAAATAGTGTAAATTGTTGATTGTTGACAGCTGAGAGACGCTACGATTGGGTTCCCAAAACGCTCGAAAGATGGCTCCATGCGTAAATCCACGTGAAATATAGAGGGGACGAGACAGAGTTATTGGCACAATCCTGCAGTACGAAGCAGATAAAAGATTTGGTGACAGCAACGGCATGCGTAGAGCCATCTGTCGAGGGTCTCTGGGACCTAGTCGTAACGTCTCGCAGCTGTCAACAATCAACAATTTACACTATCTACCACTAATCTGCAGGGTTCGGTCTCTCAGCCCCATTATTGCGTAAATCAACAATGTTTTTAGACAGAAATGTTCGGAATTGTATGTGGAATGGCGCTACAACGCCGAATTTTGCGTTTTTGACGCATAGGTTTCGATATTAACCAGAATAAGTGACACGCCCTTACTTGACGAATAAAAAAAATTAATTTTTCTCTACTTCGATGAATTCCGCGTGCTGGATCGATCTCATTCATCGTTAATCGTCGAATAAAACCATTGTATATCATTTTTGACCACTGGATCAGAGTTTTTTGCGGCTTTATTTTTTGGCTGGTAAAGTAGAACTATAGCATCCTCTTAAGGGCAATCCCTAGTCGCCCACCTCCTTTTTGTCAAAAAAGGGGCGGAGTTGACACATGTCGATTATTATCCGAACCTAGGCGTCGAAAACGCGAAAACAAAATGCATAGCGTTCATTCTATTTCAATTCCGAACATATACGTACAAAAACATATTCGTTTCATGCGGAAATAGAGCTTTCAGATCGCATTTAGATTTGTCAAGTGTGAATTTCCTCGGCGGCCATTATTATGCAGCTGTCCGCCGAGCTTCGCTGGCCCGGCAGGTAGGTGGCGCCACGAGTATATCGCTCCGACGCAAGGATAGTACGCTAAAGTATATAAAGAATTGTGAAATTCGCGTTGGAGTGATAAATTCGTGGCGCCACCTACCTCCCGGGCCAGCTAAGCTCGGTGGACAGCTGCATAATAATGGCCGCCGAGGAAATTCACACTTGACAAATCTAAATGCGATCTGAAAGCTCTATTTTCGCATGAAACAAATATATTTTCGTACGTATATGTTCGTAATTGAAATAGAATTAACGCTATGCGTTTTGTTTTTGCGTTTTCGACGCCTGGGTTCGAATAATAATCGACATGTGTCAACTCCGTCCCTTTTTCGACAAAAAGGAGGTGGGCGACTAGGGATTGCCCCTAAATATGTTAGACAGCTATCGAAATGTTTTTCGAGGTTATGTTTCACAGGTTACGAAGATTTGCAGTAGAATTTTTAGAATTTCCAGACACGTGTTTACAATAACTAACGAATAACCAAAACGCTGTAGTTCGCTGATCTATTGTCTTGATCTAAAACATTCATAACGTATTTTCACTATTTCGTGTATGTACATACAACTCTACAATACTCTATAACCCTAAAAACACTTCTGATATCTGTCAACCAAATACAATGGCCGCCTCCACGGACCATGGAGTAAACATATAATCCCCCAAAAGCACCTCGGGTGCAAAAACTTTGCGCCAAGTACATTAAAACGTAGTAACTATCAACAAAAATTTGTTAACAAAATATTCAAAGTAATAGCATTTGATCTACAAAAGTATTGAAATCAATGGACTTTGCCAAGTACAATTGAATTTGCTTCCAAGTAATTTCTAAATATTGATATTTCAATATACATAACATGTTACAACATGCAACATACGTACTCATATAAGAAACGATCAATTATAAATGAAATGACGGAAAAACAAAGAAACGAAAAAAAAAATTTGGAGGTAGTGGTACTTGGCGGGCTGATGTTGAAGTTATTATCAGAATATTGAAATAGTTCAATTTATAGTTTCTTGTACTTTTTGCAAAAATGCCCGCCAAGTACCACTACCTCCAAATTTTTTTTTTTTCGTTTCTTTGTTTTTCCGTCATTTTATTTATAATTGATCGTTTCTTATATGAGTACGTATGTTGCATGTTGTAACATGTTATGTATATTGAAATATAGATATTTAGAAGTTAATTTCGAAAATGATTCGAAAATTATCTATTTCCAGATACTGAGAACGAAATTATACCTGGACCTGACAGAGATGAAATTACACAGCCGAGTACAGACTTGCAGTCACAAATATCGGCTATGCCCTCTAACCGTATGGCCGAGAATCATATGGTGGTTGAGTCTTCAGAAATACTCACTGGTAGGTTTCCTCATCCTGAACCGTTACCTGAACAAGCTCATCAGGTTACCTGAAATGCCAAAAAATATTGCCGTCACTACCAACTATACGATTCGAAATTCCAGTATACTGACTATGAGTGTGTAATACAACAAACGACTTCTGAAGCGTAAATTGATTCGGAAATTATCAATTTCTAGATATCGAAAATAAAATTATACCCGGACCTGACGGTGATGAAACTACGCAGCTTGCAGACTTTCGGTCACAAATATCAGCTGTGCCGTCTAATTATATAGTCGAGAATCACGTAGCGGCGAAATCTTCAGAAATACTCACTGGTAGGTTTCCTCATTCTGAAGCATTACCTGAAAAAGCTTACAAGGTTACCTGAAAAGCGAAAGAATATCGCTGTTACTAGCAATCATATTATGCAAAAATTCAGTATACTGAGCCTGTAATACATCAAATAACTTCTGACGCGTGAAACGCGTAATATCCATACAATCAAGTACTCCGACGAGACAAGAGTTTCCACTGATCTTTGTATCTATATATACTAGACCGTTTCAAAAAAATCGACTATTTTTCATTTTCAAAGAGTAACTCAAAAATATTGTTCCAAATGACGAAAAAAAAAAAAATGCTGTCCAAGTTTGAACTCTTAATATTAATATTAAGAGGTGCCTCATCGCGATTTTCTATTTCCAATCTAAATAACATGGGGAAATTTTTTTTTAAACTTTGGAATTCTATAACTCGTCAACGCATTAGTGTACTGATAAGATCAGAACATATTTTTGTAGTGAATTGAACGCTCTAAAAAAAAGGTCTCTTGTTCTTTTTCGATAAATCTAGCTATTTCCAAGTTGGTGTATTGGTTATTAATGGTAATTAATCATGACTAACTTGGAAACAGTTGGATTCATCGAAAAAGACCAAGAGACCTTTTTTGTAGAGCGTACAATTTTGAACAACAGCATTCATGCAGAATCTTTCTAAGTAGATTAATTTTCAAGATATAAAAATCGAAGAGTTCCACAAGACCACTTCCCATGTTATTTAAATGGGAAATAGAAAATCGCGATGAGGCACCTCTTAATATTATTATTAAGAGCTCGAACTTTGACAACATTTTTTTTCATCATTTGGAACAATATTTTTGACTAACTCTTTGAAAATGAAAAATAATCGATTTTTTTGAAACGGTCTAACATATACTACGGATGCGCATAGAATTCCGAGCGAGTTCGTCGGTCTGCCATGCAATAACTCTTTCTATGGCCCACGGGAGGCAGCATAATCGCGCACACCGTATAGCTGAACGTACTAACCATATTTATCTTTTTGTTTATTTGACGAGTCAAGACTTTGAGGTTATGATACCTGTCACGATTGATCGCGATTATAACGACGTGTCGGTAGTTCACTTTTATTTATTTCAAATCAAAGTAATTCCGTAATAATACGGAGATAATAATTATTAAACGCTTACTTATAATAATATTTATGGGGCATAGCAGTATTGCATCGAGATTTTGACACTTTCAAGAAAGCCTATGTAACCGTACGTGATCAAAATGAGTAAAAACATGCCCTCTATTTGCTATCGAGGATAACGAATTATTATACAGTTCCAATATCGTGTAAAAATGTCTGTGACGATTCATCTCAATTATAACGAAGGGTCGGCTGTAAATTACTTATATTTATTTGGATACTTATTTCTCCGACTACGGAAGTTGGATATAACGTAGAATTCGTAAAGGAATCAGAAATTCAGTAATAATGAAGAGATAAACGCTAATAATATGTATAGGGCAAATAGAAATAACCTCATTTAAATTTACATACAAATCCAGTGCCAGAACTCACTACAGCTGTTGTGAAAAATGTGACCGTCAGTTCTCAAAATGAGTGAAAATAAGCCATCGATTACTTATCTAGGATAAAGAATTGTTATAAGGTCCTAATGTTGTATATAAAATTTGGAAATATTCTACATTGCAAAAATGAGAAGGCACGTGGCATCGTTACCAAAAATATGAATTTATGATTAAATGCAAGATATAATATATAATGCGAACTCAGTCATTGTTCTCTGTAAAACGTATTTTGTACAAAAGCTATAAATGCGTGCCGTGTGGCTGGTCGTGATTAGATGAGGAAGATACTTGTTTATTACATTGAAAATTGATGATGGAGGTAGTGGTACTTGGCGGGCATTTTTGTAAAAAGTACAAGAAACTATAAATTGAACTATTTCAATATTCTTATAATAACTTCAACATCAGCCCGCCAAGTACCACTACCTCCAAATTTTTTTTTTTTTCGTTTCTTTGTTTTTCCGTCATTTTATTTATAATTGATCGTTTCTTATATGAGTACGTATGTTGCATGTTGTAACATGTTATGTATATTGAAATATCAATATTTAGAAGTTAATTTCGAAAATGATTCGAAAATTATCTATTTCCAGATACTGAAAACGAAATTATACCTGGACCTGACAGAGATGAAATTACACAGCCGAGTACAGACTTGCAGTCACAAATATCGGCTGTGCCCTCTAACCGTATGGTCGAGAATCATATGGTGGTTGAGTCTTCAGAAATACTCACTGGTAGGTTTCCTCATCCTGAACCGTTACCTGAACAAGCTCATCAGGTTACCTGAAATGCCAAAAAATATTGCCGTCACTACCAACTATACGATTCGAAATTCCAGTATACTGACTATGAGTGTGTAATACAACAAACGACTTCTGAAGCGTAAATTGATTCGGAAATTATCAATTTCTAGATATCGAAAATAAAATTATACCCGGACCTGACGGTGATGAAACTACGCAGCTTGCAGACTTTCGGTCACAAATATCAGCTGTGCCGTCTAATTATATAGTCGAGAATCACGTAGCGGCGAAATCTTCAGAAATACTCACTGGTAGGTTTCCTCATTCTGAAGCATTACCTGAAAAAGCTTACAAGGTTACCTGAAAAGCGAAAGAATATTGCTGTTACTAGCAATCATATTATGCAAAAATTCAGTATACTGAGCCTGTAATACATCAAATAACTTCTGACGCGTGAAACGCGTAATATCCATACAATCAAGTACTCCGACGAGACAAGAGTTTCCACTGATCTTTGTATCTATATATACTAGACCGTTTCAAAAAAATCGACTATTTTTCATTTTCAAAGAGTAACTCAAAAATATTGTTCCAAATGACGAAAAAAAAAAAATGCTGTCCAAGTTTGAACTCTTAATATTAATATTAAGAGGTGCCTCATCGCGATTTTCTATTTCCAATCTAAATAACATGGGGAAATTTTTTTTTAAACTTTGGAATTCTATAACTCGTCAACGCATTAGTGTACTGATAAGATCAGAACATATTTTTGTAGTGAATTGAACGCTCTAAAAAAAAGGTCTCTTGTTCTTTTTCGATAAATCTAGCTATTTCCAAGTTGGTGTATTGGTTATTAATGGTAATTAATCATGACTAACTTGGAAACAGTTGGATTCATCGAAAAAGACCAAGAGACCTTTTTTGTAGAGCGTACAATTTTGAACAACAGCATTCATGCAGAATCTTTCTAAGTAGATTAATTTTCAAGATATAAAAATCGAAGAGTTCCACAAGACCACTTCCCATGTTATTTAAATGGGAAATAGAAAATCGCGATGAGGCACCTCTTAATATTATTATTAAGAGCTCGAACTTTGACAACATTTTTTTTCATCATTTGGAACAATATTTTTGACTAACTCTTTGAAAATGAAAAATAATCGATTTTTTTGAAACGGTCTAACATATACTACGGATACGCATAGAATTCCGAGCGAGTTCGTCGGTCTGCCATGCAATAACTCTTTCTATGGCCCACGGGAGGCAGCATAATCGCGCACACCGTATAGCTGAACGTACTAACCATATTTATCTTTTTGTTTATTTGACGAGTCAAGACTTTGAGGTTATGATACCTGTCACGATTGATCGCGATTATAACGACGTGTCGGTAGTTCACTTTTATTTATTTCAAATCAAAGTAATTCCGTAATAATACGGAGATAATAATTATTAAACGCTTACTTATAATAATATTTATGGGGCATAGCAGTATTGCATCGAGATTTTGACACTTTCAAGAAAGCCTATGTAACCGTACGTGATCAAAATGAGTAAAAACATGCCCTCTATTTGCTATCGAGGATAACGAATTATTATACAGTTCCAATATCGTGTAAAAATGTCTGTGACGATTCATCTCAATTATAACGAAGGGTCGGCTGTAAATTACTTATATTTATTTGGATACTTATTTCTCCGACTACGGAAGTTGGATATAACGTAGAATTCGTAAAGGAATCGGAAATTCAGTAATAATGAAGAGATAAACGCTAATAATATGTATAGGGCAAATAGAAATAACCCCATTTAAATTTACATACAAATCCAGTGCCAGAACTCACTACAGCTGTTGTGAAAAATGTGACCGTCAGTTCTCAAAATGAGTGAAAATAAGCCATCGATTACTTATCTAGGATAAAGAATTGTTATAAGGTCCTAATGTTGTATATAAAATTTGGAAATATTCTACATTGCAAAAATGAGCAGGCACGTGGCATCGTTACCAAAAATATGAATTTATGATTAAATGCAAGATATAATATACAATGCGAACTCAGTCATTGTTCTCTGTAAAACGTATTTTGTACAAAAGCTATAAATGCGTGCCGTGTGGCTGGTCGTGATTAGATGAGGAAGATACTTGTTTATTACATTGAAAATTGATGATGGGGGTAGTGGTACTTGGCGGACATTTTTGTAAAAAGTACAAGAAACTATAAATTAAACTATTTCAATATTCTTATAATAACTTCAACATCAGCCCGCCAAGTACCACTACCTCCAAATTTTTTTTTTTTCGTTTCTTTGTTTTTCCGTCATTTTATTTATAATTGATCGTTTCTTATATGAGTACGTATGTTGCATGTTGTAACATGTTATGTATATTGAAATATCAATATTTAGAAGTTAATTTCGAAAATGATTCGAAAATTATCTATTTCCAGATACTGAAAACGAAATTATACCTGGACCTGACAGAGATGAAATTACACAGCCGAGTACAGACTTGCAGTCACAAATATCGGCTGTGCCCTCTAACCGTATGGTCGAGAATCATATGGTGGTTGAGTCTTCAGAAATACTCACTGGTAGGTTTCCTCATCCTGAACCGTTACCTGAACAAGCTCATCAGGTTACCTGAAATGCCAAAAAATATTGCCGTCACTACCAACTATACGATTCGAAATTCCAGTATACTGACTATGAGTGTGTAATACAACAAACGACTTCTGAAGCGTAAATTGATTCGGAAATTATCAATTTCTAGATATCGAAAATAAAATTATACCCGGACCTGACGGTGATGAAACTACGCAGCTTGCAGACTTTCGGTCACAAATATCAGCTGTGCCGTCTAATTATATAGTCGAGAATCACGTAGCGGCGAAATCTTCAGAAATACTCACTGGTAGGTTTCCTCATTCTGAAGCATTACCTGAAAAAGCTTACAAGGTTACCTGAAAAGCGAAAGAATATTGCTGTTACTAGCAATCATATTATGCAAAAATTCAGTATACTGAGCCTGTAATACATCAAATAACTTCTGACGCGTGAAACGCGTAATATCCATACAATCAAGTACTCCGACGAGACAAGAGTTTCCACTGATCTTTGTATCTATATATACTAGACCGTTTCAAAAAAATCGACTATTTTTCATTTTCAAAGAGTAACTCAAAAATATTGTTCCAAATGACGAAAAAAAAAAAATGCTGTCCAAGTTTGAACTCTTAATATTAATATTAAGAGGTGCCTCATCGCGATTTTCTATTTCCAATCTAAATAACATGGGGAAATTTTTTTTTAAACTTTGGAATTCTATAACTCGTCAACGCATTAGTGTACTGATAAGATCAGAACATATTTTTGTAGTGAATTGAACGCTCTAAAAAAAAGGTCTCTTGTTCTTTTTCGATAAATCTAGCTATTTCCAAGTTGGTGTATTGGTTATTAATGGTAATTAATCATGACTAACTTGGAAACAGTTGGATTCATCGAAAAAGACCAAGAGACCTTTTTTGTAGAGCGTACAATTTTGAACAACAGCATTCATGCAGAATCTTTCTAAGTAGATTAATTTTCAAGATATAAAAATCGAAGAGTTCCACAAGACCACTTCCCATGTTATTTAAATGGGAAATAGAAAATCGCGATGAGGCACCTCTTAATATTATTATTAAGAGCTCGAACTTTGACAACATTTTTTTTCATCATTTGGAACAATATTTTTGACTAACTCTTTGAAAATGAAAAATAATCGATTTTTTTGAAACGGTCTAACATATACTACGGATACGCATAGAATTCCGAGCGAGTTCGTCGGTCTGCCATGCAATAACTCTTTCTATGGCCCACGGGAGGCAGCATAATCGCGCACACCGTATAGCTGAACGTACTAACCATATTTATCTTTTTGTTTATTTGACGAGTCAAGACTTTGAGGTTATGATACCTGTCACGATTGATCGCGATTATAACGACGTGTCGGTAGTTCACTTTTATTTATTTCAAATCAAAGTAATTCCGTAATAATACGGAGATAATAATTATTAAACGCTTACTTATAATAATATTTATGGGGCATAGCAGTATTGCATCGAGATTTTGACACTTTCAAGAAAGCCTATGTAACCGTACGTGATCAAAATGAGTAAAAACATGCCCTCTATTTGCTATCGAGGATAACGAATTATTATACAGTTCCAATATCGTGTAAAAATGTCTGTGACGATTCATCTCAATTATAACGAAGGGTCGGCTGTAAATTACTTATATTTATTTGGATACTTATTTCTCCGACTACGGAAGTTGGATATAACGTAGAATTCGTAAAGGAATCAGAAATTCAGTAATAATGAAGAGATAAACGCTAATAATATGTATAGGGCAAATAGAAATAACCTCATTTAAATTTACATACAAATCCAGTGCCAGAACTCACTACAGCTGTTGTGAAAAATGTGACCGTCAGTTCTCAAAATGAGTGAAAATAAGCCATCGATTACTTATCTAGGATAAAGAATTGTTATAAGGTCCTAATGTTGTATATAAAATTTGGAAATATTCTACATTGCAAAAATGAGAAGGCACGTGGCATCGTTACCAAAAATATGAATTTATGATTAAATGCAAGATATAATATACAATGCGAACTCAGTCATTGTTCTCTGTAAAACGTATTTTGTACAAAAGCTATAAATGCGTGCCGTGTGGCTGGTCGTGATTAGATGAGGAAGATACTTGTTTATTACATTGAAAATTGATGATGGGGGTAGTGGTACTTGGCGGACATTTTTGTAAAAAGTACAAGAAACTATAAATTAAACTATTTCAATATTCTTATAATAACTTCAACATCAGCCCGCCAAGTACCACTACCTCCAAATTTTTTTTTTTTCGTTTCTTTGTTTTTCCGTCATTTTATTTATAATTGATCGTTTCTTATATGAGTACGTATGTTGCATGTTGTAACATGTTATGTATATTGAAATATCAATATTTAGAAGTTAATTTCGAAAATGATTCGAAAATTATCTATTTCCAGATACTGAAAACGAAATTATACCTGGACCTGACAGAGATGAAATTACACAGCCGAGTACAGACTTGCAGTCACAAATATCGGCTGTGCCCTCTAACCGTATGGTCGAGAATCATATGGTGGTTGAGTCTTCAGAAATACTCACTGGTAGGTTTCCTCATCCTGAACCGTTACCTGAACAAGCTCATCAGGTTACCTGAAATGCCAAAAAATATTGCCGTCACTACCAACTATACGATTCGAAATTCCAGTATACTGACTATGAGTGTGTAATACAACAAACGACTTCTGAAGCGTAAATTGATTCGGAAATTATCAATTTCTAGATATCGAAAATAAAATTATACCCGGACCTGACGGTGATGAAACTACGCAGCTTGCAGACTTTCGGTCACAAATATCAGCTGTGCCGTCTAATTATATAGTCGAGAATCACGTAGCGGCGAAATCTTCAGAAATACTCACTGGTAGGTTTCCTCATTCTGAAGCATTACCTGAAAAAGCTTACAAGGTTACCTGAAAAGCGAAAGAATATTGCTGTTACTAGCAATCATATTATGCAAAAATTCAGTATACTGAGCCTGTAATACATCAAATAACTTCTGACGCGTGAAACGCGTAATATCCATACAATCAAGTACTCCGACGAGACAAGAGTTTCCACTGATCTTTGTATCTATATATACTAGACCGTTTCAAAAAAATCGACTATTTTTCATTTTCAAAGAGTAACTCAAAAATATTGTTCCAAATGACGAAAAAAAAAAAATGCTGTCCAAGTTTGAACTCTTAATATTAATATTAAGAGGTGCCTCATCGCGATTTTCTATTTCCAATCTAAATAACATGGGGAAATTTTTTTTTAAACTTTGGAATTCTATAACTCGTCAACGCATTAGTGTACTGATAAGATCAGAACATATTTTTGTAGTGAATTGAACGCTCTAAAAAAAAGGTCTCTTGTTCTTTTTCGATAAATCTAGCTATTTCCAAGTTGGTGTATTGGTTATTAATGGTAATTAATCATGACTAACTTGGAAACAGTTGGATTCATCGAAAAGGACCAAGAGACCTTTTTTGTAGAGCGTACAATTTTGAACAACAGCATTCATGCAGAATCTTTCTAAGTAGATTAATTTTCAAGATATAAAAATCGAAGAGTTCCACAAGACCACTTCCCATGTTATTTAAATGGGAAATAGAAAATCGCGATGAGGCACCTCTTAATATTATTATTAAGAGCTCGAACTTTGACAACATTTTTTTTCATCATTTGGAACAATATTTTTGACTAACTCTTTGAAAATGAAAAATAATCGATTTTTTTGAAACGGTCTAACATATACTACGGATACGCATAGAATTCCGAGCGAGTTCGTCGGTCTGCCATGCAATAACTCTTTCTATGGCCCACGGGAGGCAGCATAATCGCGCACACCGTATAGCTGAACGTACTAACCATATTTATCTTTTTGTTTATTTGACGAGTCAAGACTTTGAGGTTATGATACCTGTCACGATTGATCGCGATTATAACGACGTGTCGGTAGTTCACTTTTATTTATTTCAAATCAAAGTAATTCCGTAATAATACGGAGATAATAATTATTAAACGCTTACTTATAATAATATTTATGGGGCATAGCAGTATTGCATCGAGATTTTGACACTTTCAAGAAAGCCTATGTAACCGTACGTGATCAAAATGAGTAAAAACATGCCCTCTATTTGCTATCGAGGATAACGAATTATTATACAGTTCCAATATCGTGTAAAAATGTCTGTGACGATTCATCTCAATTATAACGAAGGGTCGGCTGTAAATTACTTATATTTATTTGGATACTTATTTCTCCGACTACGGAAGTTGGATATAACGTAGAATTCGTAAAGGAATCAGAAATTCAGTAATAATGAAGAGATAAACGCTAATAATATGTATAGGGCAAATAGAAATAACCTCATTTAAATTTACATACAAATCCAGTGCCAGAACTCACTACAGCTGTTGTGAAAAATGTGACCGTCAGTTCTCAAAATGAGTGAAAATAAGCCATCGATTACTTATCTAGGATAAAGAATTGTTATAAGGTCCTAATGTTGTATATAAAATTTGGAAATATTCTACATTGCAAAAATGAGAAGGCACGTGGCATCGTTACCAAAAATATGAATTTATGATTAAATGCAAGATATAATATATAATGCGAACTCAGTCATTGTTCTCTGTAAAACGTATTTTGTACAAAAGCTATAAATGCGTGCCGTGTGGCTGGTCGTGATTAGATGAGGAAGATACTTGTTTATTACATTGAAAATTGATGATGGAGGTAGTGGTACTTGGCGGGCATTTTTGTAAAAAGTACAAGAAACTATAAATTGAACTATTTCAATATTCTTATAATAACTTCAACATCAGCCCGCCAAGTACCACTACCTCCAAATTTTTTTTTTTTTCGTTTCTTTGTTTTTCCGTCATTTTATTTATAATTGATCGTTTCTTATATGAGTACGTATGTTGCATGTTGTAACATGTTATGTATATTGAAATATCAATATTTAGAAGTTAATTTCGAAAATGATTCGAAAATTATCTATTTCCAGATACTGAAAACGAAATTATACCTGGACCTGACAGAGATGAAATTACACAGCCGAGTACAGACTTGCAGTCACAAATATCGGCTGTGCCCTCTAACCGTATGGTCGAGAATCATATGGTGGTTGAGTCTTCAGAAATACTCACTGGTAGGTTTCCTCATCCTGAACCGTTACCTGAACAAGCTCATCAGGTTACCTGAAATGCCAAAAAATATTGCCGTCACTACCAACTATACGATTCGAAATTCCAGTATACTGACTATGAGTGTGTAATACAACAAACGACTTCTGAAGCGTAAATTGATTCGGAAATTATCAATTTCTAGATATCGAAAATAAAATTATACCCGGACCTGACGGTGATGAAACTACGCAGCTTGCAGACTTTCGGTCACAAATATCAGCTGTGCCGTCTAATTATATAGTCGAGAATCACGTAGCGGCGAAATCTTCAGAAATACTCACTGGTAGGTTTCCTCATTCTGAAGCATTACCTGAAAAAGCTTACAAGGTTACCTGAAAAGCGAAAGAATATTGCTGTTACTAGCAATCATATTATGCAAAAATTCAGTATACTGAGCCTGTAATACATCAAATAACTTCTGACGCGTGAAACGCGTAATATCCATACAATCAAGTACTCCGACGAGACAAGAGTTTCCACTGATCTTTGTATCTATATATACTAGACCGTTTCAAAAAAATCGACTATTTTTCATTTTCAAAGAGTAACTCAAAAATATTGTTCCAAATGACGAAAAAAAAAAAATGCTGTCCAAGTTTGAACTCTTAATATTAATATTAAGAGGTGCCTCATCGCGATTTTCTATTTCCAATCTAAATAACATGGGGAAATTTTTTTTTAAACTTTGGAATTCTATAACTCGTCAACGCATTAGTGTACTGATAAGATCAGAACATATTTTTGTAGTGAATTGAACGCTCTAAAAAAAAGGTCTCTTGTTCTTTTTCGATAAATCTAGCTATTTCCAAGTTGGTGTATTGGTTATTAATGGTAATTAATCATGACTAACTTGGAAACAGTTGGATTCATCGAAAAAGACCAAGAGACCTTTTTTGTAGAGCGTACAATTTTGAACAACAGCATTCATGCAGAATCTTTCTAAGTAGATTAATTTTCAAGATATAAAAATCGAAGAGTTCCACAAGACCACTTCCCATGTTATTTAAATGGGAAATAGAAAATCGCGATGAGGCACCTCTTAATATTATTATTAAGAGCTCGAACTTTGACAACATTTTTTTTCATCATTTGGAACAATATTTTTGACTAACTCTTTGAAAATGAAAAATAATCGATTTTTTTGAAACGGTCTAACATATACTACGGATACGCATAGAATTCCGAGCGAGTTCGTCGGTCTGCCATGCAATAACTCTTTCTATGGCCCACGGGAGGCAGCATAATCGCGCACACCGTATAGCTGAACGTACTAACCATATTTATCTTTTTGTTTATTTGACGAGTCAAGACTTTGAGGTTATGATACCTGTCACGATTGATCGCGATTATAACGACGTGTCGGTAGTTCACTTTTATTTATTTCAAATCAAAGTAATTCCGTAATAATACGGAGATAATAATTATTAAACGCTTACTTATAATAATATTTATGGGGCATAGCAGTATTGCATCGAGATTTTGACACTTTCAAGAAAGCCTATGTAACCGTACGTGATCAAAATGAGTAAAAACATGCCCTCTATTTGCTATCGAGGATAACGAATTATTATACAGTTCCAATATCGTGTAAAAATGTCTGTGACGATTCATCTCAATTATAACGAAGGGTCGGCTGTAAATTACTTATATTTATTTGGATACTTATTTCTCCGACTACGGAAGTTGGATATAACGTAGAATTCGTAAAGGAATCAGAAATTCAGTAATAATGAAGAGATAAACGCTAATAATATGTATAGGGCAAATAGAAATAACCTCATTTAAATTTACATACAAATCCAGTGCCAGAACTCACTACAGCTGTTGTGAAAAATGTGACCGTCAGTTCTCAAAATGAGTGAAAATAAGCCATCGATTACTTATCTGGGATAAAGAATTGTTATAAGGTCCTAATGTTGTATATAAAATTTGGAAATATTCTACATTGCAAAAATGAGAAGGCACGTGGCATCGTTACCAAAAATATGAATTTATGATTAAATGCAAGATATAATATATAATGCGAACTCAGTCATTGTTCTCTGTAAAACGTATTTTGTACAAAAGCTATAAATGCGTGCCGTGTGGCTGGTCGTGATTAGATGAGGAAGATACTTGTTTATTACATTGAAAATTGATGATGGAGGTAGTGGTACTTGGCGGGCATTTTTGTAAAAAGTACAAGAAACTATAAATTGAACTATTTCAATATTCTTATAATAACTTCAACATCAGCCCGCCAAGTACCACTACCTCCAAATTTTTTTTTTTTTCGTTTCTTTGTTTTTCCGTCATTTTATTTATAATTGATCGTTTCTTATATGAGTACGTATGTTGCATGTTGTAACATGTTATGTATATTGAAATATCAATATTTAGAAGTTAATTTCGAAAATGATTCGAAAATTATCTATTTCCAGATACTGAAAACGAAATTATACCTGGACCTGACAGAGATGAAATTACACAGCCGAGTACAGACTTGCAGTCACAAATATCGGCTGTGCCCTCTAACCGTATGGTCGAGAATCATATGGTGGTTGAGTCTTCAGAAATACTCACTGGTAGGTTTCCTCATCCTGAACCGTTACCTGAACAAGCTCATCAGGTTACCTGAAATGCCAAAAAATATTGCCGTCACTACCAACTATACGATTCGAAATTCCAGTATACTGACTATGAGTGTGTAATACAACAAACGACTTCTGAAGCGTAAATTGATTCGGAAATTATCAATTTCTAGATATCGAAAATAAAATTATACCCGGACCTGACGGTGATGAAACTACGCAGCTTGCAGACTTTCGGTCACAAATATCAGCTGTGCCGTCTAATTATATAGTCGAGAATCACGTAGCGGCGAAATCTTCAGAAATACTCACTGGTAGGTTTCCTCATTCTGAAGCATTACCTGAAAAAGCTTACAAGGTTACCTGAAAAGCGAAAGAATATTGCTGTTACTAGCAATCATATTATGCAAAAATTCAGTATACTGAGCCTGTAATACATCAAATAACTTCTGACGCGTGAAACGCGTAATATCCATACAATCAAGTACTCCGACGAGACAAGAGTTTCCACTGATCTTTGTATCTATATATACTAGACCGTTTCAAAAAAATCGACTATTTTTCATTTTCAAAGAGTAACTCAAAAATATTGTTCCAAATGACGAAAAAAAAAAAATGCTGTCCAAGTTTGAACTCTTAATATTAATATTAAGAGGTGCCTCATCGCGATTTTCTATTTCCAATCTAAATAACATGGGGAAATTTTTTTTTAAACTTTGGAATTCTATAACTCGTCAACGTATTAGTGTACTGATAAGATCAGAACATATTTTTGTAGTGAATTGAACGCTCTAAAAAAAAGGTCTCTTGTTCTTTTTCGATAAATCTAGCTATTTCCAAGTTGGTGTATTGGTTATTAATGGTAATTAATCATGACTAACTTGGAAACAGTTGGATTCATCGAAAAAGACCAAGAGACCTTTTTTGTAGAGCGTACAATTTTGAACAACAGCATTCATGCAGAATCTTTCTAAGTAGATTAATTTTCAAGATATAAAAATCGAAGAGTTCCACAAGACCACTTCCCATGTTATTTAAATGGGAAATAGAAAATCGCGATGAGGCACCTCCTAATATTATTATTAAGAGCTCGAACTTTGACAACATTTTTTTTCATCATTTGGAACAATATTTTTGACTAACTCTTTGAAAATGAAAAATAATCGATTTTTTTGAAACGGTCTAACATATACTACGGATGCGCATAGAATTCCGAGCGAGTTCGTCGGTTTGCCATGCAATAACTCTTTCTATGGCCCACGGGAGGCAGCATAATCGCGCACACCGTATAGCTGAACGTACTAACCATATTTATCTTTTTGTTTATTTGACGAGTCAAGACTTTGAGGTTATGATACCTGTCACGATTGATCGCGATTATAACGACGTGTCGGTAGTTCACTTTTATTTATTTCAAATCAAAGTAATTCCGTAATAATACGGAGATAATAATTATTAAACGCTTACTTATAATAATATTTATGGGGCATAGCAGTATTGCATCGAGATTTTGACACTTTCAAGAAAGCCTATGTAACCGTACGTGATCAAAATGAGTAAAAACATGCCCTCTATTTGCTATCGAGGATAACGAATTATTATACAGTTCCAATATCGTGTAAAAATGTCTGTGACGATTCATCTCAATTATAACGAAGGGTCGGCTGTAAATTACTTATATTTATTTGGATACTTATTTCTCTGACTACGGAAGTTGGATATAACGTAGAATTCGTAAAGGAATCGGAAATTCAGTAATAATGAAGAGATAAACGCTAATAATATGTATAGGGTAAATAGAACCTAACCTCATTTAAATTTACATACAAATCCAGTGCCAGAACTCACTACAGCTGTTGTGAAAAATGTGACCGTCAGTTCTCAAAATGAGTGAAAATAAGCCATCGATTACTTATCTAGGATAAAGAATTGTTATAAGGTCCTAATGTTGTATATAAAATTTGGAAATATTCTACATTGCAAAAATGAGCAGGCACGTGGCATCGTTACCAAAAATATGAATTTATGATTAAATGCAAGATATAATATACAATGCGAACTCAGTCATTGTTCTCTGTAAAACGTATTTTGTACAAAAGCTATAAATGCGTGCCGTGTGGCTGGTCGTGATTAGATGAGGAAGATACTTGTTTATTACATTGAAAATTGATGATGGAGGTAGTGGTACTTGGCGGGCATTTTTGTAATGTTACAGACTGGCCAAAACTATCCTAGGATATTCTGACTCAGGTTCCTAGAATGCCTCCTATATATATATTAAAATATATACGTAAAGTTCACAAGAACGGGACTTACGGGAGGCTCACAAGGTAAGAATAATTGCGAAATATGCACTCGTTTATTGTAATGTTGAATAAAGAAATTTTATTAGTACCTTTGTTTGATTTCCTTAGTCCAATTCCACAATTTCAATAATTTTGGGCGTAGAGGGTTGAATATTATGGTCAGCGGGGGCAGTATTGAAAACGTGCTGGCTAAGGGTGGTTTCTATAGTGCTAATAACGCACTGGGCCCCTTGGAAATCTACTGAATGTTGAATAATAGTTTGAGGGGGCTGAGCCTGGTGTTCGTACGCTTGGTTGGTGCCGGACAGGAGTCCGTGTAGTAATTCGTACTGGTAGTCGAGGTCTACGCTCGGTTGATCGTATGCTGGAGGTGTGTCCAAGTGGGCGGAGCTGGGCCCTGGTTGGTAGGTAGTATAACCCCTGAATGGTTGCTGTTGCTGCGAGGGTTCCCTGTTGATTATAAGAGTGTCCGTGCTGCTATCGGATTGGTAAGAGGAATCTCCGTAGCCCTCTTTGATGGCTTCTCCGATTGGCTTAGCGTACTGAGGGTAGTTGTCTAGCAGTTTCTCGAATACTCTTTGGTCTCTGGCGATTGCCCTGGCAATCCTTTCTCGCACCTTTTTACCTGCTCGATGTCTTTTACGGGTTACAACTCCGTACATCTATGAGGGAACGAAAGGTGAGAGTTAGCGTTTGGCCCAAAGTAGCAGAGGACTTGGCCTTGACGCTGGGGATGTGTGTATATCCCTGGCTGGATTTAGGATAATCAGCCTTAGGTAAAAGACTTAAATTTAGGCTAAGAACTTACTCTAGCCGGGTAAAATTAAGTACTTGATCAGGCCTAGTACTAACTGGCCGTGTGAATCAACGAGAGAGTTAGTGTTGGCTAAAGGTCATTAAACCTTAGCCTTGTCACTAATCTCGAAGGTGTTGTTATAAATGGATATAGGAATTAACCTGGCCAAGTAGTCCAATTCCAGCCTGTGTGATGGCTTGAAACTAACTCTAGCCGTAGTTAAATAAGGAGTTATTAATTTGGCTGAGATTACTCTAGCCTTAATTAATATGCAAAGGATTGAGATGTATAGAGTTGTAAATTTACCTTTGCAGGGTTTGATGTGAGTTGAGTAAACTGGTTTTACTTGGTTTGTATAAAGGTTTATTTAACACTATGTTTTACACTTGTATATTAATACTAGGTTAACTGTGTGTCTTTTCACCAAGGAGTTCAGTTATATATTTGCGATTTATAAGTAAGAGCAGTGTCTTAGACTTTAATAAATGAATATATTTGCTTCTATATTTATAAGTAAGAGCAGTGTCTTAGACTTTATAAATGAATGTATTGAGTTTGAATTGATGTTAGCGTAATGCTATCGAAGATGGTACTGAACTGAACAGTCCTGGTGGCAGGGGTTTAAATAGTATTCTTAACTAGAGTAGTGGGGTTGTTTTACTTATCCCCGCATTCCAATCTCACGCTGGACTTTGTGCAGCTGCATGAATTTTGGGCACGTAGGCTTAGCCGGATGTTAATATTTGATATCGATATTCTTAATAAATAAGTTTGATAAATAATTCTAATGAAGAGTTTTAATTATCTTTGAATAAATATCCTGCATTCGCCTAATGCGTGACTCATTTGTTTGGATCGGTTTAAGTTACTCGGGCTTGCTTATTCTATCTTGTTTTCGATCCTTTAGCTGTTTAGTCTGCACAGAGCCCACGTGAGAGTTTGGTTGCCTTATAATATATAATATGGTATATATGCATCTTATATGTATAATATGATATATATGTGTATCTTATAATATATGTATAATATGATATATATGTGTATCTTATAATATACGTATAATATGATATATATGTGTATCTTATAATATAGGGTATATATGGAATACATATAGTTAAGTGAATTAATATATATGTAGTACAATATTATATGCTTGTATTACAATAGGTAATATAGGTGTGTATACGTATGGATATATATATGTATATGCTTATATCTAATATATTTCATGAAGAGCAGGCAAGGGTTGGTATATCATGCATCGGTGTGTGATTAGGTTATCCGTGTAGGGTATGGATAGTGTATTACCTATGCGTGATATAGATTTGCTTAAGGTAAGCCTTGCATGATCTTTAATTGGTAAAGTAGGTTTTTATATACTATCATATGGTATAATATTATCAAAAGGTAAAGAAGCTTTTAGCGTTGTTGGTTGGTATTAAAGGTGGGTGGGAATGTGACACCTCCCCCCTGAGTCTCAAATGTGACGGCGGTGCCGTGCATTTGTCTTAGACGGTAAGTTAGGTCTTCTATTGTTGGAGTTGGTGCTTCTTCTTTACCTGTGGGTGTGTTGTCAGGTGCGCTTGGACCTGGTGTTACTTCTTGTCCTATTTCTGGATCCGTGGTGGATGGTGTTCCTTGTCCCAGGTGAGTTATGAGGTGCGTTACTGATCCCCACAGAGCTCCCAAGATGTGGATGCTCCACCCGTACATGTCGTGGATGGTATATCCGTGTATGATGGTGTCTATTATGAATTTTATAACTCGGATGACGATAAATATTCCAAGGAATCCTGCTGAGAATGAGCCAAAGGACATGAATCCTGCCCAGATTTTTCTTCCAGTTGATTCTGCGATTTTATCTAGAGTTGATTCATCCATCAGGTTGTAGATGGATATTCCTTCTTTAGTGATGGTGTGATCTGTTGCTCCTCGGGCTATAGTATTTAGTACGGCTGGTCTTTCTGCCGGGAATAATAGATGGTCCCTGAGGCTGTCTAGATCCTTTTGTTGGTAGATACCGCTCGTGCCTAGTGGTCCGGCACTGATGTATTTCCAGGTCATTCTCGTTTTTGGACTCAATGATTTAGGAGGAATAACTTCTACAGGTGCTGGTGTGAATTTGTACCACGTGTCTTCGATTTTGTACATTGTCGCTAGTATTAGGTTGCATTCTTGTTGCGTTCCTACCTTTACGATTATCTTGGATTTAGGTGTTATGAATAGGGATGAATTTCTCACAGTAACTGGTAATTCCGAATAGCAGTGGTCTGTCTGTCTCAGTTGGCATTCTATTGGTATGCATTTTATAATGTGAACCACTTCACCAGCTATCGTTGCCATATAGCCTGGGCTTTGCATGAGATTGTGAGCAAATTCGTCCGGAGACAATGTAGCTATTGTCAAGGCGTTTCTTATTACCTGTTTTTCCAATTCACACTTTTGTGTAATAATATCTCGGTATAAGGTGTTCAGTTGGTTCTTAATGTGTCTTTCAACGTACATAAATTTGGAGTTAACGTAGGAAAATATGTCTACGTTTTCAACCTTGACTTGGGATTTTTGTATGAAGGTATTTCCTCGCGTTGTTTCAAATATGAATAATTTGGGGTGTTCTGTTCTGAATATGTTGTAACCGCAGGTTTTCTTTTCTGTTGTTTTAACCAGTGCGAAAGTCACGTCATTGGAAGCTATTGAGTATATGGTCAGTGCTTCGTCTGTCGGGTTTGTTGTTTTTTCCGTTATTTTTGAAACCATACCTTCGTATAGGACGTCGTAGTCTGTGAATCTGCAACTGTCTTCAGGTGTATCTGCCCAGAATGAATAACCTCCCTCTTCGTCGAAACATGTTCTTTTGTTGAGTTCACAGGTGACTCCGTTTCTTAGGGTTAGCTTATTCTCATCGAGTCTCACGGTTCCCATTTGAACTGTAAGGGAAATTTTGATAGTTGCTTGGACCACTACTTTAGTCCATTGTCCGTATCCGTCATCAAAGAATTCTCCTTCACAGCTTCCGTCCTTGTCGATACTTCCTGCTATTGTTGCCGTTGTTCTTGTGGTAGTATTCCTTTTGACGTTAGTGATGTACCTGTTGTGTCCAACGCTGAGTTCACCTCTTTCGTGCAAGTGTTGGCATTCTGTGTCACTGATTTCTTTTATGTAGGCTTGTCTGCCTCCTTCGGTGATTGATATGTGTGAGTGCATACCACAATGGTATACTGTACGATCGATCTCTACCCGACATTGTATAACCCTAGTTTGTTTGAATTTAGATAACTGAAATAGTTGTACGTAAGTTTCTTGTATGTCAGGGTTTTCTTCGGGTATGTCGCAGTTTGTTGTATCTACTAGGCTAAGTGTTGTTATATTGAGTCCGCCTCCACCACAGTCATATCCGATTAGTGCGTTTGTCAGTCCGATAGTCAAGGCGAATATGAGTAAATTCATGTTTGTCCGGTTCTGGAACAGAAGTTCCGCTTCTTTACCCTTTGTATTTACTTATGCTAGTTACTCTAGTCGTTTTCTGGTTGTGGGTTTGGAACGACCCTAATAAAGCATTGTTTATCATTATTTTGGATTAGTGCGTTTATTATGTCGTGGTTAATTTCATAAATGATAATAATTTCATATCGTTCAGTAATAAGGTTTTCCATAGTGCCGAAAGTATAGTCTTCGTCTGTAGTGTAAGCACTATATCTGTAAGTTATTGTCTTTAATAAATCCTTATTAGCGGCGTGTTCCAAAATCGCAACCTCGAATCCTTTGATTCTTCTATCTAGTCTTAACATTATCTTAGTTCCTAGCTGTTCTACCTGAAGGGTTCTTGCGCTGGGGTTCGATATTTGTTTCCCAAATAGGACGAGATAATCTCTTCCTTGTTGAGTTAGTTTCATCTGCAAGAGATTTATGAATTTCGTTTCAGGCGTGCTATCTTCAGCTTATTTCTATGCACTATTTTATCTCTATTTTTTACTCTTATTTTAATATTTTGATTATCGAGTATTTCGATCACTTTATACGGACCGGTATATTGGTCTCCTAGTTTGCTTCGCTGAGGTTCCTTTAAGAGATATACCTCATCGTTAACAGTTAAGTGTAAAGGATTGATTTTTTTGTCATAATAATACTTTGATCTTATTTTTGCCTTTTCTAAATTTTCCTTTGCTAAATTCTGAATTTCTCTTAATTTTGAGTACAGCTCGACGAGGTAGTCTTCGTAGGTTCGATCAGTGGTTTGTTCTATAACCTCATGATTGGACGGTAGGCGTGCTAACCTGCCGAAAACCAGCTCGTGGGGCGTGTACTTTGTACCTTCGTGAGTACTAGTATTATATGAGAACATGGCTTGTGGAAGCCAGTGGTCCCAGTTATTGTTTTTATCAATGAATTGTTTTAAATATTCTGTTAGGACGTGATGGGATCTTTCAATGGACCCATTTGATTGAGGATGAAATGCTGTCGTTCTTACTTGTTTAATTTTGAATTTTTTTGCAATTTCTCTCATGAGTGAGCTCGTTAGGTTTGACCCTTGATCAGTAAGAATTTGTTTGGGTGCCCCGAATTTGCAAATTAAGTGGGTGATCAGGGCGTCGGCAATAGTTATCGAATTGGTTTCGAGTAAAGGAATGGCTAATGAATATTTTGATAGTTGGTCCTGAATTGTTAAAATATATTCGTTCCCAGAAGGGGTTAATGGCAATGGACCTACAATGTCCATAGAGACTTTGTCGAAAGCAGAGTTAGGAGTGTCTGTCAAAGTCATAGGTTGTTTGGTCTTTACTCTTGTTAGTTTTTTTGTTTGACATTCTATGCATGTTGCTATTAGATCTTGTATTTGTTTTTTCATTCCGTCCCAGAAATAATACTGTCTGATTCTATTATATGTTTTATTCATTCCTTTGTGACCCCCTAATGCCGATCTGTGGTATTCATTAATAATGTCGGTTCTGTCAATTTCGGGTGGTGTTCTTACAAGATTAGTACATACTTGAATGTGGATTCTATGTTCTCTGTTTATGTGTTTTAATTGAGTTTCTATTTCTTTCCAACTTAAGGAGTCTATACGGGGTGTCTTTGCGATTGAGAATGAAGTTATTTCTAATTCGTCCAAAACATTAATGAGAGAATGCATAGTTTCAACAAATATTTCGTGATCTAAGTTAGTTTTTATCGTTTCCTTTATGGGTAAGGCTATGTGAGTTCTGGATTTGATCTTGTTAACTTTAGCGCGAGCTAGTGTAACATCTGTAAATATAGGTAATAGGTTTAATTCTTTTAGTTCCCGCGAACCGTTATCGTATGCATCTCCTTTACAGGTTATAAAATATACTATAGTACCCTTTTGCATTGATAGTCTGTCTCTAGTAATCGTGATTCTAGGCAAATTTTGTTCTCTAAGTTGGTACTGATTATTCCCAGTTTGGATAATTTCGTCATCAGTTTCGTCATCTTGGTCACTGTCTGTGTCGTCAGGTAAGTCTTGTTCCTTAGGTTGATTGTCGATTTCACTATCCTGGTCACTGTCCGTGTCATCAGGTAGGTCTTCGTCTTCCGATGATGCTTCGCTTGAGTCATCAGGTAATATTAGCTCATCGTCGTGAATGTCAGGTGTGATTAGTGTTTCTTGTTTATCAGGAGGTTTCTTAAGCGAAGTTCTAGGTGGTTCAAAGTTACATACGAGGATTTCGAAAGGAGGTTTGAAGATTTTTGTTATTGCGCTTTTCACGTGAGGCCAGAATAATTGGTCCAGTCCACAACCGATACGAGGCATAGCTAATTTGAATATATTTAGTTCCATGCAGGTATTTTTAAGGTTGATCAGGCTTGCGACGAGGTCCTCAAATTCTGGTAGTTCATTACTTTCTTCCTTAGTTATAAGGTAAAACAAGTATCTATCACCGTCTTGAATGTAGGCCACTTCTCCGACGGTTTTACCCTGTTTTTTCAATTCGTTTACCTGATTAAATCGTTTTTTGAATTCGAGTGCTATTCCTGCTCCCATTCTTAAGTCTTTAGCCACACAGTGTATCAGAGAGTAAGACTTGTCGACTGTGAATAGATCTTGATCGACTTCCTTTAATTTGGTTTTATTGGGAATTGGGAAGATATCTTCATCAGATGACTCCGTGTCACGAGTGAGTGCAGCTATTTTTGCTTCCTGGAATATTTCTTTTACCTCTTGTGGAATCGGGTCACATTGTATAGGAAAGGCTGTCGGGTATTGAGGTCCTTTCTTATGTATTCTAACCTTGTAGGGCATTCTGCCAAAGAGCGTTAGGAGCGTTGGCTCTATTTGTTCCCATTGTAAGTTATTTTCCTCTAGATCTAGATTCGTGAATGCTAAGTAAAAGATTGAGTATTCTTTGGTTAGTTTATGCAATAATTCTAGAGATTTTTTCACGTCTTCTACTTTAGCGTTGTCTGTTTCCTTTTCTTTAATTACCAGGTAAATTATAATTCTTCCTTCATGGTTTACGGCCGTTAATCCACCAATTGGTGTTTTGTAAGATTTTAATCGATCTACCTGTCCTATTTTTTCCAAGAATCTTGGTCCGAGTCCCTTTTGAAATTGAAATTCCTGTGATGCTGTATGTACTATTGCATAACCTTTCGGTGTGTTGAATATATCTTCCTCGGCACGTATTAGTCTATTTATATTTACTGTTTCTTTATTGTTTGTTTCAGGGTCCATTAATTCAGGTGGGTTTCTGGAGAGAGCGTCAGCGTTGGCGTTCACCGTTCCTGGTTTATAGATTAGTTGGTATTCGTATTCAGCTAGTTTTAATCTCCATCTGACTAATCTTGAAGTAGGGTCCTTAACGGAGTTTAGCCATACAAGTGGTCTGTGATCTGTTATTAAGGTGAATTTGGTGCCGTAAATGTATGACCTGAAGTGAGATACACAATAAACAATGGCTAGTAATTCTTTCTCAATTGTGGAGTAATTTAATTCTGCTGCCTGTAGGAGTCTGGATGTGTAGGCGATCGGTAGGTCCTTTCCTACTTCTCCTTGGCTTAGGACTCCTCCTATCGCGTATCCTGAGGCATCTGTAGTGATTATGAATGGTTTTGTAAAATCTGCGTATTGCAGAATTGGTTTTTCGCACAATTTGTCTCTTAGTATTTCAAAAGCTTCTTGTTGTTTTTCCGTCCATTTGAAGGGTTTTGTTTTCTTTAAGAGTTCGGTCATTGGCTTAGCTATTTGTGAGAATTTCGGTATAAATCTTCTGTAGTAGCCTGCGAGTCCCAGAAATTGCTTAATATTTTTTGCATTTTTGGGTGTCGGGAAATGTTTTACGGCTTCTACCTTTTTAGGATCGGGTTTGACACCGTCTTCACTTATGATGTGACCTAGGTACATGACTTCTCTTCTAAGAAATTCGCATTTATCCGGTTGTAGTTGAAGATTGGCTTGTCGCAGTCTTTCCATAAGGAGTTTAAACTTACGTTCGTGTTCTTGGAGTGAACTTGCGTATAAGACTATATCATCTAGATATACGAACAGCTCATTGCCTTGGAGTCCAGTGAGGACGTTGTCCATTAGTCTTTGGAATGTTGCTGGAGCGTTCTTGAGTCCGAATGGCATCCTGGTGAACTCGTAATGTCCGTAAGGTGTGGAAAATGCGGTTTTCGGGCCGTCTGTTTCCTTCATGGGTATTTGATGAAACCCGGAGGCCAGATCAAATACCGAGAAGTACTTTGCGCTGCCTAATTGGTCGAGTATTTCCGTTATATTAGGCAGGGGGTATGCATCCCCAACTGTTTTTTCGTTTAGAGATCTATAATCGATGACCATGCGCCATCTTTTATTTCCTAGGGAGTCTTCCTTTTTGGGTACAATCCATACCGGCGAATTATATGGTGATAATGAAGTTTTAATGATGTTATTTTTTGCTAGTTCCGATACCTGCTTGTTTATTTCCTCACGGTGTATGGGCGGAAATCTGTATTGTCTTGTGTTTACAGGGGTGTCATCGGTAGTAGTTATGCCATGCTGTATGGCATTAGTTGATTCTAGAGGTTCGTCCGGTAGGTGGAATCGGTCTGTATTTTCCATTATAAGTGTTTCCACGTGGTCTTTCTCTTCCTGATTTAAGTGTTCCAGTCTGAGTAGAGGTGTAATTTTCTGAAATCGTTCTGAGCTTTCTTGAGTGCTAAGTCTTGTGAGATTTGTTTGCATAGGCATGCATGATATGTTTTCATAAGGTAGAATCTTTACTTCGGGTGTTTCAAAGGTTAATTCCCTTCCAGTGGTGTTTGTTATTGGTATTGTTACCTGTTGGTTCTGTACTGTGACTAAGACTTCTCCGGCGTAAATTCCGTCCGTTCCTTTGATCCGTGGAATATATCCTTCGCTTAGATCTGTTTCTTTTACGTCTATTCGGACTAATTGGGTAGTTCTTCCTTTGATAGAGAATACCTCCTTGGGTATAAAGGGTAGAGACTGGTTATTAACCGTTAAGCATTCATTATCATAGTCGATAGTTGCCTTGGTAGAGTGGAAGAAAGCTGATCCTAATATTCCGTCTTGCTTTATCTTAAAGTCGTTGTCTACTACATGGAAAGGTACCCTTTGTCCTTTGATGTCTATCTCAGTGCTTCCTAAAGATTTAATCAGATTTTCAGTTATGCCCTTCATTTCAATGATATCTGAAGTATCCACTCGTTTCCATGTTTTTAAAGTTTTTGCCTTTATGATGTTAGGTTCTGCTCCTGTATCGATCATGAGTTTGACGCCATCTTGTAGATCCGCAGATTCGATGTCTATGGTTGGAACAGATCCGATGCTGAGGTTAATGGTAGCGATGTGATTTCTTCTAACGCCGTCAGTGGATTTACTGCACGTGTTTGCCCTGTCTCCCGGGGTTTCGTGCCTGATCCCGAGGGGCCTGGGGCGTTTCCCTGGTTCTGGGGTTTGTCCTGCTGCTCCATCTTCCTTTGGTTATCTACCCATTTCTTTTTCCGACATTCGTCTATATTGTGTCCGATATTTTTGCAAAATCGGCAATTTTTATTAGAATCGTAGTTACTGGTCCGTCCTTGCCCGTAGGTTGGTTGAGACCTAGCGTTGTCATATTTACCTTGGATAGGGTTATTATTTTGTGTCCTGGTTGATGGGTTCTGGGGTGTAGGTGGTGCAGAGGCTGGTTCCCTTTTGAGGAATCTACATTTTTCTGTCTCGTGGCCAACCCGCTTACAATTTAGGCAAGTGGGTGGTTCTGTTCTTCTAACGTAGGGAGTGGATTTGTCTCCTCTGTCTCCTCTTGTCCTTTCTCTGTCCTTATCGAAACGTTTCCCTATTTCGATTGCTTTGGTAGTTGCTTCGCTGAATGTATGTACACCAGCGATCTGGAGGGCGTTCCTATATTCTGGGGGAAGTCCGTCGAGGAAACTATCCAATGCTTCTATGTCGACTGCTTCAGCGTCTACGTATCCGTTGGTTCTACGCTCCACCTCTAAAATGGCGGTTTTTAAGTCCTTCACGCGACTTATGTATTCGATTATGTGTTCGTCTCGTTTTTTGTATACATTAGCTAGCTCTCCCTTATAGAAATTTGTTGACCTGTTGGGGCTAAATATTTCGAAAAGTTGATCCAGGAATTCTTGGATTGAATCAAATTCGCTGTCCTCCAATGCCATAGCAGCTCGGGAAGTAAGTTTTCCTTTTATTAATTTCACTAGGGTTGTTTCTGCGTTAGGGGCAATCATTCCTTTTGCTCTTCTACAGGCTCTTGAAAATGACATCAGGGTAGACAGTTCCCCGTTGTAGGTAGGTATCATTTCAATTGCCTGTTTCATTGTGATAGTATGATCCGGAGCTGGGGTAGTGTAGGGTGAAGACCTTGGTTCGCTTTGTCTTCGTATTATTTCCATTTCTCTTCGTAATGTCCGTAATTCGTTTGAAAGAGTTTGTACCGCGTCTTCTTGTGTTGATGTACGAGGAAGGTTTGGAGGATTTGGAGGGTTTGGAGGGTTTGAAAGATTTTGAGGATTCGGAGGTTGGGTGTTATCAGGTGGATTTACATTATTTTGATTAATGGGCGGGTCAGGTGCCTGTCTCGTAGGTGTAGACGTGTTATTGTTAGCAACAGAGGTGCTAGGGTTTACTTGAGTTACCTGATCCGTTGTTATATGCGTTCGTGTTGGAGCTATTTCTGCACGTAAGTTTTGAAGTTCTAGCTCTAATTGTTTTTGTCGTTCGTTTTGAGTTTTTAATGCGTCTACTTGTTCTTGTAGAAGTCTGTTTCTTTCTGTTAATTCTAGTTCTTTTGCTTGTTGTCTTTGTTCTTTTGAAGAAAGATTTTTTTGTATTTTAAGGACTTCTGTTTCTCTTTGCTCTATCTGTTTTAATTTTTCGGCTAATTCTACGTTTAATTGTAAAAGTTCCTTAGGATCAAGCGGGCTGCTAGTTGCCGCTGCTGCTGCTCTAAGCCTAGTTTCCATTTTGAAAATATTTTAATTTGAGTGCGTATTTGACAATGGTATTTTTACCTAATCGTAAGAAAATCCCTTAAGCTGTCACCAAAATTTTATTTCTAGTTGTTACAGACTGGCCAAAACTATCCTAGGATATTCTGACTCAGGTTCCTAGAATGCCTCCTATATATATATTAAAATATATACGTAAAGTTCACAAGAACGGGACTTACGGGAGGCTCACAAGGTAAGAATAATTGCGAAATATGCACTCGTTTATTGTAATGTTGAATAAAGAAATTTTATTAGTACCTTTGTTTGATTTCCTTAGTCCAATTCCACAATTTCAATAATTTTGGGCGTAGAGGGTTGAATATTATGGTCAGCGGGGGCAGTATTGAAAACGTGCTGGCTAAGGGTGGTTTCTATAGTGCTAATAACGCACTGGGCCCCTTGGAAATCTACTGAATGTTGAATAATAGTTTGAGGGGGCTGAGCCTGGTGTTCGTACGCTTGGTTGGTGCCGGACAGGAGTCCGTGTAGTAATTCGTACTGGTAGTCGAGGTCTACGCTCGGTTGATCGTATGCTGGAGGTGTGTCCAAGTGGGCGGAGCTGGGCCCTGGTTGGTAGGTAGTATAACCCCTGAATGGTTGCTGTTGCTGCGAGGGTTCCCTGTTGATTATAAGAGTGTCCGTGCTGCTATCGGATTGGTAAGAGGAATCTCCGTAGCCCTCTTTGATGGCTTCTCCGATTGGCTTAGCGTACTGAGGGTAGTTGTCTAGCAGTTTCTCGAATACTCTTTGGTCTCTGGCGATTGCCCTGGCAATCCTTTCTCGCACCTTTTTACCTGCTCGATGTCTTTTACGGGTTACAACTCCGTACATCTATGAGGGAACGAAAGGTGAGAGTTAGCGTTTGGCCCAAAGTAGCAGAGGACTTGGCCTTGACGCTGGGGATGTGTGTATATCCCTGGCTGGATTTAGGATAATCAGCCTTAGGTAAAAGACTTAAATTTAGGCTAAGAACTTACTCTAGCCGGGTAAAATTAAGTACTTGATCAGGCCTAGTACTAACTGGCCGTGTGAATCAACGAGAGAGTTAGTGTTGGCTAAAGGTCATTAAACCTTAGCCTTGTCACTAATCTCGAAGGTGTTGTTATAAATGGATATAGGAATTAACCTGGCCAAGTAGTCCAATTCCAGCCTGTGTGATGGCTTGAAACTAACTCTAGCCGTAGTTAAATAAGGAGTTATTAATTTGGCTGAGATTACTCTAGCCTTAATTAATATGCAAAGGATTGAGATGTATAGAGTTGTAAATTTACCTTTGCAGGGTTTGATGTGAGTTGAGTAAACTGGTTTTACTTGGTTTGTATAAAGGTTTATTTAACACTATGTTTTACACTTGTATATTAATACTAGGTTAACTGTGTGTCTTTTCACCAAGGAGTTCAGTTATATATTTGCGATTTATAAGTAAGAGCAGTGTCTTAGACTTTAATAAATGAATATATTTGCTTCTATATTTATAAGTAAGAGCAGTGTCTTAGACTTTATAAATGAATGTATTGAGTTTGAATTGATGTTAGCGTAATGCTATCGAAGATGGTACTGAACTGAACAGTCCTGGTGGCAGGGGTTTAAATAGTATTCTTAACTAGAGTAGTGGGGTTGTTTTACTTATCCCCGCATTCCAATCTCACGCTGGACTTTGTGCAGCTGCATGAATTTTGGGCACGTAGGCTTAGCCGGATGTTAATATTTGATATCGATATTCTTAATAAATAAGTTTGATAAATAATTCTAATGAAGAGTTTTAATTATCTTTGAATAAATATCCTGCATTCGCCTAATGCGTGACTCATTTGTTTGGATCGGTTTAAGTTACTCGGGCTTGCTTATTCTATCTTGTTTTCGATCCTTTAGCTGTTTAGTCTGCACAGAGCCCACGTGAGAGTTTGGTTGCCTTATAATATATAATATGGTATATATGCATCTTATATGTATAATATGATATATATGTGTATCTTATAATATATGTATAATATGATATATATGTGTATCTTATAATATACGTATAATATGATATATATGTGTATCTTATAATATAGGGTATATATGGAATACATATAGTTAAGTGAATTAATATATATGTAGTACAATATTATATGCTTGTATTACAATAGGTAATATAGGTGTGTATACGTATGGATATATATATGTATATGCTTATATCTAATATATTTCATGAAGAGCAGGCAAGGGTTGGTATATCATGCATCGGTGTGTGATTAGGTTATCCGTGTAGGGTATGGATAGTGTATTACCTATGCGTGATATAGATTTGCTTAAGGTAAGCCTTGCATGATCTTTAATTGGTAAAGTAGGTTTTTATATACTATCATATGGTATAATATTATCAAAAGGTAAAGAAGCTTTTAGCGTTGTTGGTTGGTATTAAAGGTGGGTGGGAATGTGACAGTAAAAAGTACAAGAAACTATAAATTGAACTATTTCAATATTCTTATAATAACTTCAACATCAGCCCGCCAAGTACCACTACCTCCAAATTTTTTTTTTTTTCGTTTCTTTGTTTTTCCGTCATTTTATTTATAATTGATCGTTTCTTATATGAGTACGTATGTTGCATGTTGTAACACGTTATGTATATTGAAATATCAATATTTAGAAGTTAATTTCGAAAATGATTCGAAAATTATCTATTTCCAGATACTGAAAACGAAATTATACCTGGACCTGACAGAGATGAAATTACACAGCCGAGTACAGACTTGCAGTCACAAATATCGGCTGTGCCCTCTAACCGTATGGTCGAGAATCATATGGTGGTTGAGTCTTCAGAAATGCTCACTGGTAGGTTTCCTCATCCTGAAACGTTACCTGAACAAGCTCATCAGGTTACCTGAAATGCCAAAAAATATTGCCGTCACTACCAACTATACGATTCGAAATTCCAGTATACTGACTATGAGTGTGTAATACAACAAACGACTTCTGAAGCGTAAATTGATTCGGAAATTATCAATTTCCAGATATCGAAAATAAAATTATACCCGGACCTGACGGTGATGAAACTACGCAGCTTGCAGACTTTCGGTCACAAATATCAGCTGTGCCGTCTAATTATATAGTCGAGAATCACGTAGCGGCGAAATCTTCAGAAATACTCACTGGTAGGTTTCCTCATTCTGAAGCATTACCTGAAAAAGCTTACAAGGTTACCTGAAAAGCGAAAGAATATTGCTGTTACTAGCAATCATATTATGCAAAAATTCAGTATACTGAGCCTGTAATACATCAAATAACTTCTGACGCGTGAAACGCGTAATATCCATACAATCAAGTACTCCGACGAGACAAGAGTTTCCACTGATCTTTGTATCTATATATACTAGACCGTTTCAAAAAAATCGACTATTTTTCATTTTCAAAGAGTAACTCAAAAATATTGTTTCAAATGACGAAAAAAAAAAAAACCTCCAAATTTTTTTTTTTTCGTTTCTTTGTTTTTCCGTCATTTTATTTATAATTGATCGTTTCTTATATGAGTACGTATGTTGCATGTTGTAACATGTCATGTATATTGAAATATAAATATTTAGAAGTTAATTTCGAAAATGATTCGAAAATTATCTATTTCCAGATACTGAAAACGAAATTATACCTGGACCTGACAGAGATGAAATTACACAGCCGAGTACAGACTTGCAGTCACAAATATCGGCTATGCCCTCTAACCGTATGGTCGAGAATCATATGGTGGTTGAGTCTTCCGAAATACTCACTGGTAGGTTTCCTCATTCTGAAACGTTACCTGAACAAGCTCATCAGGTTACCTGAAATGCCAAAAAATATTGCCGTCACTACCAACTATACGATTTGAAAATCCAGTATACTGACTATGAGCGTGTAATACACGCGACATAATTCGTAGAATTGAATTTAATGATGATTACAACGTATCAATCCCCTCATTACCCTCCTCCGACACCTTAAGTAAGGTCCTTCGGATATTTTTCTGATATGCTAATGTTTTGCTGAACGTATTGTACCATGATGCCACTGTGTAGTAGAATCTTAGTAATAAGTGTAGAAGGCTGCCATTAAGGGATTGAGAACCAACCATTAATAATTTTTATCTCAAAATTTCCCTGGTCCTTTTTTTTTTATCAGTATGTATTGTGTTTTTTGAATTTTTCGATAGGTTTCAATGAAACTGCAGTTCACAATCGCAGTACTAAAAATACCGATGAAAGTTTTGTTGTACCTTCGGAATATAGTTCCGCAAATTCAGAAGAAGAATATAGTGACGAAATTTGTGAAAAATCCGATTCGTTAACGCAGTCATCTAAAAATTCATCAACAAACGCCTCAGAATCAACCCATCATATTTCTGACGCCGGTGCTCCGGATGATGAGTTAATGTACGTTGTTACTTTAGATGCTCGTAAAACAAAAAGAAATTTTGGTTTATATTGTCAAAGAATGCAATCTGTAATAAGTCGACATTTAGAAACTGTTCATAAAGAGGAGCGTGCTGTGAAAGCATTCAGTTCGCTGCCCTAAGGTAATATAATGCATATTATAATGCACGTAATTATCCAGTCACTCTATAAAATTTATCTCTATTACTTTTATCAATTCCTTCTGATACAGGTAACCTTGAAAGAAAAAAACTCATCGAAAAATTGAGATTGGAAGGAAATCACTTTTATAACACATCAGCAGGTCACAACGATGGTGAATTGCTTGTTACTCGACAACCGAATAAAAGGATGAACAGGAAGGCGAAAGATTTTAGACCATGTCATCGATGCAAAGGGTGATTTGTCAGTGTTCATCGCCACAGAAAAAGATGTCTTGGTGAAAATAGTGCTCGACATAGATCAAACTCTGTTTTATCAAAAAGAACAGCAGCTCGGATTCATGTAAATGCTAGTGTTCAATTGCGGATGATATTCGTAGTTATGAGAAATGATGAAATTACTCGCCTAATAAGATATGATGAGTTGATCATTGGATTTGCTAACAATTTATGCGCCAAATACACTAAACGACAACAACATGATATGATCCGAACTCGTCTACGACTTCTTGGAAGAATTCTTGATACATTGAAGAAAATAAATTCAGCTATTTCTGATTTTGCTTCAATCTTTAATCCAAAATATTATAATGACATCGTCAAAGCTATGAGAATTCGAGCTGGTTTTGATGAAAAATCCAATAATTGCAAAGCACCATCAGTGGCTATAACTTGTGGCACTTACATTGCAAAAGTTGGAAGAACTTTCATCACAGAATGCATTAGAAGAGAAGAATATAGAAAAATTATACAAATCAAATATTTTATAAAAGTACATGAAGTTGACTATCCAATTGTTATAAACAACTTAGCTTACGAATCACAAAACCGCCAAAAGAGGCAGAAAAAAGTACTTCTTCCAACGATGGATGACATTCAGAAATTTCGTAATCACTTAGAAAGTCGAATGCTTTCTGCCCTAGAGGTGTTACAAACAAAATATGATTCTGTAAACTGGCTCGAATTTTGTCAGGCTACGCTTATAATGGTATTGCTCTTCAATCGAAAGCGTCCAAGAGAACTCGAAAGAGTCTGTGTCAGTGATTATATAAATGCCACACAGTTTTCTGAAACAAATACACAATTATATGAATCCTTTTCCATGGAACAGAAAAGATTAGTCGACAAATATATATGATTTGAAATCACAGGCAAACTAGATCGCAGTGTTCCTGTGATATTATCTGTTGAAATGCAAGAAGCAATTAAATTAATTTTACAGTATCGATCTGAAGCTGGAATTCACGAAAAAAATCCATTCATCTTCGCACTACCTGGATATGACAGCGGTCGAATTAATCATTTGCGAGCATGTGTCCTGATGCGTAAATACGCTAAAGAATGTGCTGCTGAGCACCCTGAAAGATTGAGAGCAACATTGTTACGTAAAACACATAGCGACTACCGTAGCTTCCTTGAAAATAGATGAAACAAAAATTTATGATATATCCAATTGCATGGGGCATGCAGAAAGAATACATCGTATAAATTACACCCAACCTACCATATCTCGTGATCTTTGTGGAGTTTTGCAACTGCTGGAAATAGGTTTGGGAATAAACCACCAAACTGAAAAAAGTATCATCAATGAAGCTTCAGCATCGAAAAATATTCATGGTGCGATAAAAAACATTTTTACTCACACTTTCATCAAAAATAGTCTAAGTCCGAAAATTACAAATTATGTATATGTATATATGTAGGTATGTATGTCTTATACGATCGAGAATTGTCTTTTTTCAGCAATTCGAATTGAGTCACCAGAGATCTCAAATTTTCAAAATGTAGAAAACCATGAAGCTGCAAATAATACTGGCGTCTCTAGATTTGATTCTAACGATAATTCCCTTGCAAAATCGAGTTCTAATTCACCAGATTATTCAACAGATGATCATGGTGCTGAACTGGTAAAACGAGCTGCGGCAATAAAAGTGAATTTCAAAGATAACGAAAAAACGGATAGATCTTCAAAGTCTCTACTCAGATCAGGTAACCTGAGTTAAATATGTAGGTTAGGATAAGCTGAAAATCCGCTTTTTCAGAAATTTAATTCGTAATAACAAAGCAACTATTATTTACATTAAGAAACGGTGTGCGAATAGAAACAATTTTCAGTCAATGTCTTCAGCCTTCTGTCACATTCCCACCCACCTTTAATACCAACCAACAACGCTAAAAGCTTCTTTACCTTTCGATAGTATTATACCATATAATAGTATATAAAAACCTACTTTACCAATTGAAGATCACGCAAGGTACATCCATACCCTACACAGATAACCTAATCTCCATATCACCAAGATAACTCACCGATGCATGATATACCAACCCTTGCCTGCTCTTCATGAAATATATTAGACATAAGCATATACATATATATATATATATATATTCATACATATACACACCTATATTACCTATTATAATACAAGCATATAATATTATACTATATATATAATAATTCACTTAACCATATGTATTTCACATATAAGTACTCTATATTATATATACCATACTATACATATATTATAAGATACATATGTATACTGTTACAGACTGGCCAAAACTATCCTAGGATATTCTGACTCAGGTTCCTAGAATGCCTCCTATATATATATTAAACTATATATGTAAAGTTCACAAGAACGGGACTCACGGGAGGCTCACAAGGTAAGAATAATTGCGAAATATGCACTCGTTTTTTGTAATGTTTAATAAAGAATTTTATTAGTACCTTTGTTTGATTTCCTTAGTCCAATTCCACAATTTCAATGATTTTGGGCGTGGAGGGTTGATTATTATGGTCAGCGGGGGCAGTATTGAAAACGTGCTGGCTAAGGGTGGTTTCTATAGTGCTAATAACACACTGGGCCCCTTGGAAATCTACTGAGTGTTAAATAATAGTTTGAGGGGGCGGAGCCTGGTGTTCGTACGCTTGATTGGTGCCGGACAGGAGTCCGTGTAGTAATTCGTACTGGTAGTCGAGGTCTACGCTCGGTTGATCGTATTCTGGATGTGTGTCTAAGTGGGCGGAGCTGGGCCCTGGTTGGTAGGTAGTATAACCCCTGAGTGGTTGCTGCTGCTGCGAGGGTTCCCTGTTGATTATAAGAGTGTCGGTGCTGCTATTGGATTGGTAAGAGGAATCTCCGTAGCCCTCTCTGATGGCTTCTCCGATTGGTTCAGCGTACCGGGGGTAGTTGTCTAGCAGTTTCTCGAATACTCTTTGGTCTCTGGCGATTGCCCTGGCAATCCTTTCTCGCACCTTTTTACCTGCTCGATGTCTTTTACGGGTTACAACTCCGTACATCTACGAGGGAATGAAAGGTGAGAGTTAGCGTTTGGCCCAAAGTAGCAGAGGACTTGGCCTTGACGCTGGGGATGTGTGTATATCCCTGGCTAGATTTTAGAATAATCAGCCTTAGGTAAAGACTTAAATTTAGGCTAAGAATTTATTCTAGCTGGTAAATTAAGTATTTGATCAGGCCTAGTGTTAACTGGCCGTGTGAATCAACGAGAGAGTTAGTGTTGGCTAAAGGTCATTAAACCTTAGCCTTGTCACTAATCTCGAAGGTGTTGTTAGAAATGGATATAGGAATTAACCTGGCCAAGCAGTACAATTCCAGCCTGTGTGATGGCTTGAAACTAACTCTAGCCGTAGTTGAATAAGGAGTTGTTAATTTGGCTGAGATTACTCTAGCCTTAATTAATATGCAAAGGATTGAGATGTATAGAGTTGTGATTTTACCTTTGCAGGGTTTTGATGTGAGTTGAGTAAACTGGTTTTACTTGGTTTATATAAAAGTTTATTTAACACTATGTTTTACACTTGTATATTAATACTAGGTTAACTGTGTGTCTTTTCACCAAGGAGTTCAGTTAATATATATTCGCGGTTTATAAGGAAGAGCAGTGTCTTAGACTTTAATAAATGAATATATATGGTTTTATATTTATAAGTAAGAGCAGTGTCTTAGACTTTATAAATGAATGTATTGAGTTTAGATTGATGTTAGCGTAATGCTGAACTGTCCTGGTGGTAGGGGTTTAAATAATATTCTTAACTAGAGTAGTGGGGTTGTTTTACTTATCCCCGCATTCCAATCTCACGCTGGACTTTGTGCAGCTGCATGAATTTTGGGCACGTAGGCTTAGCCGGATGTTAATATTTGATATCGATATTCTTAATAAATAAGTTTGATAAATAATTCTAATGAAGAGTTTTAATTATCTTTGAATAAATATCCTGCATTCGCCTAATGCGTGACTCATTTGTTTGGATCGGTTTAAGTTACTCGGGCTTGCTTATTCTATCTTGTTTTCGATCCTTTAGCTGTTTAGTCTGCACAGAGCCCACGTGAGAGTTTGGTTGCCTTATAATATATAATATGGTATATATATGCATCTTATATGTATAATATGATATATATGTGTATCGTATAATATATGTATAATATGATATATATGTGTATCGTATAATATATGTATAATATGATATATATGTGTATCTTATAATATACGTATAATATGATATATATGTGTATCTTATAATATAGGGTATATATGGAATACATATAGTTAAGTGAATTAATATATATATGTAGTACAATATTATATGCTTGTATTACAATAGGTAATATAGGTGTGTATATGTATGGATATATATATGTATATGCTTATATCTAATATATTTCATGAAGAGCAGGCAAGGGTTGGTATATCATGCATCGGTGTGTGATTAGGTTATCCGTGTAGGGTATGGATAGTGTATTACCTATGCGTGATATAAATTTGCTTAAGGTAAGCCTTGCATGATCTTTAATTGGTAAAGTAGGTTTTTATATACTATCATATGGTATAATATTATCAAAAGGTAAAGAAGCTTTTAGCGTTGTTGGTTGGTATTAAAGGTGGGTGGGAATGTGACAATAGTTTCCTCGACGGACTTCCCCCAGAATATAGGAACGCCCTCCAGATCGCTGGTGTACATACATTCAGCGAAGCAACTACCAAAGCAATCGAAATAGGGAAACGTTTCGATAAGGACAGAGAAAGGACAAGAGGAGACAGAGGAGACAAATCCACTCCCTACGTTAGAAAAACAGAACCACCCACTTTCCTAAATTGTAAGCGGGTTGGCCACGAGACAGAAAAATGTAGATTCCTCAAAAGGGAACCAGCCTCTGCACCACCTACACCCCAGAACCCATCAACCAGGACACAAAATAATAACCCTATCCAAGGTAAATATGACAACGCTAGGTCTCAACCAACCTACGGGCAAGGACGGACCAGTAACTACGATTCTAATAAAAGTTGCCGATTTTGCAAAAATATCGGACACGATATAGACGAATGTCGAAAAAAGAAATGGGTAGATAACCAAAGAAAGATGGAGCAGCAGGACAAACCCCAGAACCAGGGAAACGCCCCAGGCCCCTCGGGATCAGGCACGAAACCCCGGGAGACAGAGCAAACACGTGTAGTAAATCCACTGACGGCGTTAGAAGAAATCACATCGCTACCATTAACCTCAGCATCGGATCTGTTCCAACCATAGACATCGAATCTGCGGATCTACAAGATGGCGTCAAACTCATGATCGATACAGGAGCAGAACCTAACATCATAAAAGCAAAAACTTTAAAAACATGGAAAGGAGTGGATACTTCAGATATCATTGAAATGAAGGGTATAACTGAAAATCTGATTAAATCTCTAGGAAGCACTGAGATAGACATCAAAGGACAAAGGGTACCTTTCCATGTAGTAGACAACGACTTTAAGATAAAGCAAGACGGAATATTAGGATCAGCTTTCTTCCACTCTACCAAGGCAACTATCGACTATGATAATGAATGTTTAACGGTTAATAACCAGTCTCTACCCTTTATACCCAAGGAGGTATTCTCTATCAAAGGAAGAACTACCCAATTAGTCCGAATAGACGTAAAAGAAACAGATCTAAGCGAAGGATATATTCCACGGATCAAAGGAACGGACGGAATTTACGCCGGAGAAGTCTTAGTCACAGTACAGAACCAACAGGTAACAATACCAATAACAAACACCACTGGAAGGGAATTAACCTTCGAAACACCCGAAGTAAAGATTCTACCTTATGAAAGCATATCATGCATGTCCATGCTAACAAATCTCACAAGACTTAGCACTCAAGAAAGCTCAGAACGATTTCAGAAAATTACACCTCTACTCAGACTGGAACACTTAAATCAGGAAGAGAAAGACCACGTGGAAACACTTATAATGGAAAATACAGACCGATTCCACCTACCGGACGAACCTCTAGAATCAACTAATGCCATACAGCATGGCATAACTACTACCGATGACACCCCTGTAAACACAAGACAATACAGATTTCCGCCCATACACCGTGAGGAAATAAACAAGCAGGTATCGGAACTAGCAAAAAATAACATCATTAAAACTTCATTATCACCATATAATTCGCCGGTATGGATTGTACCCAAAAAGGAAGACTCCCTAGGAAATAAAAGATGGCGCATGGTCATCGATTATAGATCTCTAAACGAAAAAACAGTTGGGGATGCATACCCCCTGCCTAATATAACGGAAATACTCGACCAATTAGGCAGCGCAAAGTACTTCTCGGTATTTGATCTGGCCTCCGGGTTTCATCAAATACCCATGAAGGAAACAGACGGCCCAAAAACCGCATTTTCCACACCTTACGGACATTACGAGTTCACCAGGATGCCATTCGGACTCAAGAACGCTCCAGCAACATTCCAAAGACTAATGGACAACGTCCTCACTGGACTCCAAGGCAATGAGCTGTTCGTATATCTAGATGATATAGTCTTATACGCAAGTTCACTCCAAGAACACGAACGTAAGTTTAAACTCCTTATGGAAAGACTGCGACAAGCCAATCTTCAGCTACAACCGGATAAATGCGAATTTCTTAGAAGAGAAGTCATGTACCTAGGTCACATCATAAGTGAAGACGGTGTCAAACCCGATCCTAAAAAGGTAGAAGCCGTAAAACATTTCCCGACACCCAAAAATGCAAAAAATATTAAGCAATTTCTGGGACTCGCAGGCTACTACAGAAGATTTATACCGAAATTCTCACAAATAGCTAAGCCAATGACCGAACTCTTGAAGAAAACAAAACCATTCAAGTGGACGGAAAAACAACAAGAAGCTTTTGAAATACTAAGAGACAAATTGTGCGAAAAACCAATTCTGCAATACGCAGATTTTACAAAACCATTCATAATCACTACAGATGCCTCAGGATACGCGATAGGAGGAGTCCTAAGCCAAGGTGAAGTAGGAAAAGACCTACCGATCGCCTACACATCCAGACTCCTACAGGCAGCAGAATTAAATTACTCCACAATTGAGAAAGAATTACTAGCCATTGTTTATTGTGTATCTCACTTCAGATCATACATTTACGGCACCAAATTCACCTTAATAACAGATCACAGACCACTTGTATGGCTAAACTCCGTTAAGGACCCTACTTCAAGATTAGTCAGATGGAGATTAAAACTAGCTGAATACGAATACCAACTAATCTATAAACCAGGAACGGTGAACGCCAACGCCGACGCTCTCTCCAGAAACCCACCTGAATTAATGGACCCTGAAACAAACAATAAAGAAACAATAAATATAAATAGACTAATACGTGCCGAGGAAGATATATTCAACACACCGAAAGGTTACGCGATAGTACATACAGCATCACAGGAATTTCAATTTCAAAAGGGACTCGGACCAAGATTCTTGGAAAAAATAGGACAGGTAGATCGATTAAAATCTTACAAAACACCAATTGGTGGATTAACGGCCGTAAACCATGAAGGAAGAGTTATAATTTACCTGGTAATTAAAGAAAAGGAAACAGACAACGCTAAAGTAGAAGACGTAAAAAAATCTCTAGAATTATTGCATAAACTAACCAAAGAATACTCAATCTTTTACTTAGCATTCACGAATCTAGATTTAGAGGAAAAAAACCTACAATGGGAACAAATAGAGCCAACGCTCCTAACGCTCTTTGGCAGAATGCCCTACAAGGTTAGAATACATAAAAAAGGACCTCAATACCCGATAGCCTTTCCTATACAATGTGACCCAATTCCACAAGAGGTAAAAGAAATATTCCAAGAAGCAAAAATAGCTGCACTCACTCGTGACACGGAATCATCTGATGAAGATATCTTCCCAATTCCCAATAAAACCAAATTAAAAGAAGTCGATCAAGATCTATTCACAATCGACAAGTCTTACTCTCTGGTACACTGTGTGGCTAAAGATTTGAGAATGGGAGCAGGAATAGCACTTGAATTCAAAAAACGATTTAATCAGGTAAACGAATTGAAAAAACAGGGTAAAACCGTCGGAGAAGTGGCCTACATTCAAGACGGTGATAGATACTTGTTTTACCTTATAACTAAGGAAGAAAGTAATGAACTACCAGAATTTGAGGACCTCGTCGCAAGCCTGATCAACCTTAAAAATACCTGCATGGAACTAAATATATTCAAATTAGCTATGCCTCGTATCGGTTGTGGACTGGACCAATTATTCTGGCCCCACGTAAAAAGCGCAATAACAAAAATCTTCAAACCTCCTTTCGAAATCCTCGTATGTAACTTTGAACCACCTAGAACTTCGCTTAAGAAACCTCCTGATAAACAAGAAACACTAATCACACCTGACATTCACGACGATGAGCTAATATTACCTGATGACTCAAGCGAAGCATCATCGGAAGACGAAGACCTACCTGATGACACGGACAGTGACCAGGATAGTGAAATCGACAATCAACCTAAGGAACAAGACTTACCTGACGACACAGACAGTGACCAAGATGACGAAACTGATGACGAAATTATCCAAACTGGGAATAATCAGTACCAACTTAGAGAACAAAATTTGCCTAGAATCACGATTACTAGAGACAGACTATCAATGCAAAAGGGTACTATAGTATATTTTATAACCTGTAAAGGAGATGCATACGATAACGGTTCACGGGAACTAAAAGAATTAAACTTATTACCTATATTTACAGATGTTACACTAGCTCGCGCTAAGGTTAACAAGATCAAATCCAGAACTCACATAGCCTTACCCATAAAGGAAACGATAAAAACTAACTTAGATCACGAAATATTTGTTGAAGCTATGCATTCTCTCATTAATGTTTTGGACGAATTAGAAATAACCTCATTCTCTATCGCAAAGACACCCCGTATAGACTCCTTAAGTTGGAAAGAAATAGAAACTCAATTAAAACACATAAACAGAGAACATAGAATCCATATTCAAGTATGTACTAATCTCGTAAAAACACCACCCGAAATTGATCGGATTGACATTATTAACGAATACCACAGATCGGCATTAGGGGGTCACAAAGGAATGAATAAAACATATAACAGAATCAGACAGTATTATTTCTGGGACGGAATGAAAAAACAAATACAAGATCTAATAGCAACATGCATAGAATGTCAAACAAAAAAACTAACAAGAGTAAAGACCAAACAACCTATGACTTTGACAGACACTCCTAACTCTGCTTTCGACAAAGTCTCTATGGACATTGTAGGTCCATTGCCATTAACCCCTTCTGGGAACGAATATATTTTAACAATTCAGGACCAACTATCAAAATATTCATTAGCCATTCCTTTACTTGAAACCAATTCAATAACTATTGCCGACGCCCTGATCACCCACTTAATTTGCAAATTCGGGGCACCCAAACAAATTCTTACTGATCAAGGGTCAAACCTAACGAGCTCACTCATGAGAGAAATTGCAAAAAAATTCAAAATTAAACAAGTAAGAACGACAGCATTTCATCCTCAATCAAATGGGTCCATTGAAAGATCCCATCACGTCCTAACAGAATATTTAAAACAATTCATTGATAAAAACAATAACTGGGACCACTGGCTTCCACAAGCCATGTTCTCATATAATACTAGTACTCACGAAGGTACAAAGTACACGCCCCACGAGCTGGTTTTCGGCAGGTTAGCACGCCTACCGTCCAATCATGAGGTTATAGAACAAACCACTGATCGAACCTACGAAGACTACCTCGTCGAGCTGTACTCAAAATTAAGAGAAATTCAGAATTTAGCAAAAGAAAATTTAGAAAAGGCAAAAATAAGATCAAAGCATTATTATGACAGAAAAATCAATCCTTTACACTTAACTGTTAACGATGAGGTATACCTCTTGAAGGAACCTCAGCGAAGCAAACTAGGAGACCAATATACCGGTCCGTATAAAGTGATCGAAATACTCGATAATCAAAATATTAAAATAAGAGTAAAAAATAGAGATAAAATAGTGCATAGAAATAAGCTGAAGATAGCACGCCTGAAACGAAATTCATAAATCTCTTGCAGATGAAACTAACTCAACAAGGAAGAGATTATCTCGTCCTATTTGGGAAACAAATATCGAACCCCAGCGCAAGAACCCTTCAGGTAGAACAGCTAGGAACTAAGATAATGTTAAGATTAGATAGAAGAATCAAAGGATTCGAGGTTGCGATTTTGGAACACGCCGCTAATAAGGATTTATTAAAGACAATAACTTACAGATATAGTGCTTACACTACAGACGAAGACTATACTTTCGGCACTATGGAAAACCTTATTACTGAACGATATGAAATTATTATCATTTATGAAATTAACCACGATATAATAAACGCACTAGTCCAAAATAATGATAAACAATGCTTTATTAGGGTCGTTCCAAACCCACAACCAGAAGACGACTAGAGTAACTAGCATAAGTAAATACAAAGGGTAAAGAAGCGGAACTTCTGTTCCAGAACCGGACAAACATGAATTTACTCATATTCGCCTTGACTATCGGACTGACAAACGCACTAATCGGATATGACTGTGGTGGAGGCGGACTCAATATAACAACACTTAGCCTAGTAGATACAACAAACTGCGACATACCCGAAGAAAACCCTGACATACAAGAAACTTACGTACAACCATTTCAGTTATCTAAATTCAAACAAACTAGGGTTATACAATGTCGGGTAGAGATCGATCGTACAGTATACCATTGTGGTATGCACTCACACATATCAATCACCGAAGGAGGCAGGCAAGCCTACATAAAAGAAATCAGTGACACAGAATGCCAACACTTGCACGAAAGAGGTGAACTCAGCGTTGGACACAACAGGTACATCACTAACGTCAAAAGGAATGCTACCACAAGAACAACGGCAACAATAGCAGGAAGTATCGACAAGGACGGAAGCTGTGAAGGAGAATTCTTTGATGACGAATACGGACAATGGACTAAAGTAGTGGTCCAAGCAACTATCAAGATTTCCCTTACAGTTCAAATGGGAACCGTGAGACTCGATGAGAATAAGCTAACCCTAAGAAACGGAGTCACCTGTGAACTCAACAAAAGAACATGTTTCGACGAAGAGGGAGGTTATTCATTCTGGGCAGATACACCTGAAGACAGTTGCAGATTCACAGACTACGACGTCCTATACGAAGGTATGGTTTCAAAAATAACGGAAAAAACAACAAACCCGACAGACGAAGCACTGACCATATACTCTATAGCTTCCAATGACGTGACTTTCGCACTGGTTAAAACAACAGAAAAGAAAACCTGCGGCTACAACATATTCAGAACAGAACACCCCAAATTATTCATATTTGAAACAACACGAGGAAACACTTTCATACAAAAATCTCAAGTCAAAGTTGAAAACGTAGATATATTTTCTTACGTTAACTCCAAATTTATGTACGTTGAAAGACACATTAAGAACCAACTGAACACCTTATACCGAGATATTATTACACAAAAGTGTGAATTGGAAAAACAGGTAATAAGAAATGCCTTGACAATAGCTACATTGTCTCCGGACGAATTTGCTCACAATCTCATGCAAAGCCCAGGCTATATGGCAACGATAGCTGGTGAAGTGATTCACATTATAAAATGCATACCGATAGAATGCCAACTGAGACAGACAGACCACTGCTATTCGAAATTACCAGTTACTGTGAGAAATTCATCCCTATTCATAACACCTAAATCCAAGATAATCGTAAAGGTAGGAACGCAACAAGAATGCAACCTAATACTAGCAACAATGTACAAGATCGAAGACACGTGGTACAAATTCACACCAGCACCTGTAGAAGTTATTCCTCCTAAATCATTAAGTCCAAAAACGAGAATGACCTGGAAATACATCAGCGCCGGACCACTAGGCACGAGCGGTATCTACCAGCAAAGGGATCTAGACAACCTCAGGGATCATCTATTATTCCCGGCAGAAAGACCAGCCGTACTAAATACTATAGCCCGAGGAGCAACAGGTCATACGATTACCAAAGAAGGAATATCCATCTACAACCTGATGGATGAATCAACTCTAGATAAAATCGCAGAATCAACTGGAAGAGAAATCTGGGCAGGATTCATGTCCTTTGGCTCATTCTCAGCAGGATTCCTTGGAATATTTATCGTCATCCGAGTTATAAAATTCATAATAGACACCATCATACATGGATATACCATCCACGACATGTACGGGTGGAGCATCCACATCTTGGGAGCTCTGTGGGGATCAGTAACGCACCTCATAACTCACCTGGGACGAGGAACACCATCCACCACGGATCCAGAAATAGGACAAGAAGTAGCACCAGGTCCAAGCGCACCTGACAACACACCCACAGGTAAAGAAGAAGCACCAACTCCAACAATAGAAGACCTAACTTACCGTCTAAGACAAATGCACGGCACCGCCGTCACATTTGAGACTCAGGGGGGAGGTGTCACATTCCCACCCACCTTTAATACCAACCAACAACGCTAAAAGCTTCTTTACCTTTTGATAATATTATACCATATGATAGTATATAAAAACCTACTTTACCAATTAAAGATCATGCAAGGCTTACCTTAAGCAAATCTATATCACGCATAGGTAATACACTATCCATACCCTACACGGATAACCTAATCACACACCGATGCATGATATACCGACCCTTGCCTGCTCTTCATGAAATATATTAGATATAAGCATATACATATATATATCCATACATATACACACCTATATTACCTATTGTAATACAAGCATATAATATTGTACTACATATATATATTAATTCACTTAACTATATGTATTCCATATATACCCTATATTATAAGATACACATATATATCATATTATACGTATATTATAAGATACACATATATATCATATTATACATATATTATACGATACACATATATATCATATTATACATATAAGATGCATATATATACCTTATTATATATTATAAGGCAACCAAACTCTCACGTGGGCTCTGTGCAGACTAAACAGCTAAAGGATCGAAAACAAGATAGAATAAGCAAGCCCGAGTAACTTAAACCGATCCAAACAAATGAGTCACGCATTAGGCGAATGCAGGATATTTATTCAAAGATAATTAAAACTCTTCATTAGAATTATTTATCAAACTTATTTATTAAGAATATCGATATCAAATATTAACATCCGGCTAAGCCTACGTGCCCAAAATTCATGCAGCTGCACAAAGTCCAGCGTGAGATTGGAATGCGGGGATAAGTAAAACAACCCCACTACTCTAGTTAAGAATACTATTTAAACCCCTGCCACCAGGACTGTTCAGTTCAGTACCATCTTCGACAGCATTACGCTAATATCAATTCAAACTCAATACATTTAAAGTCTAAGACACTGCTCTTACTTATAAATATAAAATCATATATATTCACTTATTAAAAGGTCTAAGACACTGCTCTTACTTATAAAACGCGAATATATAATAACTGAACTCCTTGGTGAAAAGACACATAGTTAACCTAGTATTAATATACAAGTGTAAAACATAGTGTTAAATAAACTTTTTTATATAAACCAAGTAAAACCAGTTTACTCAACTCACATCAAACCCTGCAAAGGTAAAATTACAACTCTATACATCTCAATCCTTTGCATATTAATTAAGGCTAGAGTAATCTCAGCCAAATTAATAACTCCTTATTTAACTACGGCTAGAGTTAGTTTCAAGCCATCACACAGACTGGAATTGTACTACTTGGCCAGGTTAATTCCTATATCCATTTATAACAACACCTTCGAGATTAGTGACAAGGCTAAGGTTTAATGACCTTTAGCCAACACTAACTCTCTCGTTGATTCACACGGCCAGTTAGTACTAGGCCTGATCAAGTACTTAATTTTACCCGGCTAGAATAAGTTCTTAGCCTGAATTTAAGTCTTTACCTAAGGCTGATCATTCTAAAATCTAGCCAGGGATATACACACATCCCCAGCGTCAAGGCCAAGTCCTCTGCTACTTTGGGCCAAACGCTAACTCTCACCTTTCATTTGTTACAGACTGGCCAAAACTATCCTAGGATATTCTGACTCAGGTTCCTAGAATGCCTCCTATATATATATTAAAATATATACGTAAAGTTCACAAGAACGGGACTTACGGGAGGCTCACAAGGTAAGAATAATTGCGAAATATGCACTCGTTTATTGTAATGTTGAATAAAGAAATTTTATTAGTACCTTTGTTTGATTTCCTTAGTCCAATTCCACAATTTCAATAATTTTGGGCGTAGAGGGTTGAATATTATGGTCAGCGGGGGCAGTATTGAAAACGTGCTGGCTAAGGGTGGTTTCTATAGTGCTAATAACGCACTGGGCCCCTTGGAAATCTACTGAATGTTGAATAATAGTTTGAGGGGGCTGAGCCTGGTGTTCGTACGCTTGGTTGGTGCCGGACAGGAGTCCGTGTAGTAATTCGTACTGGTAGTCGAGGTCTACGCTCGGTTGATCGTATGCTGGAGGTGTGTCCAAGTGGGCGGAGCTGGGCCCTGGTTGGTAGGTAGTATAACCCCTGAATGGTTGCTGTTGCTGCGAGGGTTCCCTGTTGATTATAAGAGTGTCCGTGCTGCTATCGGATTGGTAAGAGGAATCTCCGTAGCCCTCTTTGATGGCTTCTCCGATTGGCTTAGCGTACTGAGGGTAGTTGTCTAGCAGTTTCTCGAATACTCTTTGGTCTCTGGCGATTGCCCTGGCAATCCTTTCTCGCACCTTTTTACCTGCTCGATGTCTTTTACGGGTTACAACTCCGTACATCTATGAGGGAACGAAAGGTGAGAGTTAGCGTTTGGCCCAAAGTAGCAGAGGACTTGGCCTTGACGCTGGGGATGTGTGTATATCCCTGGCTGGATTTAGGATAATCAGCCTTAGGTAAAAGACTTAAATTTAGGCTAAGAACTTACTCTAGCCGGGTAAAATTAAGTACTTGATCAGGCCTAGTACTAACTGGCCGTGTGAATCAACGAGAGAGTTAGTGTTGGCTAAAGGTCATTAAACCTTAGCCTTGTCACTAATCTCGAAGGTGTTGTTATAAATGGATATAGGAATTAACCTGGCCAAGTAGTCCAATTCCAGCCTGTGTGATGGCTTGAAACTAACTCTAGCCGTAGTTAAATAAGGAGTTATTAATTTGGCTGAGATTACTCTAGCCTTAATTAATATGCAAAGGATTGAGATGTATAGAGTTGTAAATTTACCTTTGCAGGGTTTGATGTGAGTTGAGTAAACTGGTTTTACTTGGTTTGTATAAAGGTTTATTTAACACTATGTTTTACACTTGTATATTAATACTAGGTTAACTGTGTGTCTTTTCACCAAGGAGTTCAGTTATATATTTGCGATTTATAAGTAAGAGCAGTGTCTTAGACTTTAATAAATGAATATATTTGCTTCTATATTTATAAGTAAGAGCAGTGTCTTAGACTTTATAAATGAATGTATTGAGTTTGAATTGATGTTAGCGTAATGCTATCGAAGATGGTACTGAACTGAACAGTCCTGGTGGCAGGGGTTTAAATAGTATTCTTAACTAGAGTAGTGGGGTTGTTTTACTTATCCCCGCATTCCAATCTCACGCTGGACTTTGTGCAGCTGCATGAATTTTGGGCACGTAGGCTTAGCCGGATGTTAATATTTGATATCGATATTCTTAATAAATAAGTTTGATAAATAATTCTAATGAAGAGTTTTAATTATCTTTGAATAAATATCCTGCATTCGCCTAATGCGTGACTCATTTGTTTGGATCGGTTTAAGTTACTCGGGCTTGCTTATTCTATCTTGTTTTCGATCCTTTAGCTGTTTAGTCTGCACAGAGCCCACGTGAGAGTTTGGTTGCCTTATAATATATAATATGGTATATATGCATCTTATATGTATAATATGATATATATGTGTATCTTATAATATATGTATAATATGATATATATGTGTATCTTATAATATACGTATAATATGATATATATGTGTATCTTATAATATAGGGTATATATGGAATACATATAGTTAAGTGAATTAATATATATGTAGTACAATATTATATGCTTGTATTACAATAGGTAATATAGGTGTGTATACGTATGGATATATATATGTATATGCTTATATCTAATATATTTCATGAAGAGCAGGCAAGGGTTGGTATATCATGCATCGGTGTGTGATTAGGTTATCCGTGTAGGGTATGGATAGTGTATTACCTATGCGTGATATAGATTTGCTTAAGGTAAGCCTTGCATGATCTTTAATTGGTAAAGTAGGTTTTTATATACTATCATATGGTATAATATTATCAAAAGGTAAAGAAGCTTTTAGCGTTGTTGGTTGGTATTAAAGGTGGGTGGGAATGTGACACATTCCCTTGTAGATGTACGGAGTAGTAACTCGTAAAAGACATCGAGCAGGTAAAAAGGTGCGAGAAAGGATTGCCAGGGCAATCGCCAGAGACCAAAGAGTATTTCAGAAACTGCTAGACAACTACCCCCAGTACGCTGAACCAATCGGAGAAGCCATCAAAGAAGGCTACGGAGATTCCTCTCACCAATCCGATAGCAGCACAGACACTCTTATAATCAATGGGGAACCCTCGCAACAACAGCAACCATTCAGGGGTTATACTACCTACCAACCAGGGCCCAGCTCCGCCCACTTGGACACACAACCAGAATACGACCAACCGAGCGTAGACCTCGACTACCAGTACGAATTACTACACGGACTCCTGTTCGGCACCAATCAAGCGTACGAACACCAGGCTCCGCCCCCTCAAACTATTATTCAACATTCAGTAGATTTCCAAGGGGCCCAGTGCGTTATTAGCACTATAGAAACCACCCTTAGCCAGCACGTTTTCAATACTGCCCCCGCTGACCATAATAATCAACCCTCTACGCCCAAAATTATTGAAATTGTGGAATTGGACTGAGGAATTCAAACAAAGGTACTAATAAAATTCTTTATTAAACATTACAACAAAACGAGTGCATATTTCGCAATTATTCTTACCTTGTGAGCCTCCTGTAAGTCCCGTTCTTGTGAACTTTACGTATTATATATTTTAATATATATATATATGGGAGGCATTCTAGGAACCTGAGTCAGAATATCCTAGGATAGTTTTGGCCAGTCTGTAACAGTAGGTATCATTTCAATTGCCTGTTTCATTGTGATAGTGTGATCCGGAGCTGGGGTAGTGTAGGGTGAAGACCTTGGTTCGCTTCGTCTTCGTATCACTTCCATCTCTCTTCGTAATGTCCGTAATTCGTTTGAAAGAGTTTGTACCGCGTCTTCTTCTGTTGATGTATGAGGAAGGTTTGGAGAATTTGGAGGGTTTGGAGGGTTTGGAGGGTTTGAAAGATTTGGAGGATTCGGAGGTTGGACGTTATCAGGTGGATTTACATTATTTTGATTAATGGGCGGGTCAGGTGCCTGTCTCGTAGGTGTAGACGTGTTATTGTTAGCAACAGAGGTGCTAGGGTTTACTTGAGTTACCTGATCCGTTGTTATATGCGTTCGTGTTGGAGCTATTTCCGCACGTAAGTTTTGTAGTTCTAGCTCTAATTGTTTCTGTCGTTCGTTTTGAGTTTTTAATGCGTCTACTTGTTCTTGTAGAAGTCTGTTTCTTTCTGTTAGTTCTAGTTCTTTTGCTTGTTGTCTTTGTTCTTTTGAAGAAAGATTTTTTTGTATTTTAAGGACTTCTGTTTCTCTTTGCTCTATCTGTTTTAATTTTTCGGCTAGTTCTACGTTTCATTGTAAAAGTTCTTTGGGATCAAGCGGGCTGCTAGTTGTCGCTGCTGCTGCTCTAAGCCTGGTTTCCATTTTGAAAATATTTTAATTTGAGTGCGTATTTGACAATGGTATTTTTACCTAACCGTAAGAAAATCCCTTAAGCTGTCACCAAAATTTTATTTCTAGTTGTTACAGACTGGCCAAAACTATCCTAGGATATTCTGACTCAGGTTCCTAGAATGCCTCCTATATATATATTAAAATATATATATGTAAAGTTCACAAGAACGGGACTTACGGGAGGCTCACAAGGTAAGAATAATTGCGAAATATGCGCTCGTTTATCGTAATGTTTAATAAAGAATTTTATTAGTACCTTTGTTTAATTTCCTTAGTCCAATTCCACAATTTCAATGATTTTGGGCGTAGAGGATTGATTATTATGGTCAGCGGGGGCGGTATTGAAAACGTGCTGGCTAAGGGTGGTTTCTATAGTGCTAATAACGCACTGGGCTCCTTGGAAATCTACTGAATGTTCAATAATAGTTTGAGGGGGCGGAGCCTGGTGTTCGTACGCTTGATTGGTGCCGGACAGGAGTCCGTGTAGTAATTCGTACTGGTAGTCGAGGTCTACGCTCGGTTGATCGTATTCTGTATGTGTGTCCAAGTGGGCGGAGCTGGGCCCTGTTTGGTGGGTAGTATAACCCCTGAGTGGTTGCTGCTGCTGCGAGGGTTCCCTGTTGATTATAAGAGTGTCGGTGCTGCTATCGGATTGGTAAGAGGAATCTCCGTAGCCCTCTCTGATGGCCTCTCCGATTGGTTCAGCGTACTGGGGGTAGTTGTCTAGCAGTTTCTCGAATACTCTTTGGTCTCTGGCGATTGCCCTGGCAATCCTTTCTCACACCTTTTTACCTGCTCGATGTCTTTTACGAGTTACAACTCCTTACATCTACGAGGGAATGAAAGGTGAGAGTTAGCGTTTGGCCCAAAGTAGCAGAGGACTTGGCCTTGACGCTGGGGATGTACGTATATCCCTGGCTAGATTTTAGAATAATCAGCCTTAGGTAAAGACTTAAATTTAGGCTAAGAACTTATTCTAGCCGGGTAAAAATTAAGTACTTGATCAGGCCTAGTGCTAACTGGCCGTGTGAATCAACGAGAGAGTTAGTGTTGGCTATAAAGGTCATTAAACCTTAGCCTTGTCACTAATCTCGAAGGCGTTTTTTTATAAATGGATATAGGAATTAACCTGGCCAAGCAGTACAATTCCAGCCTGTGTGATGGCTTGAAACTAACTCTAGCCGTAGTTAAATAAGGAGTTGTTAATTTGGCTGAGATTACTCTAGCCTTAATTAATATGCAAAGGATTGAGATGTATAGAGTTGTGATTTTACCTTTGCAGGGTTTTGATGTGAGTTGAGTAAACTGGTTTTACTTGGTTTATATAAAAAGTTTATTTAACACTATGTTTTACACTTGTATATTAATACTAGGTTAACTATGTGTCTTTTCACCAAGGAGTTCAGTTATTATATATTCGCGTTTTATAAGTAAGAGCAGTGTCTTAGACTTTTATAAATGTATTGAGTTTGAATTGATATTAGCGTAATGCTGTCGAAGATGGTACTGAACTGAACTGTCCTGGTGGTAGGGGTTTAAATAGTATTCTTAACTAGAGTAGTGGGGTTGTTTTACTTATCCCCGCATTCCAATCTCACGCTGGACTTTGTGCAGCTGCATATGTTTGAATTTTGGGCACGTAGGCTTAGCCAGATGTTAATATTCGATATTGATATTCTTAATAAATAAGTTTGATAAATAATTCTAATGAAGAGTTTTAATTATCTTTGAATAAATATCCTGCATTCGCCTAATGCGTGACTCATTTGTTTGGATCGGTTTAAGTTACTCGGGTTTGCTTATTCTATCTTGTTTTCGATCCTTTAGCTGTTTAGTCTGCACAGAGCACACGTGAGAGTTTGGTTGCCTTATAATATATAATATGGTATATATATGTATCTTATAATATATGTATAATATGATATATATATGTATCTTATAATATACGTATAATATGATATATGTGTATATATATATGTGTCTTATAATATAGAGTATATATGGAATACATGTAGTTAAGTGAATTAATATATATATATGTAGTACAATATTATATGCTTGTATTACAATAGGTAATATAGGTGTGTATATGTATGGATATATATATGTATATGCTTATATCTAATATATTTCATGAAGAGCAGGCAAGGGTTGGTATATCATGCATCGGTGTGTGATTAGGTTATCCGTGTAGGGTATGGATAGTGTATTACCTATGCGTGATATAGATTTACTTAAGGTAAGCCTTGCATGATCTTCAATTGGTAAAGTAGGTTTTTATATACTATCATATGGTATAATATCATCAAAAGGTAAAGAAGCTTTTAGCGTTGTTGGTTGGTATTAAAGGTGGGTGGGAATGTGACGCGGAGGAGGGTAATGAGGGGATTGATACGTTGTAATCATCATTAAATTCAATTCTACGAATTATGTCGCTTGTATTACACGCTCATAGTCAGTATACTGGATTTTCAAATCGTATAGTTGGTAGTGACGGCAATATTTTTTGGCATTTCAGGTAACCTGATGAGCTTGTTCAGGTAACGTTTCAGGATGAGGAAACCTACCAGTGAGTATTTCTGAAGACTCAACCACCATATGATTCTCGACCATACGGTTAGAGGGCATAGCCGATATTTGTGACTGCAAGTCTGTACTCGGCTGTGTAATTTCATCTCTGTCAGGTCCAGGTATAATTTCGTTTTCAGTATCTGGAAATAGATAATTTTCGAATCATTTGCGAAATTAACTTCTAAATATTTATATTTCAATATACATAACATGTTACAACATGCAACATACGTACTCATATAAGAAACGATCAATTATAAATAAAATGACGGAAAAACAAAGAAACGAAAAAAAAAAATTTGGAGGTAGTGGTACTTGGCGGGCTGATGTTGAAGTTATTATAAGAATATTGAAATAGTTTAATTTATAGTTTCTTGTACTTTTTACAAAAATGCCCGCCAAGTACCACTACCCCCATCATCAATTTTCAATGTAATAAACAAGTATCTTCCTCATCTAATCACGACCAGCCACACGGCACGCATTTATAGCTTTTGTACAAAATACGTTTTACAGAGAACAATGACTGAGTTCGCATTATATATTATATCTTGCATTTAATTATAAATTCATATTTTTGGTAACGATGCCACGTGCCTGCTCATTTTTGCAATGTAGAATATTTCCAAATTTTATATACAACATTAGGACCTTATAACAATTCTTTATCCTAGATAAGTAATCGATGGCTTATTTTCACTCATTTTGAGAACTGACGGTCACATTTTTCACAACAGCTGTAGTGAGTTCTGGCACTGGATTTGTATGTGAATTTAAATGAGGTTATTTCTATTTGCCCTATACATATTATTAGCGTTTATCTCTTCATTATTACTGAATTTCTGATTCCTTTATGAATTCTACGTTATATCCAACTTCCGTAGTCGGAGAAATAAGTATCCAAATAAATATAAGTAATTTACAGCCGACCCTTCGTTATAATTGAGATGAATCGTCACAGACATTTTTACACGATATTGGAACTGTATAATAATTCGTTATCCTCGATAGCAAATAGAGGGCATGTTTTTACTCATTTTGATCACGTACGGTTACGTAGGCTTTCTTGAAAGTGTCAAAATCTCGATGCAATACTGCTATGCCCCATAAATATTCTTATAAGTAAGCGTTTAATAATTATCATCTCCGTATTATTACGGAATTACTTTGATTTGAAATAAATAAAAGTGAACTACCGACACGTCGTTATAATCGCGATCAATCGTGACAGGTATCATAACCCCAAAGTCTTGACTCGTCAAATAAACAAAAAGATAAATATGGTTAGTACGTTCAGCTATACGGTGTGCGCGATTATGCTGCCTCCCGTGGGGCATAGAAAGAGTTATTGCATGGCAGACCGACGAACTCGCTCGGAATTCTATGCGTATCCGTAGTATATGTTAGACCGTTTCAAAAAAATCGATTATTTTTCATTTTCAAAGAGTTAGTCAAAAATATTGTTCCAAATGATGAAAAAAAATGTTGTCAAAGTTTGAGCTCTTAATAATAATATTAAGAGGTGCCTCATCGCGATTTTCTGTTTCCCATTTAAATAACATGGGAAGTGGTCTTGTGGAACTCTTCGATTTTCATATCTTGAAAATTAATGTACTCAGAAAGATTCTGCATGAATGCTGTTGTTCAAAATTGTACGCTCTACAAAAAAGGTCTCTTGGTCTTTTTCGATGAATCCAACTGTTTCCAAGTTAGTCATGATCAATTACCATCAATAACCGATACACCAACTTGGAAATAGCTAGATTTATCGAAAAAGAACAAGAGACCTTTTTTTTAGAGCGTTCAATTCACTACAAAAATATGTTCTGATCTTATCAGTAAACTGATGCGTTGACGAGTTATAGAATTCCAAAGTTTAAAAAAAAATTTCCCCATGTTATTTAGATTGGAAATAGAAAATCGCGATGAGGCACCTCTTGATATTAATATTAAGAGTTCGAACTTTGACAGCATTTTTTTTTTCGTCATTTGGAACAATATTTTTGAGTTACTCTTTGAAAATGAAAAATAGTCGATTTTTTTGAAACGGTCTAGTATATATAGATACAAAGATCAGTGGAAACTCTTGTCTCGTCGGAGTACTTGATTGTATTGATATTACGCGTTTCACGCGTCAGAAGTTATTTGATGTATTACAGGCTCAGTATACTGAATTTTTGCATAATATAATTGCTAGTAACAGCAATATTCTTTCGCTTTTCAGGTAACCTTGTAAGCTTTTTCAGGTAATGCTTCAGAATGAGGAAACCTACCAGTGAGTATTTCTGAAGATTTCGCCGCTACGTGATTCTCGACTATATAATTAGACGGCACAGCTGATATTTGTGACCGAAAGTCTGCAAGCTGCGTAGTTTCATCACCGTCAGGTCCGGGTATAATTTTATTTTCGATATCTAGAAATTGATAATTTCCGAATCAATTTACGCTTCAGAAGTCGTTTGTTGTATTACACACTCATAGTCAGCATACTGGATTTTCAAATCGTATAGTTGGTAGTGACGGCAATATTTTTTGGCATTTCAGGTAACCTGATGAGCTTGTTCAGGTAACGTTTCAGGATGAGGAAACCTACCAGTGAGTATTTCTGAAGACTCAACCACCATATGATTCTCGACCATACGGTTAGAGGGCATAGCCGATATTTGTGACTGCAAGTCTGTACTCGGCTGTGTAATTTCATCTCTGTCAGGTCCAGGTATAATTTCGTTTTCAGTATCTGGAAATAGATAATTTTCGAATCATTTTCGAAATTAACTTCTAAATATTTATATTTCAATATACATAACACGTTACAACATGCAACATACGTACTCATATAAGAAACGATCAATTATAAATAAAATGACGGAAAAACAAAGAAACGAAAAAAAAAAAATTTGGAGGTAGTGGTACTTGGCGGGCTGATGTTGAAGTTATTATAAGAATATTGAAATAGTTTAATTTATAGTTTCTTGTACTTTTTACAAAAATGCCCGCCAAGTACCACTACCCCCATCATCAATTTTCAATGTAATAAACAAGTATCTTCCTCATCTAATCACGACCAGCCACACGGCACGCATTTATAGCTTTTGTACAAAATACGTTTTACAGAGAACAATGACTGAGTTCGCATTATATATTATATCTTGCATTTAATTATAAATTCATATTTTTGGTAACGATGCCACGTGCCTGCTCATTTTTGCAATGTAGAATATTTCCAAATTTTATATACAACATTAGGACCTTATAACAATTCTTTATCCTAGATAAGTAATCGATGGCTTATTTTCACTCATTTTGAGAACTGACGGTCACATTTTTCACAACAGCTGTAGTGAGTTCTGGCACTGGATTTGTATGTAAATTTAAATGAGGTTATTTCTATTTGCCCTATACATATTATTAGCGTTTATCTCTTCATTATTACTGAATTTCTGATTCCTTTATGAATTCTACGTTATATCCAACTTCCGTAGTCGGAGAAATAAGTATCCAAATAAATATAAGTAATTTACAGCCGACCCTTCGTTATAATTGAGATGAATCGTCACAGACATTTTTACACGATATTGGAACTGTATAATGATTCGTTATCCTCGATAGCAAATAGAGGGCATGTTTTTACTCATTTTGATCACGTACGGTTACGTAGGCTTTCTTGAAAGTGTCAAAATCTCGATGCAATACTGCTATGCCCCATAAATATTATTATAAGTAAGCGTTTAATAATTATTATCTCCGTATTATTACGGAATTACTTTGATTTGAAATAAATAAAAGTGAACTACCGACACGTCGTTATAATCGCGATCAATCGTGACAGGTATCATAACCTCAAAGTCTTGACTCGTCAAATAAACAAAAAGATAAATATGGTTAGTACGTTCAGCTGTACGGTGTGCGCGATTATGCTGCCTCCCGTGGGCCATAGAAAGAGTTATTGCATGGCAGACCGACGAACTCGCTCGGAATTCTATGCGTATCCGTAGTATATGTTAGACCGTTTCAAAAAAATCGATTATTTTTCATTTTCAAAGAGTTAGTCAAAAATATTGTTCCAAATGATGAAAAAAAATGTTGTCAAAGTTTGAGCTCTTAATAATAATATTAAGAGGTGCCTCATCGCGATTTTCTGTTTCCCATTTAAATAACATGGGAAGTGGTCTTGTGGAACTCTTCGATTTTTATATCTTGAAAATTAATGTACTTAGAAAGATTCTGCATGAATGCTGTTGTTCAAAATTGTACGCTTTACAAAAAAGGTCTCTTGGTCTTTTTCGATGAATCCAACTGTTTCCAAGTTAGTCATGATCAATTACCATCAATAACCGATACACCAACTTGGAAATAGCTAGATTTATCGAAAAAGAACAAGAGACCTTTTTTTTAGAGCGTTCAATTCACTACAAAAATATGTTCTGATCTTATCAGTAAACTGATGCGTTGACGAGTTATAGAATTCCAAAGTTTAAAAAAAAATTTCCCCATGTTATTTAGATTGGAAATAGAAAATCGCGATGAGGCACCTCTTGATATTAATATTAAGAGTTCGAACTTTGACAGCATTTTTTTTTTCGTCATTTGGAACAATATTTTTGAGTTACTCTTTGAAAATGAAAAATAGTCGATTTTTTTGAAACGGTCTAGTATATATAGATACAAAGATCAGTGGAAACTCTTGTCTCGTCGGAGTACTTGATTGTATTGATATTACGCGTTTCACGCGTCAGAAGTTATTTGATGTATTACAGGCTCAGTATACTGAATTTTTGCATAATATAATTGCTAGTAACAGCAATATTCTTTCGCTTTTCAGGTAACCTTGTAAGCTTTTTCAGGTAATGCTTCAGAATGAGGAAACCTACCAGTGAGTATTTCTGAAGATTTCGCCGCTACGTGATTCTCGACTATATAATTAGACGGCACAGCTGATATTTGTGACCGAAAGTCTGCAAGCTGCGTAGTTTCATCACCGTCAGGTCCGGGTATAATTTTATTTTCGATATCTAGAAATTGATAATTTCCGAATCAATTTACGCTTCAGAAGTCGTTTGTTGTATTACACACTCATAGTCAGCATACTGGATTTTCAAATCGTATAGTTGGTAGTGACGGCAATATTTTTTGGCATTTCAGGTAACCTGATGAGCTTGTTCAGGTAACGTTTCAGGATGAGGAAACCTACCAGTGAGTATTTCTGAAGACTCAACCACCATATGATTCTCGACCATACGGTTAGAGGGCATAGCCGATATTTGTGACTGCAAGTCTGTACTCGGCTGTGTAATTTCATCTCTGTCAGGTCCAGGTATAATTTCGTTTTCAGTATCTGGAAATAGATAATTTTCGAATCATTTTCGAAATTAACTTCTAAATATTTATATTTCAATATACATAACACGTTACAACATGCAACATACGTACTCATATAAGAAACGATCAATTATAAATAAAATGACGGAAAAACAAAGAAACGAAAAAAAAAAAATTTGGAGGTAGTGGTACTTGGCGGGCTGATGTTGAAGTTATTATAAGAATATTGAAATAGTTTAATTTATAGTTTCTTGTACTTTTTACAAAAATGCCCGCCAAGTACCACTACCCCCATCATCAATTTTCAATGTAATAAACAAGTATCTTCCTCATCTAATCACGACCAGCCACACGGCACGCATTTATAGCTTTTGTACAAAATACGTTTTACAGAGAACAATGACTGAGTTCGCATTATATATTATATCTTGCATTTAATTATAAATTCATATTTTTGGTAACGATGCCACGTGCCTGCTCATTTTTGCAATGTAGAATATTTCCAAATTTTATATACAACATTAGGACCTTATAACAATTCTTTATCCTAGATAAGTAATCGATGGCTTATTTTCACTCATTTTGAGAACTGACGGTCACATTTTTCACAACAGCTGTAGTGAGTTCTGGCACTGGATTTGTATGTAAATTTAAATGAGGTTATTTCTATTTGCCCTATACATATTATTAGCGTTTATCTCTTCATTATTACTGAATTTCTGATTCCTTTATGAATTCTACGTTATATCCAACTTCCGTAGTCGGAGAAATAAGTATCCAAATAAATATAAGTAATTTACAGCCGACCCTTCGTTATAATTGAGATGAATCGTCACAGACATTTTTACACGATATTGGAACTGTATAATGATTCGTTATCCTCGATAGCAAATAGAGGGCATGTTTTTACTCATTTTGATCACGTACGGTTACGTAGGCTTTCTTGAAAGTGTCAAAATCTCGATGCAATACTGCTATGCCCCATAAATATTATTATAAGTAAGCGTTTAATAATTATTATCTCCGTATTATTACGGAATTACTTTGATTTGAAATAAATAAAAGTGAACTACCGACACGTCGTTATAATCGCGATCAATCGTGACAGGTATCATAACCTCAAAGTCTTGACTCGTCAAATAAACAAAAAGATAAATATGGTTAGTACGTTCAGCTGTACGGTGTGCGCGATTATGCTGCCTCCCGTGGGCCATAGAAAGAGTTATTGCATGGCAGACCGACGAACTCGCTCGGAATTCTATGCGTATCCGTAGTATATGTTAGACCGTTTCAAAAAAATCGATTATTTTTCATTTTCAAAGAGTTAGTCAAAAATATTGTTCCAAATGATGAAAAAAAATGTTGTCAAAGTTTGAGCTCTTAATAATAATATTAAGAGGTGCCTCATCGCGATTTTCTGTTTCCCATTTAAATAACATGGGAAGTGGTCTTGTGGAACTCTTCGATTTTTATATCTTGAAAATTAATGTACTTAGAAAGATTCTGCATGAATGCTGTTGTTCAAAATTGTACGCTTTACAAAAAAGGTCTCTTGGTCTTTTTCGATGAATCCAACTGTTTCCAAGTTAGTCATGATCAATTACCATCAATAACCGATACACCAACTTGGAAATAGCTAGATTTATCGAAAAAGAACAAGAGACCTTTTTTTTAGAGCGTTCAATTCACTACAAAAATATGTTCTGATCTTATCAGTAAACTAATGCGTTGACGAGTTATAGAATTCCAAAGTTTAAAAAAAAATTTCCCCATGTTATTTAGATTGGAAATAGAAAATCGCGATGAGGCACCTCTTGATATTAATATTAAGAGTTCGAACTTTGACAGCATTTTTTTTTTCGTCATTTGGAACAATATTTTTGAGTTACTCTTTGAAAATGAAAAATAGTCGATTTTTTTGAAACGGTCTAGTATATATAGATACAAAGATCAGTGGAAACTCTTGTCTCGTCGGAGTACTTGATTGTATTGATATTACGCGTTTCACGCGTCAGAAGTTATTTGATGTATTACAGGCTCAGTATACTGAATTTTTTCATAATATGATTGCTAGTAACAGCAATATTCTTTCGCTTTCAGGTAACCTTGTAAGCTTTTTCAGGTAATGCTTCAGAATGAGGAAACCTACCAGTGAGTATTTCTGAAGATTTCGCCGCTACGTGATTCTCGACTATATAATTAGACGGCACAGCTGATATTTGTGACCGAAAGTCTGCAAGCTGCGTAGTTTCATCACCGTCAGGTCCGGGTATAATTTTATTTTCGATATCTAGAAATTGATAATTTCCGAATCAATTTACGCTTCAGAAGTCGTTTGTTGTATTACACACTCATAGTCAGTATACTGGATTTTCAAATCGTATAGTTGGTAGTGACGGCAATATTTTTTGGCATTTCAGGTAACCTGATGAGCTTGTTCAGGTAACGTTTCAGAATGAGGAAACCTACCAGTGAGTATTTCTGAAGACTCAACCACCATATGATTCTCGACCATACGGTTAGAGGGCATAGCCGATATTTGTGACTGCAAGTCTGTACTCGGCTGTGTAATTTCATCTCTGTCAGGTCCAGGTATAATTTCGTTTTCAGTATCTGGAAATAGATAATTTTCGAATCATTTTCGAAATTAACTTCTAAATATTTATATTTCAATATACATAACAGGTTACAACATGCAACATACGTACTCATATAAGAAACGATCAATTATAAATAAAATGACGGAAAAACAAAGAAACGAAAAAACAAAAATTTGGAGGTAGTGGTACTTGGCGGGCTGATGTTGAAGTTATTATAAGAATATTGAAATAGTTTAATTTATAGTTTCTTGTACTTTTTACAAAAATGCCCGCCAAGTACCACTACCCCCATCATCAATTTTCAATGTAATAAACAAGTATCTTCCTCATCTAATCACGACCAGCCACACGGCACGCATTTATAGCTTTTGTACAAAATACGTTTTACAGAGAACAATGACTGAGTTCGCATTATATATTATATCTTGCATTTAATTATAAATTCATATTTTTGGTAACGATGCCACGTGCCTGCTCATTTTTGCAATGTAGAATATTTCCAAATTTTATATACAACATTAGGACCTTATAACAATTCTTTATCCTAGATAAGTAATCGATGGCTTATTTTCACTCATTTTGAGAACTGACGGTCACATTTTTCACAACAGCTGTAGTGAGTTCTGGCACTGGATTTGTATGTAAATTTAAATGAGGTTATTTCTATTTGCCCTATACATATTATTAGCGTTTATCTCTTCATTATTACTGAATTTCTGATTCCTTTATGAATTCTACGTTATATCCAACTTCCGTAGTCGGAGAAATAAGTATCCAAATAAATATAAGTAATTTACAGCCGACCCTTCGTTATAATTGAGATGAATCGTCACAGACATTTTTACACGATATTGGAACTGTATAATAATTCGTTATCCTCGATAGCAAATAGAGGGCATGTTTTTACTCATTTTGATCACGTACGGTTACGTAGGCTTTCTTGAAAGTGTCAAAATCTCGATGCAATACTGCTATGCCCCATAAATATTATTATAAGTAAGCGTTTAATAATTATTATCTCCGTATTATTACGGAATTACTTTGATTTGAAATAAATAAAAGTGAACTACCGACACGTCGTTATAATCGCGATCAATCGTGACAGGTATCATAACCTCAAAGTCTTGACTCGTCAAATAAACAAAAAGATAAATATGGTTAGTACGTTCAGCTATACGGTGTGCGCGATTATGCTGCCTCCCGTGGGCCATAGAAAGAGTTATTGCATGGCAGACCGACGAACTCGCTCGGAATTCTATGCGTATCCGTAGTATATGTTAGACCGTTTCAAAAAAATCGATTATTTTTCATTTTCAAAGAGTTAGTCAAAAATATTGTTCCAAATGATGAAAAAAAATGTTGTCAAAGTTTGAGCTCTTAATAATAATATTAAGAGGTGCCTCATCGCGATTTTCTGTTTCCCATTTAAATAACATGGGAAGTGGTCTTGTGGAACTCTTCGATTTTCATATCTTGAAAATTAATGTACTTAGAAAGATTCTGCATGAATGCTGTTGTTCAAAATTGTACGCTCTACAAAAAAGGTCTCTTGGTCTTTTTCGATGAATCCAACTGTTTCCAAGTTAGTCATGATCAATTACCATCAATAACCGATACACCAACTTGGAAATAGCTAGATTTATCGAAATAGAACAAGAGACCTTTTTTTTAGAGCGTTCAATTCACTACAAAAATATGTTCTGATCTTATCAGTAAACTGATGCGTTGACGAGTTATAGAATTCCAAAGTTTAAAAAAAAATTTCCCCATGTTATTTAGATTGGAAATAGAAAATCGCGATGAGGCACCTCTTGATATTAATATTAAGAGTTCGAACTTTGACAGCATTTTTTTTTTCGTCATTTGGAACAATATTTTTGAGTTACTCTTTGAAAATGAAAAATAGTCGATTTTTTTGAAACGGTCTAGTATATATAGATACAAAGATCAGTGGAAACTCTTGTCTCGTCGGAGTACTTGATTGTATTGATATTACGCGTTTCACGCGTCAGAAGTTGTTTGATGTATTACAGGCTCAGTATACTGAATTTTTGCATAATATGATTGCTAGTAACAGCAATATTCTTTCGCTTTTCAGGTAACCTTGTAAGCTTTTTCAGGTAATGCTTCAGAATGAGGAAACCTACCAGTGAGTATTTCTGAAGATTTCGCCGCTACGTGATTCTCGACTATATAATTAGACGGCACAGCTGATATTTGTGACCGAAAGTCTGCAAGCTGCGTAGTTTCATCACCGTCAGGTCCGGGTATAATTTTATTTTCGATATCTAGAAATTGATAATTTCCGAATCAATTTACGCTTCAGAAGTCGTTTGTTGTATTACACACTCATAGTCAGTATACTGGATTTTCAAATCGTATAGTTGGTAGTGACGGCAATATTTTTTGGCATTTCAGGTAACCTGATGAGCTTGTTCAGGTAACGTTTCAGGATGAGGAAACCTACCAGTGAGTATTTCTGAAGACTCAACCACCATATGATTCTCGACCATACGGTTAGAGGGCATAGCCGATATTTGTGACTGCAAGTCTGTACTCGGCTGTGTAATTTCATCTCTGTCAGGTCCAGGTATAATTTCGTTTTCAGTATCTGGAAATAGATAATTTTCGAATCATTTGCGAAATTAACTTCTAAATATTTATATTTCAATATACATAACATGTTACAACATGCAACATACGTACTCATATAAGAAACGATCAATTATAAATAAAATGACGGAAAAACAAAGAAACGAAAAAAAAAAATTTGGAGGTAGTGGTACTTGGCGGGCTGATGTTGAAGTTATTATAAGAATATTGAAATAGTTTAATTTATAGTTTCTTGTACTTTTTACAAAAATGCCCGCCAAGTACCACTACCCCCATCATCAATTTTCAATGTAATAAACAAGTATCTTCCTCATCTAATCACGACCAGCCACACGGCACGCATTTATAGCTTTTGTACAAAATACGTTTTACAGAGAACAATGACTGAGTTCGCATTATATATTATATCTTGCATTTAATTATAAATTCATATTTTTGGTAACGATGCCACGTGCCTGCTCATTTTTGCAATGTAGAATATTTCCAAATTTTATATACAACATTAGGACCTTATAACAATTCTTTATCCTAGATAAGTAATCGATGGCTTATTTTCACTCATTTTGAGAACTGACGGTCACATTTTTCACAACAGCTGTAGTGAGTTCTGGCACTGGATTTGTATGTGAATTTAAATGAGGTTATTTCTATTTGCCCTATACATATTATTAGCGTTTATCTCTTCATTATTACTGAATTTCTGATTCCTTTATGAATTCTACGTTATATCCAACTTCCGTAGTCGGAGAAATAAGTATCCAAATAAATATAAGTAATTTACAGCCGACCCTTCGTTATAATTGAGATGAATCGTCACAGACATTTTTACACGATATTGGAACTGTATAATAATTCGTTATCCTCGATAGCAAATAGAGGGCATGTTTTTACTCATTTTGATCACGTACGGTTACGTAGGCTTTCTTGAAAGTGTCAAAATCTCGATGCAATACTGCTATGCCCCATAAATATTATTATAAGTAAGCGTTTAATAATTATCATCTCCGTATTATTACGGAATTACTTTGATTTGAAATAAATAAAAGTGAACTACCGACACGTCGTTATAATCGCGATCAATCGTGACAGGTATCATAACCCCAAAGTCTTGACTCGTCAAATAAACAAAAAGATAAATATGGTTAGTACGTTCAGCTATACGGTGTGCGCGATTATGCTGCCTCCCGTGGGGCATAGAAAGAGTTATTGCATGGCAGACCGACGAACTCGCTCGGAATTCTATGCGTATCCGTAGTATATGTTAGACCGTTTCAAAAAAATCGATTATTTTTCATTTTCAAAGAGTTAGTCAAAAATATTGTTCCAAATGATGAAAAAAAATGTTGTCAAAGTTTGAGCTCTTAATAATAATATTAAGAGGTGCCTCATCGCGATTTTCTGTTTCCCATTTAAATAACATGGGAAGTGGTCTTGTGGAACTCTTCGATTTTCATATCTTGAAAATTAATGTACTCAGAAAGATTCTGCATGAATGCTGTTGTTCAAAATTGTACGCTCTACAAAAAAGGTCTCTTGGTCTTTTTCGATGAATCCAACTGTTTCCAAGTTAGTCATGATCAATTACCATCAATAACCGATACACCAACTTGGAAATAGCTAGATTTATCGAAAAAGAACAAGAGACCTTTTTTTTAGAGCGTTCAATTCACTACAAAAATATGTTCTGATCTTATCAGTAAACTGATGCGTTGACGAGTTATAGAATTCCAAAGTTTAAAAAAAAATTTCCCCATGTTATTTAGATTGGAAATAGAAAATCGCGATGAGGCACCTCTTGATATTAATATTAAGAGTTCGAACTTTGACAGCATTTTTTTTTTCGTCATTTGGAACAATATTTTTGAGTTACTCTTTGAAAATGAAAAATAGTCGATTTTTTTGAAACGGTCTAGTATATATAGATACAAAGATCAGTGGAAACTCTTGTCTCGTCGGAGTACTTGATTGTATTGATATTACGCGTTTCACGCGTCAGAAGTTATTTGATGTATTACAGGCTCAGTATACTGAATTTTTTCATAATATGATTGCTAGTAACAGCAATATTCTTTCGCTTTCAGGTAACCTTGTAAGCTTTTTCAGGTAATGCTTCAGAATGAGGAAACCTACCAGTGAGTATTTCTGAAGATTTCGCCGCTACGTGATTCTCGACTATATAATTAGACGGCACAGCTGATATTTGTGACCGAAAGTCTGCAAGCTGCGTAGTTTCATCACCGTCAGGTCCGGGTATAATTTTATTTTCGATATCTAGAAATTGATAATTTCCGAATCAATTTACGCTTCAGAAGTCGTTTGTTGTATTACACACTCATAGTCAGTATACTGGATTTTCAAATCGTATAGTTGGTAGTGACGGCAATATTTTTTGGCATTTCAGGTAACCTGATGAGCTTGTTCAGGTAACGTTTCAGGATGAGGAAACCTACCAGTGAGTATTTCTGAAGACTCAACCACCATATGATTCTCGACCATACGGTTAGAGGGCATAGCCGATATTTGTGACTGCAAGTCTGTACTCGGCTGTGTAATTTCATCTCTGTCAGGTCCAGGTATAATTTCGTTTTCAGTATCTGGAAATAGATAATTTTCGAATCATTTTCGAAATTAACTTCTAAATATTTATATTTCAATATACATAACAGGTTACAACATGCAACATACGTACTCATATAAGAAACGATCAATTATAAATAAAATGACGGAAAAACAAAGAAACGAAAAAACAAAAATTTGGAGGTAGTGGTACTTGGCGGGCTGATGTTGAAGTTATTATAAGAATATTGAAATAGTTTAATTTATAGTTTCTTGTACTTTTTACAAAAATGCCCGCCAAGTACCACTACCCCCATCATCAATTTTCAATGTAATAAACAAGTATCTTCCTCATCTAATCACGACCAGCCACACGGCACGCATTTATAGCTTTTGTACAAAATACGTTTTACAGAGAACAATGACTGAGTTCGCATTATATATTATATCTTGCATTTAATTATAAATTCATATTTTTGGTAACGATGCCACGTGCCTGCTCATTTTTGCAATGTAGAATATTTCCAAATTTTATATACAACATTAGGACCTTATAACAATTCTTTATCCTAGATAAGTAATCGATGGCTTATTTTCACTCATTTTGAGAACTGACGGTCACATTTTTCACAACAGCTGTAGTGAGTTCTGGCACTGGATTTGTATGTAAATTTAAATGAGGTTATTTCTATTTGCCCTATACATATTATTAGCGTTTATCTCTTCATTATTACTGAATTTCTGATTCCTTTATGAATTCTACGTTATATCCAACTTCCGTAGTCGGAGAAATAAGTATCCAAATAAATATAAGTAATTTACAGCCGACCCTTCGTTATAATTGAGATGAATCGTCACAGACATTTTTACACGATATTGGAACTGTATAATAATTCGTTATCCTCGATAGCAAATAGAGGGCATGTTTTTACTCATTTTGATCACGTACGGTTACGTAGGCTTTCTTGAAAGTGTCAAAATCTCGATGCAATACTGCTATGCCCCATAAATATTATTATAAGTAAGCGTTTAATAATTATTATCTCCGTATTATTACGGAATTACTTTGATTTGAAATAAATAAAAGTGAACTACCGACACGTCGTTATAATCGCGATCAATCGTGACAGGTATCATAACCTCAAAGTCTTGACTCGTCAAATAAACAAAAAGATAAATATGGTTAGTACGTTCAGCTATACGGTGTGCGCGATTATGCTGCCTCCCGTGGGCCATAGAAAGAGTTATTGCATGGCAGACCGACGAACTCGCTCGGAATTCTATGCGTATCCGTAGTATATGTTAGACCGTTTCAAAAAAATCGATTATTTTTCATTTTCAAAGAGTTAGTCAAAAATATTGTTCCAAATGATGAAAAAAAATGTTGTCAAAGTTTGAGCTCTTAATAATAATATTAAGAGGTGCCTCATCGCGATTTTCTGTTTCCCATTTAAATAACATGGGAAGTGGTCTTGTGGAACTCTTCGATTTTCATATCTTGAAAATTAATGTACTTAGAAAGATTCTGCATGAATGCTGTTGTTCAAAATTGTACGCTCTACAAAAAAGGTCTCTTGGTCTTTTTCGATGAATCCAACTGTTTCCAAGTTAGTCATGATCAATTACCATCAATAACCGATACACCAACTTGGAAATAGCTAGATTTATCGAAATAGAACAAGAGACCTTTTTTTTAGAGCGTTCAATTCACTACAAAAATATGTTCTGATCTTATCAGTAAACTGATGCGTTGACGAGTTATAGAATTCCAAAGTTTAAAAAAAAATTTCCCCATGTTATTTAGATTGGAAATAGAAAATCGCGATGAGGCACATCTTGATATTAATATTAAGAGTTCGAACTTTGACAGCATTTTTTTTTTCGTCATTTGGAACAATATTTTTGAGTTACTCTTTGAAAATGAAAAATAGTCGATTTTTTTGAAACGGTCTAGTATATATAGATACAAAGATCAGTGGAAACTCTTGTCTCGTCGGAGTACTTGATTGTATTGATATTACGCGTTTCACGCGTCAGAAGTTGTTTGATGTATTACAGGCTCAGTATACTGAATTTTTGCATAATATGATTGCTAGTAACAGCAATATTCTTTCGCTTTTCAGGTAACCTTGTAAGCTTTTTCAGGTAAAGGTTCAGAATGAGGAAACCTACCAGTGAGTATTTCTGAAGATTTCGCCGCTACGTGATTCTCGACTATATAATTAGACGGCACAGCTGATATTTGTGACCGAAAGTCTGCAAGCTGCGTAGTTTCATCACCGTCAGGTCCGGGTATAATTTTATTTTCGATATCTAGAAATTGATAATTTCCGAATCAATTTACGCTTCAGAAGTCGTTTGTTGTATTACACACTCATAGTCAGTATACTGGATTTTCAAATCGTATAGTTGGTAGTGACGGCAATATTTTTTGGCATTTCAGGTAACCTGATGAGCTTGTTCAGGTAACGTTTCAGGATGAGGAAACCTACCAGTGAGTATTTCTGAAGACTCAACCACCATATGATTCTCGACCATACGGTTAGAGGGCATAGCCGATATTTGTGACTGCAAGTCTGTACTCGGCTGTGTAATTTCATCTCTGTCAGGTCCAGGTATAATTTCGTTTTCAGTATCTGGAAATAGATAATTTTCGAATCATTTGCGAAATTAACTTCTAAATATTTATATTTCAATATACATAACATGTTACAACATGCAACATACGTACTCATATAAGAAACGATCAATTATAAATAAAATGACGGAAAAACAAAGAAACGAAAAAAAAAAATTTGGAGGTAGTGGTACTTGGCGGGCTGATGTTGAAGTTATTATAAGAATATTGAAATAGTTTAATTTATAGTTTCTTGTACTTTTTACAAAAATGCCCGCCAAGTACCACTACCCCCATCATCAATTTTCAATGTAATAAACAAGTATCTTCCTCATCTAATCACGACCAGCCACACGGCACGCATTTATAGCTTTTGTACAAAATACGTTTTACAGAGAACAATGACTGAGTTCGCATTATATATTATATCTTGCATTTAATTATAAATTCATATTTTTGGTAACGATGCCACGTGCCTGCTCATTTTTGCAATGTAGAATATTTCCAAATTTTATATACAACATTAGGACCTTATAACAATTCTTTATCCTAGATAAGTAATCGATGGCTTATTTTCACTCATTTTGAGAACTGACGGTCACATTTTTCACAACAGCTGTAGTGAGTTCTGGCACTGGATTTGTATGTGAATTTAAATGAGGTTATTTCTATTTGCCCTATACATATTATTAGCGTTTATCTCTTCATTATTACTGAATTTCTGATTCCTTTATGAATTCTACGTTATATCCAACTTCCGTAGTCGGAGAAATAAGTATCCAAATAAATATAAGTAATTTACAGCCGACCCTTCGTTATAATTGAGATGAATCGTCACAGACATTTTTACACGATATTGGAACTGTATAATAATTCGTTATCCTCGATAGCAAATAGAGGGCATGTTTTTACTCATTTTGATCACGTACGGTTACGTAGGCTTTCTTGAAAGTGTCAAAATCTCGATGCAATACTGCTATGCCCCATAAATATTATTATAAGTAAGCGTTTAATAATTATCATCTCCGTATTATTACGGAATTACTTTGATTTGAAATAAATAAAAGTGAACTACCGACACGTCGTTATAATCGCGATCAATCGTGACAGGTATCATAACCCCAAAGTCTTGACTCGTCAAATAAACAAAAAGATAAATATGGTTAGTACGTTCAGCTATACGGTGTGCGCGATTATGCTGCCTCCCGTGGGGCATAGAAAGAGTTATTGCATGGCAGACCGACGAACTCGCTCGGAATTCTATGCGTATCCGTAGTATATGTTAGACCGTTTCAAAAAAATCGATTATTTTTCATTTTCAAAGAGTTAGTCAAAAATATTGTTCCAAATGATGAAAAAAAATGTTGTCAAAGTTTGAGCTCTTAATAATAATATTAAGAGGTGCCTCATCGCGATTTTCTGTTTCCCATTTAAATAACATGGGAAGTGGTCTTGTGGAACTCTTCGATTTTCATATCTTGAAAATTAATGTACTCAGAAAGATTCTGCATGAATGCTGTTGTTCAAAATTGTACGCTCTACAAAAAAGGTCTCTTGGTCTTTTTCGATGAATCCAACTGTTTCCAAGTTAGTCATGATCAATTACCATCAATAACCGATACACCAACTTGGAAATAGCTAGATTTATCGAAATAGAACAAGAGACCTTTTTTTTAGAGCGTTCAATTCACTACAAAAATATGTTCTGATCTTATCAGTAAACTGATGCGTTGACGAGTTATAGAATTCCAAAGTTTAAAAAAAAATTTCCCCATGTTATTTAGATTGGAAATAGAAAATCGCGATGAGGCACCTCTTGATATTAATATTAAGAGTTCGAACTTTGACAGCATTTTTTTTTTCGTCATTTGGAACAATATTTTTGAGTTACTCTTTGAAAATGAAAAATAGTCGATTTTTTTGAAACGGTCTAGTATATATAGATACAAAGATCAGTGGAAACTCTTGTCTCGTCGGAGTACTTGATTGTATTGATATTACGCGTTTCACGCGTCAGAAGTTATTTGATGTATTACAGGCTCAGTATACTGAATTTTTGCATAATATAATTGCTAGTAACAGCAATATTCTTTCGCTTTTCAGGTAACCTTGTAAGCTTTTTCAGGTAATGCTTCAGAATGAGGAAACCTACCAGTGAGTATTTCTGAAGATTTCGCCGCTACGTGATTCTCGACTATATAATTAGACGGCACAGCTGATATTTGTGACCGAAAGTCTGCAAGCTGCGTAGTTTCATCACCGTCAGGTCCGGGTATAATTTTATTTTCGATATCTAGAAATTGATAATTTCCGAATCAATTTACGCTTCAGAAGTCGTTTGTTGTATTACACACTCATAGTCAGCATACTGGATTTTCAAATCGTATAGTTGGTAGTGACGGCAATATTTTTTGGCATTTCAGGTAACCTGATGAGCTTGTTCAGGTAACGTTTCAGGATGAGGAAACCTACCAGTGAGTATTTCTGAAGACTCAACCACCATATGATTCTCGACCATACGGTTAGAGGGCATAGCCGATATTTGTGACTGCAAGTCTGTACTCGGCTGTGTAATTTCATCTCTGTCAGGTCCAGGTATAATTTCGTTTTCAGTATCTGGAAATAGATAATTTTCGAATCATTTTCGAAATTAACTTCTAAATATTTATATTTCAATATACATAACACGTTACAACATGCAACATACGTACTCATATAAGAAACGATCAATTATAAATAAAATGACGGAAAAACAAAGAAACGAAAAAAAAAAAATTTGGAGGTAGTGGTACTTGGCGGGCTGATGTTGAAGTTATTATAAGAATATTGAAATAGTTTAATTTATAGTTTCTTGTACTTTTTACAAAAATGCCCGCCAAGTACCACTACCCCCATCATCAATTTTCAATGTAATAAACAAGTATCTTCCTCATCTAATCACGACCAGCCACACGGCACGCATTTATAGCTTTTGTACAAAATACGTTTTACAGAGAACAATGACTGAGTTCGCATTATATATTATATCTTGCATTTAATTATAAATTCATATTTTTGGTAACGATGCCACGTGCCTGCTCATTTTTGCAATGTAGAATATTTCCAAATTTTATATACAACATTAGGACCTTATAACAATTCTTTATCCTAGATAAGTAATCGATGGCTTATTTTCACTCATTTTGAGAACTGACGGTCACATTTTTCACAACAGCTGTAGTGAGTTCTGGCACTGGATTTGTATGTAAATTTAAATGAGGTTATTTCTATTTGCCCTATACATATTATTAGCGTTTATCTCTTCATTATTACTGAATTTCTGATTCCTTTATGAATTCTACGTTATATCCAACTTCCGTAGTCGGAGAAATAAGTATCCAAATAAATATAAGTAATTTACAGCCGACCCTTCGTTATAATTGAGATGAATCGTCACAGACATTTTTACACGATATTGGAACTGTATAATGATTCGTTATCCTCGATAGCAAATAGAGGGCATGTTTTTACTCATTTTGATCACGTACGGTTACGTAGGCTTTCTTGAAAGTGTCAAAATCTCGATGCAATACTGCTATGCCCCATAAATATTATTATAAGTAAGCGTTTAATAATTATTATCTCCGTATTATTACGGAATTACTTTGATTTGAAATAAATAAAAGTGAACTACCGACACGTCGTTATAATCGCGATCAATCGTGACAGGTATCATAACCTCAAAGTCTTGACTCGTCAAATAAACAAAAAGATAAATATGGTTAGTACGTTCAGCTGTACGGTGTGCGCGATTATGCTGCCTCCCGTGGGCCATAGAAAGAGTTATTGCATGGCAGACCGACGAACTCGCTCGGAATTCTATGCGTATCCGTAGTATATGTTAGACCGTTTCAAAAAAATCGATTATTTTTCATTTTCAAAGAGTTAGTCAAAAATATTGTTCCAAATGATGAAAAAAAATGTTGTCAAAGTTTGAGCTCTTAATAATAATATTAAGAGGTGCCTCATCGCGATTTTCTGTTTCCCATTTAAATAACATGGGAAGTGGTCTTGTGGAACTCTTCGATTTTTATATCTTGAAAATTAATGTACTTAGAAAGATTCTGCATGAATGCTGTTGTTCAAAATTGTACGCTTTACAAAAAAGGTCTCTTGGTCTTTTTCGATGAATCCAACTGTTTCCAAGTTAGTCATGATCAATTACCATCAATAACCGATACACCAACTTGGAAATAGCTAGATTTATCGAAAAAGAACAAGAGACCTTTTTTTTAGAGCGTTCAATTCACTACAAAAATATGTTCTGATCTTATCAGTAAACTAATGCGTTGACGAGTTATAGAATTCCAAAGTTTAAAAAAAAATTTCCCCATGTTATTTAGATTGGAAATAGAAAATCGCGATGAGGCACCTCTTGATATTAATATTAAGAGTTCGAACTTTGACAGCATTTTTTTTTTCGTCATTTGGAACAATATTTTTGAGTTACTCTTTGAAAATGAAAAATAGTCGATTTTTTTGAAACGGTCTAGTATATATAGATACAAAGATCAGTGGAAACTCTTGTCTCGTCGGAGTACTTGATTGTATTGATATTACGCGTTTCACGCGTCAGAAGTTATTTGATGTATTACAGGCTCAGTATACTGAATTTTTTCATAATATGATTGCTAGTAACAGCAATATTCTTTCGCTTTCAGGTAACCTTGTAAGCTTTTTCAGGTAATGCTTCAGAATGAGGAAACCTACCAGTGAGTATTTCTGAAGATTTCGCCGCTACGTGATTCTCGACTATATAATTAGACGGCACAGCTGATATTTGTGACCGAAAGTCTGCAAGCTGCGTAGTTTCATCACCGTCAGGTCCGGGTATAATTTTATTTTCGATATCTAGAAATTGATAATTTCCGAATCAATTTACGCTTCAGAAGTCGTTTGTTGTATTACACACTCATAGTCAGTATACTGGATTTTCAAATCGTATAGTTGGTAGTGACGGCAATATTTTTTGGCATTTCAGGTAACCTGATGAGCTTGTTCAGGTAACGTTTCAGAATGAGGAAACCTACCAGTGAGTATTTCTGAAGACTCAACCACCATATGATTCTCGACCATACGGTTAGAGGGCATAGCCGATATTTGTGACTGCAAGTCTGTACTCGGCTGTGTAATTTCATCTCTGTCAGGTCCAGGTATAATTTCGTTTTCAGTATCTGGAAATAGATAATTTTCGAATCATTTTCGAAATTAACTTCTAAATATTTATATTTCAATATACATAACAGGTTACAACATGCAACATACGTACTCATATAAGAAACGATCAATTATAAATAAAATGACGGAAAAACAAAGAAACGAAAAAACAAAAATTTGGAGGTAGTGGTACTTGGCGGGCTGATGTTGAAGTTATTATAAGAATATTGAAATAGTTTAATTTATAGTTTCTTGTACTTTTTACAAAAATGCCCGCCAAGTACCACTACCCCCATCATCAATTTTCAATGTAATAAACAAGTATCTTCCTCATCTAATCACGACCAGCCACACGGCACGCATTTATAGCTTTTGTACAAAATACGTTTTACAGAGAACAATGACTGAGTTCGCATTATATATTATATCTTGCATTTAATTATAAATTCATATTTTTGGTAACGATGCCACGTGCCTGCTCATTTTTGCAATGTAGAATATTTCCAAATTTTATATACAACATTAGGACCTTATAACAATTCTTTATCCTAGATAAGTAATCGATGGCTTATTTTCACTCATTTTGAGAACTGACGGTCACATTTTTCACAACAGCTGTAGTGAGTTCTGGCACTGGATTTGTATGTAAATTTAAATGAGGTTATTTCTATTTGCCCTATACATATTATTAGCGTTTATCTCTTCATTATTACTGAATTTCTGATTCCTTTATGAATTCTACGTTATATCCAACTTCCGTAGTCGGAGAAATAAGTATCCAAATAAATATAAGTAATTTACAGCCGACCCTTCGTTATAATTGAGATGAATCGTCACAGACATTTTTACACGATATTGGAACTGTATAATAATTCGTTATCCTCGATAGCAAATAGAGGGCATGTTTTTACTCATTTTGATCACGTACGGTTACGTAGGCTTTCTTGAAAGTGTCAAAATCTCGATGCAATACTGCTATGCCCCATAAATATTATTATAAGTAAGCGTTTAATAATTATTATCTCCGTATTATTACGGAATTACTTTGATTTGAAATAAATAAAAGTGAACTACCGACACGTCGTTATAATCGCGATCAATCGTGACAGGTATCATAACCTCAAAGTCTTGACTCGTCAAATAAACAAAAAGATAAATATGGTTAGTACGTTCAGCTATACGGTGTGCGCGATTATGCTGCCTCCCGTGGGCCATAGAAAGAGTTATTGCATGGCAGACCGACGAACTCGCTCGGAATTCTATGCGTATCCGTAGTATATGTTAGACCGTTTCAAAAAAATCGATTATTTTTCATTTTCAAAGAGTTAGTCAAAAATATTGTTCCAAATGATGAAAAAAAATGTTGTCAAAGTTTGAGCTCTTAATAATAATATTAAGAGGTGCCTCATCGCGATTTTCTGTTTCCCATTTAAATAACATGGGAAGTGGTCTTGTGGAACTCTTCGATTTTCATATCTTGAAAATTAATGTACTTAGAAAGATTCTGCATGAATGCTGTTGTTCAAAATTGTACGCTCTACAAAAAAGGTCTCTTGGTCTTTTTCGATGAATCCAACTGTTTCCAAGTTAGTCATGATCAATTACCATCAATAACCGATACACCAACTTGGAAATAGCTAGATTTATCGAAATAGAACAAGAGACCTTTTTTTTAGAGCGTTCAATTCACTACAAAAATATGTTCTGATCTTATCAGTAAACTGATGCGTTGACGAGTTATAGAATTCCAAAGTTTAAAAAAAAATTTCCCCATGTTATTTAGATTGGAAATAGAAAATCGCGATGAGGCACCTCTTGATATTAATATTAAGAGTTCGAACTTTGACAGCATTTTTTTTTTCGTCATTTGGAACAATATTTTTGAGTTACTCTTTGAAAATGAAAAATAGTCGATTTTTTTGAAACGGTCTAGTATATATAGATACAAAGATCAGTGGAAACTCTTGTCTCGTCGGAGTACTTGATTGTATTGATATTACGCGTTTCACGCGTCAGAAGTTGTTTGATGTATTACAGGCTCAGTATACTGAATTTTTGCATAATATGATTGCTAGTAACAGCAATATTCTTTCGCTTTTCAGGTAACCTTGTAAGCTTTTTCAGGTAATGCTTCAGAATGAGGAAACCTACCAGTGAGTATTTCTGAAGATTTCGCCGCTACGTGATTCTCGACTATATAATTAGACGGCACAGCTGATATTTGTGACCGAAAGTCTGCAAGCTGCGTAGTTTCATCACCGTCAGGTCCGGGTATAATTTTATTTTCGATATCTAGAAATTGATAATTTCCGAATCAATTTACGCTTCAGAAGTCGTTTGTTGTATTACACACTCATAGTCAGTATACTGGATTTTCAAATCGTATAGTTGGTAGTGACGGCAATATTTTTTGGCATTTCAGGTAACCTGATGAGCTTGTTCAGGTAACGTTTCAGGATGAGGAAACCTACCAGTGAGTATTTCTGAAGACTCAACCACCATATGATTCTCGACCATACGGTTAGAGGGCATAGCCGATATTTGTGACTGCAAGTCTGTACTCGGCTGTGTAATTTCATCTCTGTCAGGTCCAGGTATAATTTCGTTTTCAGTATCTGGAAATAGATAATTTTCGAATCATTTTCGAAATTAACTTCTAAATATTTATATTTCAATATACATAACATGTTACAACATGCAACATACGTACTCATATAAGAAACGATCAATTATAAATAAAATGACGGAAAAACAAAGAAACGAAAAAAAAAAAATTTGGAGGTAGTGGTACTTGGCGGGCTGATGTTGAAGTTATTATAAGAATATTGAAATAGTTTAATTTATAGTTTCTTGTACTTTTTACAAAAATGCCCGCCAAGTACCACTACCCCCATCATCAATTTTCAATGTAATAAACAAGTATCTTCCTCATCTAATCACGACCAGCCACACGGCACGCATTTATAGCTTTTGTACAAAATACGTTTTACAGAGAACAATGACTGAGTTCGCATTATATATTATATCTTGCATTTAATTATAAATTCATATTTTTGGTAACGATGCCACGTGCCTGCTCATTTTTGCAATGTAGAATATTTCCAAATTTTATATACAACATTAGGACCTTATAACAATTCTTTATCCTAGATAAGTAATCGATGGCTTATTTTCACTCATTTTGAGAACTGACGGTCACATTTTTCACAACAGCTGTAGTGAGTTCTGGCACTGGATTTGTATGTAAATTTAAATGAGGTTATTTCTATTTGCCCTATACATATTATTAGCGTTTATCTCTTCATTATTACTGAATTTCTGATTCCTTTATGAATTCTACGTTATATCCAACTTCCGTAGTCGGAGAAATAAGTATCCAAATAAATATAAGTAATTTACAGCCGACCCTTCGTTATAATTGAGATGAATCGTCACAGACATTTTTACACGATATTGGAACTGTATAATAATTCGTTATCCTCGATAGCAAATAGAGGGCATGTTTTTACTCATTTTGATCACGTACGGTTACGTAGGCTTTCTTGAAAGTGTCAAAATCTCGATGCAATACTGCTATGCCCCATAAATATTATTATAAGTAAGCGTTTAATAATTATTATCTCCGTATTATTACGGAATTACTTTGATTTGAAATAAATAAAAGTGAACTACCGACACGTCGTTATAATCGCGATCAATCGTGACAGGTATCATAACCTCAAAGTCTTGACTCGTCAAATAAACAAAAAGATAAATATGGTTAGTACGTTCAGCTATACGGTGTGCGCGATTATGCTGCCTCCCGTGGGCCATAGAAAGAGTTATTGCATGGCAGACCGACGAACTCGCTCGGAATTCTATGCGTATCCGTAGTATATGTTAGACCGTTTCAAAAAAATCGATTATTTTTCATTTTCAAAGAGTTAGTCAAAAATATTGTTCCAAATGATGAAAAAAAATGTTGTCAAAGTTTGAGCTCTTAATAATAATATTAAGAGGTGCCTCATCGCGATTTTCTGTTTCCCATTTAAATAACATGGGAAGTGGTCTTGTGGAACTCTTCGATTTTCATATCTTGAAAATTAATGTACTTAGAAAGATTCTGCATGAATGCTGTTGTTCAAAATTGTACGCTCTACAAAAAAGGTCTCTTGGTCTTTTTCGATGAATCCAACTGTTTCCAAGTTAGTCATGATCAATTACCATCAATAACCGATACACCAACTTGGAAATAGCTAGATTTATCGAAAAAGAACAAGAGACCTTTTTTTTAGAGCGTTCAATTCACTACAAAAATATGTTCTGATCTTATCAGTAAACTAATGCGTTGACGAGTTATAGAATTCCAAAGTTTAAAAAAAAATTTCCCCATGTTATTTAGATTGGAAATAGAAAATCGCGATGAGGCACCTCTTGATATTAATATTAAGAGTTCGAACTTTGACAGCATTTTTTTTTTCGTCATTTGGAACAATATTTTTGAGTTACTCTTTGAAAATGAAAAATAGTCGATTTTTTTGAAACGGTCTAGTATATATAGATACAAAGATCAGTGGAAACTCTTGTCTCGTCGGAGTACTTGATTGTATTGATATTACGCGTTTCACGCGTCAGAAGTTATTTGATGTATTACAGGCTCAGTATACTGAATTTTTGCATAATATGATTGCTAGTAACAGCAATATTCTTTCGCTTTTCAGGTAACCTTGTAAGCTTTTTCAGGTAATGCTTCAGAATGAGGAAACCTACCAGTGAGTATTTCTGAAGATTTCGCCGCTACGTGATTCTCGACTATATAATTAGACGGCACAGCTGATATTTGTGACCGAAAGTCTGCAAGCTGCGTAGTTTCATCACCGTCAGGTCCGGGTATAATTTTATTTTCGATATCTAGAAATTGATAATTTCCGAATCAATTTACGCTTCAGAAGTCGTTTGTTGTATTACACACTCATAGTCAGTATACTGGATTTTCAAATCGTATAGTTGGTAGTGACGGCAATATTTTTTGGCATTTCAGGTAACCTGATGAGCTTGTTCAGGTAACGTTTCAGAATGAGGAAACCTACCAGTGAGTATTTCTGAAGACTCAACCACCATATGATTCTCGACCATACGGTTAGAGGGCATAGCCGATATTTGTGACTGCAAGTCTGTACTCGGCTGTGTAATTTCATCTCTGTCAGGTCCAGGTATAATTTCGTTTTCAGTATCTGGAAATAGATAATTTTCGAATCATTTTCGAAATTAACTTCTAAATATTTATATTTCAATATACATAACATGTTACAACATGCAACATACGTACTCATATAAGAAACGATCAATTATAAATAAAATGACGGAAAAACAAAGAAACGAAAACACAAAAATTTGGAGGTAGTGGTACTTGGCGGGCTGATGTTGAAGTTATTATAAGAATATTGAAATAGTTTAATTTATAGTTTCTTGTACTTTTTACAAAAATGCCCGCCAAGTACCACTACCCCCATCATCAATTTTCAATGTAATAAACAAGTATCTTCCTCATCTAATCACGACCAGCCACACGGCACGCATTTATAGCTTTTGTACAAAATACGTTTTACAGAGAACAATGACTGAGTTCGCATTATATATTATATCTTGCATTTAATTATAAATTCATATTTTTGGTAACGATGCCACGTGCCTGCTCATTTTTGCAATGTAGAATATTTCCAAATTTTATATACAACATTAGGACCTTATAACAATTCTTTATCCTAGATAAGTAATCGATGGCTTATTTTCACTCATTTTGAGAACTGACGGTCACATTTTTCACAACAGCTGTAGTGAGTTCTGGCACTGGATTTGTATGTAAATTTAAATGAGGTTATTTCTATTTGCCCTATACATATTATTAGCGTTTATCTCTTCATTATTACTGAATTTCTGATTCCTTTATGAATTCTACGTTATATCCAACTTCCGTAGTCGGAGAAATAAGTATCCAAATAAATATAAGTAATTTACAGCCGACCCTTCGTTATAATTGAGATGAATCGTCACAGACATTTTTACACGATATTGGAACTGTATAATAATTCGTTATCCTCGATAGCAAATAGAGGGCATGTTTTTACTCATTTTGATCACGTACGGTTACGTAGGCTTTCTTGAAAGTGTCAAAATCTCGATGCAATACTGCTATGCCCCATAAATATTATTATAAGTAAGCGTTTAATAATTATTATCTCCGTATTATTACGGAATTACTTTGATTTGAAATAAATAAAAGTGAACTACCGACACGTCGTTATAATCGCGATCAATCGTGACAGGTATCATAACCTCAAAGTCTTGACTCGTCAAATAAACAAAAAGATAAATATGGTTAGTACGTTCAGCTATACGGTGTGCGCGATTATGCTGCCTCCCGTGGGCCATAGAAAGAGTTATTGCATGGCAGACCGACGAACTCGCTCGGAATTCTATGCGTATCCGTAGTATATGTTAGACCGTTTCAAAAAAATCGATTATTTTTCATTTTCAAAGAGTTAGTCAAAAATATTGTTCCAAATGATGAAAAAAAATGTTGTCAAAGTTTGAGCTCTTAATAATAATATTAAGAGGTGCCTCATCGCGATTTTCTGTTTCCCATTTAAATAACATGGGAAGTGGTCTTGTGGAACTCTTCGATTTTCATATCTTGAAAATTAATGTACTTAGAAAGATTCTGCATGAATGCTGTTGTTCAAAATTGTACGCTCTACAAAAAAGGTCTCTTGGTCTTTTTCGATGAATCCAACTGTTTCCAAGTTAGTCATGATCAATTACCATCAATAACCGATACACCAACTTGGAAATAGCTAGATTTATCGAAATAGAACAAGAGACCTTTTTTTTAGAGCGTTCAATTCACTACAAAAATATGTTCTGATCTTATCAGTAAACTAATGCGTTGACGAGTTATAGAATTCCAAAGTTTAAAAAAAAATTTCCCCATGTTATTTAGATTGGAAATAGAAAATCGCGATGAGGCACCTCTTGATATTAATATTAAGAGTTCGAACTTTGACAGCATTTTTTTTTTCGTCATTTGGAACAATATTTTTGAGTTACTCTTTGAAAATGAAAAATAGTCGATTTTTTTGAAACGGTCTAGTATATATAGATACAAAGATCAGTGGAAACTCTTGTCTCGTCGGAGTACTTGATTGTATTGATATTACGCGTTTCACGCGTCAGAAGTTGTTTGATGTATTACAGGCTCAGTATACTGAATTTTTGCATAATATGATTGCTAGTAACAGCAATATTCTTTCGCTTTTCAGGTAACCTTGTAAGCTTTTTCAGGTAATGCTTCAGAATGAGGAAACCTACCAGTGAGTATTTCTGAAGATTTCGCCGCTACGTGATTCTCGACTATATAATTAGACGGCACAGCTGATATTTGTGACCGAAAGTCTGCAAGCTGCGTAGTTTCATCACCGTCAGGTCCGGGTATAATTTTATTTTCGATATCTAGAAATTGATAATTTCCGAATCAATTTACGCTTCAGAAGTCGTTTGTTGTATTACACACTCATAGTCAGTATACTGGATTTTCAAATCGTATAGTTGGTAGTGACGGCAATATTTTTTGGCATTTCAGGTAACCTGATGAGCTTGTTCAGGTAACGTTTCAGGATGAGGAAACCTACCAGTGAGTATTTCTGAAGACTCAACCACCATATGATTCTCGACCATACGGTTAGAGGGCATAGCCGATATTTGTGACTGCAAGTCTGTACTCGGCTGTGTAATTTCATCTCTGTCAGGTCCAGGTATAATTTCGTTTTCAGTATCTGGAAATAGATAATTTTCGAATCATTTTCGAAATTAACTTCTAAATATTTATATTTCAATATACATAACATGTTACAACATGCAACATACGTACTCATATAAGAAACGATCAATTATAAATAAAATGACGGAAAAACAAAGAAACGAAAAAAAAAAAATTTGGAGGTAGTGGTACTTGGCGGGCTGATGTTGAAGTTATTATAAGAATATTGAAATAGTTTAATTTATAGTTTCTTGTACTTTTTACAAAAATGCCCGCCAAGTACCACTACCCCCATCATCAATTTTCAATGTAATAAACAAGTATCTTCCTCATCTAATCACGACCAGCCACACGGCACGCATTTATAGCTTTTGTACAAAATACGTTTTACAGAGAACAATGACTGAGTTCGCATTATATATTATATCTTGCATTTAATTATAAATTCATATTTTTGGTAACGATGCCACGTGCCTGCTCATTTTTGCAATGTAGAATATTTCCAAATTTTATATACAACATTAGGACCTTATAACAATTCTTTATCCTAGATAAGTAATCGATGGCTTATTTTCACTCATTTTGAGAACTGACGGTCACATTTTTCACAACAGCTGTAGTGAGTTCTGGCACTGGATTTGTATGTAAATTTAAATGAGGTTATTTCTATTTGCCCTATACATATTATTAGCGTTTATCTCTTCATTATTACTGAATTTCTGATTCCTTTATGAATTCTACGTTATATCCAACTTCCGTAGTCGGAGAAATAAGTATCCAAATAAATATAAGTAATTTACAGCCGACCCTTCGTTATAATTGAGATGAATCGTCACAGACATTTTTACACGATATTGGAACTGTATAATAATTCGTTATCCTCGATAGCAAATAGAGGGCATGTTTTTACTCATTTTGATCACGTACGGTTACGTAGGCTTTCTTGAAAGTGTCAAAATCTCGATGCAATACTGCTATGCCCCATAAATATTATTATAAGTAAGCGTTTAATAATTATTATCTCCGTATTATTACGGAATTACTTTGATTTGAAATAAATAAAAGTGAACTACCGACACGTCGTTATAATCGCGATCAATCGTGACAGGTATCATAACCTCAAAGTCTTGACTCGTCAAATAAACAAAAAGATAAATATGGTTAGTACGTTCAGCTATACGGTGTGCGCGATTATGCTGCCTCCCGTGGGCCATAGAAAGAGTTATTGCATGGCAGACCGACGAACTCGCTCGGAATTCTATGCGTATCCGTAGTATATGTTAGACCGTTTCAAAAAAATCGATTATTTTTCATTTTCAAAGAGTTAGTCAAAAATATTGTTCCAAATGATGAAAAAAAATGTTGTCAAAGTTTGAGCTCTTAATAATAATATTAAGAGGTGCCTCATCGCGATTTTCTGTTTCCCATTTAAATAACATGGGAAGTGGTCTTGTGGAACTCTTCGATTTTCATATCTTGAAAATTAATGTACTTAGAAAGATTCTGCATGAATGCTGTTGTTCAAAATTGTACGCTCTACAAAAAAGGTCTCTTGGTCTTTTTCGATGAATCCAACTGTTTCCAAGTTAGTCATGATCAATTACCATCAATAACCGATACACCAACTTGGAAATAGCTAGATTTATCGAAATAGAACAAGAGACCTTTTTTTTAGAGCGTTCAATTCACTACAAAAATATGTTCTGATCTTATCAGTAAACTGATGCGTTGACGAGTTATAGAATTCCAAAGTTTAAAAAAAAATTTCCCCATGTTATTTAGATTGGAAATAGAAAATCGCGATGAGGCACATCTTGATATTAATATTAAGAGTTCGAACTTTGACAGCATTTTTTTTTTCGTCATTTGGAACAATATTTTTGAGTTACTCTTTGAAAATGAAAAATAGTCGATTTTTTTGAAACGGTCTAGTATATATAGATACAAAGATCAGTGGAAACTCTTGTCTCGTCGGAGTACTTGATTGTATTGATATTACGCGTTTCACGCGTCAGAAGTTGTTTGATGTATTACAGGCTCAGTATACTGAATTTTTGCATAATATGATTGCTAGTAACAGCAATATTCTTTCGCTTTTCAGGTAACCTTGTAAGCTTTTTCAGGTAATGCTTCAGAATGAGGAAACCTACCAGTGAGTATTTCTGAAGATTTCGCCGCTACGTGATTCTCGACTATATAATTAGACGGCACAGCTGATATTTGTGACCGAAAGTCTGCAAGCTGCGTAGTTTCATCACCGTCAGGTCCGGGTATAATTTTATTTTCGATATCTAGAAATTGATAATTTCCGAATCAATTTACGCTTCAGAAGTCGTTTGTTGTATTACACACTCATAGTCAGTATACTGGATTTTCAAATCGTATAGTTGGTAGTGACGGCAATATTTTTTGGCATTTCAGGTAACCTGATGAGCTTGTTCAGGTAACGTTTCAGGATGAGGAAACCTACCAGTGAGTATTTCTGAAGACTCAACCACCATATGATTCTCGACCATACGGTTAGAGGGCATAGCCGATATTTGTGACTGCAAGTCTGTACTCGGCTGTGTAATTTCATCTCTGTCAGGTCCAGGTATAATTTCGTTTTCAGTATCTGGAAATAGATAATTTTCGAATCATTTTCGAAATTAACTTCTAAATATTTATATTTCAATATACATAACATGTTACAACATGCAACATACGTACTCATATAAGAAACGATCAATTATAAATAAAATGACGGAAAAACAAAGAAACGAAAAAAAAAAAATTTGGAGGTAGTGGTACTTGGCGGGCTGATGTTGAAGTTATTATAAGAATATTGAAATAGTTTAATTTATAGTTTCTTGTACTTTTTACAAAAATGCCCGCCAAGTACCACTACCCCCATCATCAATTTTCAATGTAATAAACAAGTATCTTCCTCATCTAATCACGACCAGCCACACGGCACGCATTTATAGCTTTTGTACAAAATACGTTTTACAGAGAACAATGACTGAGTTCGCATTATATATTATATCTTGCATTTAATTATAAATTCATATTTTTGGTAACGATGCCACGTGCCTGCTCATTTTTGCAATGTAGAATATTTCCAAATTTTATATACAACATTAGGACCTTATAACAATTCTTTATCCTAGATAAGTAATCGATGGCTTATTTTCACTCATTTTGAGAACTGACGGTCACATTTTTCACAACAGCTGTAGTGAGTTCTGGCACTGGATTTGTATGTAAATTTAAATGAGGTTATTTCTATTTGCCCTATACATATTATTAGCGTTTATCTCTTCATTATTACTGAATTTCTGATTCCTTTATGAATTCTACGTTATATCCAACTTCCGTAGTCGGAGAAATAAGTATCCAAATAAATATAAGTAATTTACAGCCGACCCTTCGTTATAATTGAGATGAATCGTCACAGACATTTTTACACGATATTGGAACTGTATAATAATTCGTTATCCTCGATAGCAAATAGAGGGCATGTTTTTACTCATTTTGATCACGTACGGTTACGTAGGCTTTCTTGAAAGTGTCAAAATCTCGATGCAATACTGCTATGCCCCATAAATATTATTATAAGTAAGCGTTTAATAATTATTATCTCCGTATTATTACGGAATTACTTTGATTTGAAATAAATAAAAGTGAACTACCGACACGTCGTTATAATCGCGATCAATCGTGACAGGTATCATAACCTCAAAGTCTTGACTCGTCAAATAAACAAAAAGATAAATATGGTTAGTACGTTCAGCTATACGGTGTGCGCGATTATGCTGCCTCCCGTGGGCCATAGAAAGAGTTATTGCATGGCAGACCGACGAACTCGCTCGGAATTCTATGCGTATCCGTAGTATATGTTAGACCGTTTCAAAAAAATCGATTATTTTTCATTTTCAAAGAGTTAGTCAAAAATATTGTTCCAAATGATGAAAAAAAATGTTGTCAAAGTTTGAGCTCTTAATAATAATATTAAGAGGTGCCTCATCGCGATTTTCTGTTTCCCATTTAAATAACATGGGAAGTGGTCTTGTGGAACTCTTCGATTTTCATATCTTGAAAATTAATGTACTTAGAAAGATTCTGCATGAATGCTGTTGTTCAAAATTGTACGCTCTACAAAAAAGGTCTCTTGGTCTTTTTCGATGAATCCAACTGTTTCCAAGTTAGTCATGATCAATTACCATCAATAACCGATACACCAACTTGGAAATAGCTAGATTTATCGAAATAGAACAAGAGACCTTTTTTTTAGAGCGTTCAATTCACTACAAAAATATGTTCTGATCTTATCAGTAAACTGATGCGTTGACGAGTTATAGAATTCCAAAGTTTAAAAAAAAATTTCCCCATGTTATTTAGATTGGAAATAGAAAATCGCGATGAGGCACATCTTGATATTAATATTAAGAGTTCGAACTTTGACAGCATTTTTTTTTTCGTCATTTGGAACAATATTTTTGAGTTACTCTTTGAAAATGAAAAATAGTCGATTTTTTTGAAACGGTCTAGTATATATAGATACAAAGATCAGTGGAAACTCTTGTCTCGTCGGAGTACTTGATTGTATTGATATTACGCGTTTCACGCGTCAGAAGTTGTTTGATGTATTACAGGCTCAGTATACTGAATTTTTGCATAATATGATTGCTAGTAACAGCAATATTCTTTCGCTTTTCAGGTAACCTTGTAAGCTTTTTCAGGTAATGCTTCAGAATGAGGAAACCTACCAGTGAGTATTTCTGAAGATTTCGCCGCTACGTGATTCTCGACTATATAATTAGACGGCACAGCTGATATTTGTGACCGAAAGTCTGCAAGCTGCGTAGTTTCATCACCGTCAGGTCCGGGTATAATTTTATTTTCGATATCTAGAAATTGATAATTTCCGAATCAATTTACGCTTCAGAAGTCGTTTGTTGTATTACACACTCATAGTCAGTATACTGGATTTTCAAATCGTATAGTTGGTAGTGACGGCAATATTTTTTGGCATTTCAGGTAACCTGATGAGCTTGTTCAGGTAACGTTTCAGGATGAGGAAACCTACCAGTGAGTATTTCTGAAGACTCAACCACCATATGATTCTCGACCATACGGTTAGAGGGCATAGCCGATATTTGTGACTGCAAGTCTGTACTCGGCTGTGTAATTTCATCTCTGTCAGGTCCAGGTATAATTTCGTTTTCAGTATCTGGAAATAGATAATTTTCGAATCATTTTCGAAATTAACTTCTAAATATTTATATTTCAATATACATAACATGTTACAACATGCAACATACGTACTCATATAAGAAACGATCAATTATAAATAAAATGACGGAAAAACAAAGAAACGAAAAAAAAAAAATTTGGAGGTAGTGGTACTTGGCGGGCTGATGTTGAAGTTATTATAAGAATATTGAAATAGTTTAATTTATAGTTTCTTGTACTTTTTACAAAAATGCCCGCCAAGTACCACTACCCCCATCATCAATTTTCAATGTAATAAACAAGTATCTTCCTCATCTAATCACGACCAGCCACACGGCACGCATTTATAGCTTTTGTACAAAATACGTTTTACAGAGAACAATGACTGAGTTCGCATTATATATTATATCTTGCATTTAATTATAAATTCATATTTTTGGTAACGATGCCACGTGCCTGCTCATTTTTGCAATGTAGAATATTTCCAAATTTTATATACAACATTAGGACCTTATAACAATTCTTTATCCTAGATAAGTAATCGATGGCTTATTTTCACTCATTTTGAGAACTGACGGTCACATTTTTCACAACAGCTGTAGTGAGTTCTGGCACTGGATTTGTATGTAAATTTAAATGAGGTTATTTCTATTTGCCCTATACATATTATTAGCGTTTATCTCTTCATTATTACTGAATTTCTGATTCCTTTATGAATTCTACGTTATATCCAACTTCCGTAGTCGGAGAAATAAGTATCCAAATAAATATAAGTAATTTACAGCCGACCCTTCGTTATAATTGAGATGAATCGTCACAGACATTTTTACACGATATTGGAACTGTATAATAATTCGTTATCCTCGATAGCAAATAGAGGGCATGTTTTTACTCATTTTGATCACGTACGGTTACGTAGGCTTTCTTGAAAGTGTCAAAATCTCGATGCAATACTGCTATGCCCCATAAATATTATTATAAGTAAGCGTTTAATAATTATTATCTCCGTATTATTACGGAATTACTTTGATTTGAAATAAATAAAAGTGAACTACCGACACGTCGTTATAATCGCGATCAATCGTGACAGGTATCATAACCTCAAAGTCTTGACTCGTCAAATAAACAAAAAGATAAATATGGTTAGTACGTTCAGCTATACGGTGTGCGCGATTATGCTGCCTCCCGTGGGCCATAGAAAGAGTTATTGCATGGCAGACCGACGAACTCGCTCGGAATTCTATGCGTATCCGTAGTATATGTTAGACCGTTTCAAAAAAATCGATTATTTTTCATTTTCAAAGAGTTAGTCAAAAATATTGTTCCAAATGATGAAAAAAAATGTTGTCAAAGTTTGAGCTCTTAATAATAATATTAAGAGGTGCCTCATCGCGATTTTCTGTTTCCCATTTAAATAACATGGGAAGTGGTCTTGTGGAACTCTTCGATTTTCATATCTTGAAAATTAATGTACTTAGAAAGATTCTGCATGAATGCTGTTGTTCAAAATTGTACGCTCTACAAAAAAGGTCTCTTGGTCTTTTTCGATGAATCCAACTGTTTCCAAGTTAGTCATGATCAATTACCATCAATAACCGATACACCAACTTGGAAATAGCTAGATTTATCGAAATAGAACAAGAGACCTTTTTTTTAGAGCGTTCAATTCACTACAAAAATATGTTCTGATCTTATCAGTAAACTGATGCGTTGACGAGTTATAGAATTCCAAAGTTTAAAAAAAAATTTCCCCATGTTATTTAGATTGGAAATAGAAAATCGCGATGAGGCACATCTTGATATTAATATTAAGAGTTCGAACTTTGACAGCATTTTTTTTTTCGTCATTTGGAACAATATTTTTGAGTTACTCTTTGAAAATGAAAAATAGTCGATTTTTTTGAAACGGTCTAGTATATATAGATACAAAGATCAGTGGAAACTCTTGTCTCGTCGGAGTACTTGATTGTATTGATATTACGCGTTTCACGCGTCAGAAGTTGTTTGATGTATTACAGGCTCAGTATACTGAATTTTTGCATAATATGATTGCTAGTAACAGCAATATTCTTTCGCTTTTCAGGTAACCTTGTAAGCTTTTTCAGGTAATGCTTCAGAATGAGGAAACCTACCAGTGAGTATTTCTGAAGATTTCGCCGCTACGTGATTCTCGACTATATAATTAGACGGCACAGCTGATATTTGTGACCGAAAGTCTGCAAGCTGCGTAGTTTCATCACCGTCAGGTCCGGGTATAATTTTATTTTCGATATCTAGAAATTGATAATTTCCGAATCAATTTACGCTTCAGAAGTCGTTTGTTGTATTACACACTCATAGTCAGTATACTGGATTTTCAAATCGTATAGTTGGTAGTGACGGCAATATTTTTTGGCATTTCAGGTAACCTGATGAGCTTGTTCAGGTAACGTTTCAGGATGAGGAAACCTACCAGTGAGTATTTCTGAAGACTCAACCACCATATGATTCTCGACCATACGGTTAGAGGGCATAGCCGATATTTGTGACTGCAAGTCTGTACTCGGCTGTGTAATTTCATCTCTGTCAGGTCCAGGTATAATTTCGTTTTCAGTATCTGGAAATAGATAATTTTCGAATCATTTTCGAAATTAACTTCTAAATATTTATATTTCAATATACATAACATGTTACAACATGCAACATACGTACTCATATAAGAAACGATCAATTATAAATAAAATGACGGAAAAACAAAGAAACGAAAAAAAAAAAATTTGGAGGTAGTGGTACTTGGCGGGCTGATGTTGAAGTTATTATAAGAATATTGAAATAGTTTAATTTATAGTTTCTTGTACTTTTTACAAAAATGCCCGCCAAGTACCACTACCCCCATCATCAATTTTCAATGTAATAAACAAGTATCTTCCTCATCTAATCACGACCAGCCACACGGCACGCATTTATAGCTTTTGTACAAAATACGTTTTACAGAGAACAATGACTGAGTTCGCATTATATATTATATCTTGCATTTAATTATAAATTCATATTTTTGGTAACGATGCCACGTGCCTGCTCATTTTTGCAATGTAGAATATTTCCAAATTTTATATACAACATTAGGACCTTATAACAATTCTTTATCCTAGATAAGTAATCGATGGCTTATTTTCACTCATTTTGAGAACTGACGGTCACATTTTTCACAACAGCTGTAGTGAGTTCTGGCACTGGATTTGTATGTAAATTTAAATGAGGTTATTTCTATTTGCCCTATACATATTATTAGCGTTTATCTCTTCATTATTACTGAATTTCTGATTCCTTTATGAATTCTACGTTATATCCAACTTCCGTAGTCGGAGAAATAAGTATCCAAATAAATATAAGTAATTTACAGCCGACCCTTCGTTATAATTGAGATGAATCGTCACAGACATTTTTACACGATATTGGAACTGTATAATAATTCGTTATCCTCGATAGCAAATAGAGGGCATGTTTTTACTCATTTTGATCACGTACGGTTACGTAGGCTTTCTTGAAAGTGTCAAAATCTCGATGCAATACTGCTATGCCCCATAAATATTATTATAAGTAAGCGTTTAATAATTATTATCTCCGTATTATTACGGAATTACTTTGATTTGAAATAAATAAAAGTGAACTACCGACACGTCGTTATAATCGCGATCAATCGTGACAGGTATCATAACCTCAAAGTCTTGACTCGTCAAATAAACAAAAAGATAAATATGGTTAGTACGTTCAGCTATACGGTGTGCGCGATTATGCTGCCTCCCGTGGGCCATAGAAAGAGTTATTGCATGGCAGACCGACGAACTCGCTCGGAATTCTATGCGTATCCGTAGTATATGTTAGACCGTTTCAAAAAAATCGATTATTTTTCATTTTCAAAGAGTTAGTCAAAAATATTGTTCCAAATGATGAAAAAAAATGTTGTCAAAGTTTGAGCTCTTAATAATAATATTAAGAGGTGCCTCATCGCGATTTTCTGTTTCCCATTTAAATAACATGGGAAGTGGTCTTGTGGAACTCTTCGATTTTCATATCTTGAAAATTAATGTACTTAGAAAGATTCTGCATGAATGCTGTTGTTCAAAATTGTACGCTCTACAAAAAAGGTCTCTTGGTCTTTTTCGATGAATCCAACTGTTTCCAAGTTAGTCATGATCAATTACCATCAATAACCGATACACCAACTTGGAAATAGCTAGATTTATCGAAATAGAACAAGAGACCTTTTTTTTAGAGCGTTCAATTCACTACAAAAATATGTTCTGATCTTATCAGTAAACTGATGCGTTGACGAGTTATAGAATTCCAAAGTTTAAAAAAAAATTTCCCCATGTTATTTAGATTGGAAATAGAAAATCGCGATGAGGCACATCTTGATATTAATATTAAGAGTTCGAACTTTGACAGCATTTTTTTTTTCGTCATTTGGAACAATATTTTTGAGTTACTCTTTGAAAATGAAAAATAGTCGATTTTTTTGAAACGGTCTAGTATATATAGATACAAAGATCAGTGGAAACTCTTGTCTCGTCGGAGTACTTGATTGTATTGATATTACGCGTTTCACGCGTCAGAAGTTGTTTGATGTATTACAGGCTCAGTATACTGAATTTTTGCATAATATGATTGCTAGTAACAGCAATATTCTTTCGCTTTTCAGGTAACCTTGTAAGCTTTTTCAGGTAATGCTTCAGAATGAGGAAACCTACCAGTGAGTATTTCTGAAGATTTCGCCGCTACGTGATTCTCGACTATATAATTAGACGGCACAGCTGATATTTGTGACCGAAAGTCTGCAAGCTGCGTAGTTTCATCACCGTCAGGTCCGGGTATAATTTTATTTTCGATATCTAGAAATTGATAATTTCCGAATCAATTTACGCTTCAGAAGTCGTTTGTTGTATTACACACTCATAGTCAGTATACTGGATTTTCAAATCGTATAGTTGGTAGTGACGGCAATATTTTTTGGCATTTCAGGTAACCTGATGAGCTTGTTCAGGTAACGTTTCAGGATGAGGAAACCTACCAGTGAGTATTTCTGAAGACTCAACCACCATATGATTCTCGACCATACGGTTAGAGGGCATAGCCGATATTTGTGACTGCAAGTCTGTACTCGGCTGTGTAATTTCATCTCTGTCAGGTCCAGGTATAATTTCGTTTTCAGTATCTGGAAATAGATAATTTTCGAATCATTTTCGAAATTAACTTCTAAATATTTATATTTCAATATACATAACATGTTACAACATGCAACATACGTACTCATATAAGAAACGATCAATTATAAATAAAATGACGGAAAAACAAAGAAACGAAAAAAAAAAAATTTGGAGGTAGTGGTACTTGGCGGGCTGATGTTGAAGTTATTATAAGAATATTGAAATAGTTTAATTTATAGTTTCTTGTACTTTTTACAAAAATGCCCGCCAAGTACCACTACCCCCATCATCAATTTTCAATGTAATAAACAAGTATCTTCCTCATCTAATCACGACCAGCCACACGGCACGCATTTATAGCTTTTGTACAAAATACGTTTTACAGAGAACAATGACTGAGTTCGCATTATATATTATATCTTGCATTTAATTATAAATTCATATTTTTGGTAACGATGCCACGTGCCTGCTCATTTTTGCAATGTAGAATATTTCCAAATTTTATATACAACATTAGGACCTTATAACAATTCTTTATCCTAGATAAGTAATCGATGGCTTATTTTCACTCATTTTGAGAACTGACGGTCACATTTTTCACAACAGCTGTAGTGAGTTCTGGCACTGGATTTGTATGTAAATTTAAATGAGGTTATTTCTATTTGCCCTATACATATTATTAGCGTTTATCTCTTCATTATTACTGAATTTCTGATTCCTTTATGAATTCTACGTTATATCCAACTTCCGTAGTCGGAGAAATAAGTATCCAAATAAATATAAGTAATTTACAGCCGACCCTTCGTTATAATTGAGATGAATCGTCACAGACATTTTTACACGATATTGGAACTGTATAATAATTCGTTATCCTCGATAGCAAATAGAGGGCATGTTTTTACTCATTTTGATCACGTACGGTTACGTAGGCTTTCTTGAAAGTGTCAAAATCTCGATGCAATACTGCTATGCCCCATAAATATTATTATAAGTAAGCGTTTAATAATTATTATCTCCGTATTATTACGGAATTACTTTGATTTGAAATAAATAAAAGTGAACTACCGACACGTCGTTATAATCGCGATCAATCGTGACAGGTATCATAACCTCAAAGTCTTGACTCGTCAAATAAACAAAAAGATAAATATGGTTAGTACGTTCAGCTATACGGTGTGCGCGATTATGCTGCCTCCCGTGGGCCATAGAAAGAGTTATTGCATGGCAGACCGACGAACTCGCTCGGAATTCTATGCGTATCCGTAGTATATGTTAGACCGTTTCAAAAAAATCGATTATTTTTCATTTTCAAAGAGTTAGTCAAAAATATTGTTCCAAATGATGAAAAAAAATGTTGTCAAAGTTTGAGCTCTTAATAATAATATTAAGAGGTGCCTCATCGCGATTTTCTGTTTCCCATTTAAATAACATGGGAAGTGGTCTTGTGGAACTCTTCGATTTTCATATCTTGAAAATTAATGTACTTAGAAAGATTCTGCATGAATGCTGTTGTTCAAAATTGTACGCTCTACAAAAAAGGTCTCTTGGTCTTTTTCGATGAATCCAACTGTTTCCAAGTTAGTCATGATCAATTACCATCAATAACCGATACACCAACTTGGAAATAGCTAGATTTATCGAAATAGAACAAGAGACCTTTTTTTTAGAGCGTTCAATTCACTACAAAAATATGTTCTGATCTTATCAGTAAACTGATGCGTTGACGAGTTATAGAATTCCAAAGTTTAAAAAAAAATTTCCCCATGTTATTTAGATTGGAAATAGAAAATCGCGATGAGGCACATCTTGATATTAATATTAAGAGTTCGAACTTTGACAGCATTTTTTTTTTCGTCATTTGGAACAATATTTTTGAGTTACTCTTTGAAAATGAAAAATAGTCGATTTTTTTGAAACGGTCTAGTATATATAGATACAAAGATCAGTGGAAACTCTTGTCTCGTCGGAGTACTTGATTGTATTGATATTACGCGTTTCACGCGTCAGAAGTTGTTTGATGTATTACAGGCTCAGTATACTGAATTTTTGCATAATATGATTGCTAGTAACAGCAATATTCTTTCGCTTTTCAGGTAACCTTGTAAGCTTTTTCAGGTAATGCTTCAGAATGAGGAAACCTACCAGTGAGTATTTCTGAAGATTTCGCCGCTACGTGATTCTCGACTATATAATTAGACGGCACAGCTGATATTTGTGACCGAAAGTCTGCAAGCTGCGTAGTTTCATCACCGTCAGGTCCGGGTATAATTTTATTTTCGATATCTAGAAATTGATAATTTCCGAATCAATTTACGCTTCAGAAGTCGTTTGTTGTATTACACACTCATAGTCAGTATACTGGATTTTCAAATCGTATAGTTGGTAGTGACGGCAATATTTTTTGGCATTTCAGGTAACCTGATGAGCTTGTTCAGGTAACGTTTCAGGATGAGGAAACCTACCAGTGAGTATTTCTGAAGACTCAACCACCATATGATTCTCGACCATACGGTTAGAGGGCATAGCCGATATTTGTGACTGCAAGTCTGTACTCGGCTGTGTAATTTCATCTCTGTCAGGTCCAGGTATAATTTCGTTTTCAGTATCTGGAAATAGATAATTTTCGAATCATTTTCGAAATTAACTTCTAAATATTTATATTTCAATATACATAACATGTTACAACATGCAACATACGTACTCATATAAGAAACGATCAATTATAAATAAAATGACGGAAAAACAAAGAAACGAAAAAAAAAAAATTTGGAGGTAGTGGTACTTGGCGGGCTGATGTTGAAGTTATTATAAGAATATTGAAATAGTTTAATTTATAGTTTCTTGTACTTTTTACAAAAATGCCCGCCAAGTACCACTACCCCCATCATCAATTTTCAATGTAATAAACAAGTATCTTCCTCATCTAATCACGACCAGCCACACGGCACGCATTTATAGCTTTTGTACAAAATACGTTTTACAGAGAACAATGACTGAGTTCGCATTATATATTATATCTTGCATTTAATTATAAATTCATATTTTTGGTAACGATGCCACGTGCCTGCTCATTTTTGCAATGTAGAATATTTCCAAATTTTATATACAACATTAGGACCTTATAACAATTCTTTATCCTAGATAAGTAATCGATGGCTTATTTTCACTCATTTTGAGAACTGACGGTCACATTTTTCACAACAGCTGTAGTGAGTTCTGGCACTGGATTTGTATGTAAATTTAAATGAGGTTATTTCTATTTGCCCTATACATATTATTAGCGTTTATCTCTTCATTATTACTGAATTTCTGATTCCTTTATGAATTCTACGTTATATCCAACTTCCGTAGTCGGAGAAATAAGTATCCAAATAAATATAAGTAATTTACAGCCGACCCTTCGTTATAATTGAGATGAATCGTCACAGACATTTTTACACGATATTGGAACTGTATAATAATTCGTTATCCTCGATAGCAAATAGAGGGCATGTTTTTACTCATTTTGATCACGTACGGTTACGTAGGCTTTCTTGAAAGTGTCAAAATCTCGATGCAATACTGCTATGCCCCATAAATATTATTATAAGTAAGCGTTTAATAATTATTATCTCCGTATTATTACGGAATTACTTTGATTTGAAATAAATAAAAGTGAACTACCGACACGTCGTTATAATCGCGATCAATCGTGACAGGTATCATAACCTCAAAGTCTTGACTCGTCAAATAAACAAAAAGATAAATATGGTTAGTACGTTCAGCTATACGGTGTGCGCGATTATGCTGCCTCCCGTGGGCCATAGAAAGAGTTATTGCATGGCAGACCGACGAACTCGCTCGGAATTCTATGCGTATCCGTAGTATACCGTGAGCGTCAGGTGAACCGGGTCAGTGAAACGACGATGGCGCTAGCTTTCTTGAAATTTATAAGGGGAACTAACTCACATCCCGAAAATATCCCTAGGCCTTTCGAAGCGTAGATGCGGACCGCCATTAAATATGTTAGACAGCTATCGAAATGTTTTTCGAGGTTATGTTTCACAGGTCACAAAGATTTGCAGTAGAATTTTTAGAATTTCCAGACATGTGTTTACAATAACTAACGATTAACCAAAACGCTGTAGTTCGATGATCTATTGTCTTGATCTAAAACATTCATAACGTATTTTCACTATCTCGTGTACAACTCTACAATACTCTATAACCCTAAAAACACTCCTGATATCTGTCAACCAAATACAATGGCCGCCTCCACGGACCATGGAGTAAACATATGAAATCGCAACTGAACTAGGGATATTCTTAGTGTATTGGCTCTCCCTTTAAATTTCAAGAAAACTAGCGCCATCGTCGTTTCACTGACCCGGTTCACCAGACGCTCACGGTATGTTAGACCGTTTCAAAAAAATCGATTATTTTTCATTTTCAAAGAGTTAGTCAAAAATATTGTTCCAAATGATGAAAAAAAATGTTGTCAAAGTTTGAGCTCTTAATAATAATATTAAGAGGTGCCTCATCGCGATTTTCTGTTTCCCATTTAAATAACATGGGAAGTGGTCTTGTGGAACTCTTCGATTTTCATATCTTGAAAATTAATGTACTTAGAAAGATTCTGCATGAATGCTGTTGTTCAAAATTGTACGCTCTACAAAAAAGGTCTCTTGGTCTTTTTCGATGAATCCAACTGTTTCCAAGTTAGTCATGATCAATTACCATCAATAACCGATACACCAACTTGGAAATAGCTAGATTTATCGAAATAGAACAAGAGACCTTTTTTTTAGAGCGTTCAATTCACTACAAAAATATGTTCTGATCTTATCAGTAAACTGATGCGTTGACGAGTTATAGAATTCCAAAGTTTAAAAAAAAATTTCCCCATGTTATTTAGATTGGAAATAGAAAATCGCGATGAGGCACCTCTTGATATTAATATTAAGAGTTCGAACTTTGACAGCATTTTTTTTTTCGTCATTTGGAACAATATTTTTGAGTTACTCTTTGAAAATGAAAAATAGTCGATTTTTTTGAAACGGTCTAGTATATATAGATACAAAGATCAGTGGAAACTCTTGTCTCGTCGGAGTACTTGATTGTATTGATATTACGCGTTTCACGCGTCAGAAGTTGTTTGATGTATTACAGGCTCAGTATACTGAATTTTTGCATAATATGATTGCTAGTAACAGCAATATTCTTTCGCTTTTCAGGTAACCTTGTAAGCTTTTTCAGGTAATGCTTCAGAATGAGGAAACCTACCAGTGAGTATTTCTGAAGATTTCGCCGCTACGTGATTCTCGACTATATAATTAGACGGCACAGCTGATATTTGTGACCGAAAGTCTGCAAGCTGCGTAGTTTCATCACCGTCAGGTCCGGGTATAATTTTATTTTCGATATCTAGAAATTGATAATTTCCGAATCAATTTACGCTTCAGAAGTCGTTTGTTGTATTACACACTCATAGTCAGTATACTGGATTTTCAAATCGTATAGTTGGTAGTGACGGCAATATTTTTTGGCATTTCAGGTAACCTGATGAGCTTGTTCAGGTAACGTTTCAGGATGAGGAAACCTACCAGTGAGTATTTCTGAAGACTCAACCACCATATGATTCTCGACCATACGGTTAGAGGGCATAGCCGATATTTGTGACTGCAAGTCTGTACTCGGCTGTGTAATTTCATCTCTGTCAGGTCCAGGTATAATTTCGTTTTCAGTATCTGGAAATAGATAATTTTCGAATCATTTTCGAAATTAACTTCTAAATATTTATATTTCAATATACATAACATGTTACAACATGCAACATACGTACTCATATAAGAAACGATCAATTATAAATAAAATGACGGAAAAACAAAGAAACGAAAAAAAAAAAATTTGGAGGTAGTGGTACTTGGCGGGCTGATGTTGAAGTTATTATAAGAATATTGAAATAGTTTAATTTATAGTTTCTTGTACTTTTTACAAAAATGCCCGCCAAGTACCACTACCCCCATCATCAATTTTCAATGTAATAAACAAGTATCTTCCTCATCTAATCACGACCAGCCACACGGCACGCATTTATAGCTTTTGTACAAAATACGTTTTACAGAGAACAATGACTGAGTTCGCATTATATATTATATCTTGCATTTAATTATAAATTCATATTTTTGGTAACGATGCCACGTGCCTGCTCATTTTTGCAATGTAGAATATTTCCAAATTTTATATACAACATTAGGACCTTATAACAATTCTTTATCCTAGATAAGTAATCGATGGCTTATTTTCACTCATTTTGAGAACTGACGGTCACATTTTTCACAACAGCTGTAGTGAGTTCTGGCACTGGATTTGTATGTAAATTTAAATGAGGTTATTTCTATTTGCCCTATACATATTATTAGCGTTTATCTCTTCATTATTACTGAATTTCTGATTCCTTTATGAATTCTACGTTATATCCAACTTCCGTAGTCGGAGAAATAAGTATCCAAATAAATATAAGTAATTTACAGCCGACCCTTCGTTATAATTGAGATGAATCGTCACAGACATTTTTACACGATATTGGAACTGTATAATAATTCGTTATCCTCGATAGCAAATAGAGGGCATGTTTTTACTCATTTTGATCACGTACGGTTACGTAGGCTTTCTTGAAAGTGTCAAAATCTCGATGCAATACTGCTATGCCCCATAAATATTATTATAAGTAAGCGTTTAATAATTATTATCTCCGTATTATTACGGAATTACTTTGATTTGAAATAAATAAAAGTGAACTACCGACACGTCGTTATAATCGCGATCAATCGTGACAGGTATCATAACCTCAAAGTCTTGACTCGTCAAATAAACAAAAAGATAAATATGGTTAGTACGTTCAGCTATACGGTGTGCGCGATTATGCTGCCTCCCGTGGGCCATAGAAAGAGTTATTGCATGGCAGACCGACGAACTCGCTCGGAATTCTATGCGTATCCGTAGTATATGTTAGACCGTTTCAAAAAAATCGATTATTTTTCATTTTCAAAGAGTTAGTCAAAAATATTGTTCCAAATGATGAAAAAAAATGTTGTCAAAGTTTGAGCTCTTAATAATAATATTAAGAGGTGCCTCATCGCGATTTTCTGTTTCCCATTTAAATAACATGGGAAGTGGTCTTGTGGAACTCTTCGATTTTCATATCTTGAAAATTAATGTACTTAGAAAGATTCTGCATGAATGCTGTTGTTCAAAATTGTACGCTCTACAAAAAAGGTCTCTTGGTCTTTTTCGATGAATCCAACTGTTTCCAAGTTAGTCATGATCAATTACCATCAATAACCGATACACCAACTTGGAAATAGCTAGATTTATCGAAATAGAACAAGAGACCTTTTTTTTAGAGCGTTCAATTCACTACAAAAATATGTTCTGATCTTATCAGTAAACTGATGCGTTGACGAGTTATAGAATTCCAAAGTTTAAAAAAAAATTTCCCCATGTTATTTAGATTGGAAATAGAAAATCGCGATGAGGCACCTCTTGATATTAATATTAAGAGTTCGAACTTTGACAGCATTTTTTTTTTCGTCATTTGGAACAATATTTTTGAGTTACTCTTTGAAAATGAAAAATAGTCGATTTTTTTGAAACGGTCTAGTATATATAGATACAAAGATCAGTGGAAACTCTTGTCTCGTCGGAGTACTTGATTGTATTGATATTACGCGTTTCACGCGTCAGAAGTTGTTTGATGTATTACAGGCTCAGTATACTGAATTTTTGCATAATATGATTGCTAGTAACAGCAATATTCTTTCGCTTTTCAGGTAACCTTGTAAGCTTTTTCAGGTAATGCTTCAGAATGAGGAAACCTACCAGTGAGTATTTCTGAAGATTTCGCCGCTACGTGATTCTCGACTATATAATTAGACGGCACAGCTGATATTTGTGACCGAAAGTCTGCAAGCTGCGTAGTTTCATCACCGTCAGGTCCGGGTATAATTTTATTTTCGATATCTAGAAATTGATAATTTCCGAATCAATTTACGCTTCAGAAGTCGTTTGTTGTATTACACACTCATAGTCAGTATACTGGATTTTCAAATCGTATAGTTGGTAGTGACGGCAATATTTTTTGGCATTTCAGGTAACCTGATGAGCTTGTTCAGGTAACGTTTCAGGATGAGGAAACCTACCAGTGAGTATTTCTGAAGACTCAACCACCATATGATTCTCGACCATACGGTTAGAGGGCATAGCCGATATTTGTGACTGCAAGTCTGTACTCGGCTGTGTAATTTCATCTCTGTCAGGTCCAGGTATAATTTCGTTTTCAGTATCTGGAAATAGATAATTTTCGAATCATTTTCGAAATTAACTTCTAAATATTTATATTTCAATATACATAACATGTTACAACATGCAACATACGTACTCATATAAGAAACGATCAATTATAAATAAAATGACGGAAAAACAAAGAAACGAAAAAAAAAAAATTTGGAGGTAGTGGTACTTGGCGGGCTGATGTTGAAGTTATTATAAGAATATTGAAATAGTTTAATTTATAGTTTCTTGTACTTTTTACAAAAATGCCCGCCAAGTACCACTACCCCCATCATCAATTTTCAATGTAATAAACAAGTATCTTCCTCATCTAATCACGACCAGCCACACGGCACGCATTTATAGCTTTTGTACAAAATACGTTTTACAGAGAACAATGACTGAGTTCGCATTATATATTATATCTTGCATTTAATTATAAATTCATATTTTTGGTAACGATGCCACGTGCCTGCTCATTTTTGCAATGTAGAATATTTCCAAATTTTATATACAACATTAGGACCTTATAACAATTCTTTATCCTAGATAAGTAATCGATGGCTTATTTTCACTCATTTTGAGAACTGACGGTCACATTTTTCACAACAGCTGTAGTGAGTTCTGGCACTGGATTTGTATGTAAATTTAAATGAGGTTATTTCTATTTGCCCTATACATATTATTAGCGTTTATCTCTTCATTATTACTGAATTTCTGATTCCTTTATGAATTCTACGTTATATCCAACTTCCGTAGTCGGAGAAATAAGTATCCAAATAAATATAAGTAATTTACAGCCGACCCTTCGTTATAATTGAGATGAATCGTCACAGACATTTTTACACGATATTGGAACTGTATAATAATTCGTTATCCTCGATAGCAAATAGAGGGCATGTTTTTACTCATTTTGATCACGTACGGTTACGTAGGCTTTCTTGAAAGTGTCAAAATCTCGATGCAATACTGCTATGCCCCATAAATATTATTATAAGTAAGCGTTTAATAATTATTATCTCCGTATTATTACGGAATTACTTTGATTTGAAATAAATAAAAGTGAACTACCGACACGTCGTTATAATCGCGATCAATCGTGACAGGTATCATAACCTCAAAGTCTTGACTCGTCAAATAAACAAAAAGATAAATATGGTTAGTACATTCAGCTATACGGTGTGCGCGATTATGCTGCCTCCCGTGGGCCATAGAAAGAGTTATTGCATGGCAGACCGACGAACTCGCTCGGAATTCTATGCGTATCCGTAGTATATGTTAGACCGTTTCAAAAAAATCGATTATTTTTCATTTTCAAAGAGTTAGTCAAAAATATTGTTCCAAATGATGAAAAAAAATGTTGTCAAAGTTTGAGCTCTTAATAATAATATTAAGAGGTGCCTCATCGCGATTTTCTGTTTCCCATTTAAATAACATGGGAAGTGGTCTTGTGGAACTCTTCGATTTTCATATCTTGAAAATTAATGTACTTAGAAAGATTCTGCATGAATGCTGTTGTTCAAAATTGTACGCTCTACAAAAAAGGTCTCTTGGTCTTTTTCGATGAATCCAACTGTTTCCAAGTTAGTCATGATCAATTACCATCAATAACCGATACACCAACTTGGAAATAGCTAGATTTATCGAAATAGAACAAGAGACCTTTTTTTTAGAGCGTTCAATTCACTACAAAAATATGTTCTGATCTTATCAGTAAACTGATGCGTTGACGAGTTATAGAATTCCAAAGTTTAAAAAAAAATTTCCCCATGTTATTTAGATTGGAAATAGAAAATCGCGATGAGGCACATCTTGATATTAATATTAAGAGTTCGAACTTTGACAGCATTTTTTTTTTCGTCATTTGGAACAATATTTTTGAGTTACTCTTCGAAAATGAAAAATAGTCGATTTTTTTGAAACGGTCTAGTATATATAGATACAAAGATCAGTGGAAACTCTTGTCTCGTCGGAGTACTTGATTGTATTGATATTACGCGTTTCACGCGTCAGAAGTTGTTTGATGTATTACAGGCTCAGTATACTGAATTTTTGCATAATATGATTGCTAGTAACAGCAATATTCTTTCGCTTTTCAGGTAACCTTGTAAGCTTTTTCAGGTAATGCTTCAGAATGAGGAAACCTACCAGTGAGTATTTCTGAAGATTTCGCCGCTACGTGATTCTCGACTATATAATTAGACGGCACAGCTGATATTTGTGACCGAAAGTCTGCAAGCTGCGTAGTTTCATCACCGTCAGGTCCGGGTATAATTTTATTTTCGATATCTAGAAATTGATAATTTCCGAATCAATTTACGCTTCAGAAGTCGTTTGTTGTATTACACACTCATAGTCAGTATACTGGATTTTCAAATCGTATAGTTGGTAGTGACGGCAATATTTTTTGGCATTTCAGGTAACCTGATGAGCTTGTTCAGGTAACGTTTCAGGATGAGGAAACCTACCAGTGAGTATTTCTGAAGACTCAACCACCATATGATTCTCGACCATACGGTTAGAGGGCATAGCCGATATTTGTGACTGCAAGTCTGTACTCGGCTGTGTAATTTCATCTCTGTCAGGTCCAGGTATAATTTCGTTTTCAGTATCTGGAAATAGATAATTTTCGAATCATTTTCGAAATTAACTTCTAAATATTTATATTTCAATATACATAACATGTTACAACATGCAACATACGTACTCATATAAGAAACGATCAATTATAAATAAAATGACGGAAAAACAAAGAAACGAAAAAAAAAAAATTTGGAGGTAGTGGTACTTGGCGGGCTGATGTTGAAGTTATTATAAGAATATTGAAATAGTTTAATTTATAGTTTCTTGTACTTTTTACAAAAATGCCCGCCAAGTACCACTACCCCCATCATCAATTTTCAATGTAATAAACAAGTATCTTCCTCATCTAATCACGACCAGCCACACGGCACGCATTTATAGCTTTTGTACAAAATACGTTTTACAGAGAACAATGACTGAGTTCGCATTATATATTATATCTTGCATTTAATTATAAATTCATATTTTTGGTAACGATGCCATGTGCCTGCTCATTTTTGCAATGTAGAATATTTCCAAATTTTATATACAACATTAGGACCTTATAACAATTCTTTATCCTAGATAAGTAATCGATGGCTTATTTTCACTCATTTTGAGAACTGACGGTCACATTTTTCACAACAGCTGTAGTGAGTTCTGGCACTGGATTTGTATGTAAATTTAAATGAGGTTATTTCTATTTGCCCTATACATATTATTAGCGTTTATCTCTTCATTATTACTGAATTTCTGATTCCTTTATGAATTCTACGTTATATCCAACTTCCGTAGTCGGAGAAATAAGTATCCAAATAAATATAAGTAATTTACAGCCGACCCTTCGTTATAATTGAGATGAATCGTCACAGACATTTTTACACGATATTGGAACTGTATAATAATTCGTTATCCTCGATAGCAAATAGAGGGCATGTTTTTACTCATTTTGATCACGTACGGTTACGTAGGCTTTCTTGAAAGTGTCAAAATCTCGATGCAATACTGCTATGCCCCATAAATATTATTATAAGTAAGCGTTTAATAATTATTATCTCCGTATTATTACGGAATTACTTTGATTTGAAATAAATAAAAGTGAACTACCGACACGTCGTTATAATCGCGATCAATCGTGACAGGTATCATAACCTCAAAGTCTTGACTCGTCAAATAAACAAAAAGATAAATATGGTTAGTACATTCAGCTATACGGTGTGCGCGATTATGCTGCCTCCCGTGGGCCATAGAAAGAGTTATTGCATGGCAGACCGACGAACTCGCTCGGAATTCTATGCGTATCCGTAGTATATGTTAGACCGTTTCAAAAAAATCGATTATTTTTCATTTTCAAAGAGTTAGTCAAAAATATTGTTCCAAATGATGAAAAAAAATGTTGTCAAAGTTTGAGCTCTTAATAATAATATTAAGAGGTGCCTCATCGCGATTTTCTGTTTCCCATTTAAATAACATGGGAAGTGGTCTTGTGGAACTCTTCGATTTTCATATCTTGAAAATTAATGTACTTAGAAAGATTCTGCATGAATGCTGTTGTTCAAAATTGTACGCTCTACAAAAAAGGTCTCTTGGTCTTTTTCGATGAATCCAACTGTTTCCAAGTTAGTCATGATCAATTACCATCAATAACCGATACACCAACTTGGAAATAGCTAGATTTATCGAAATAGAACAAGAGACCTTTTTTTTAGAGCGTTCAATTCACTACAAAAATATGTTCTGATCTTATCAGTAAACTGATGCGTTGACGAGTTATAGAATTCCAAAGTTTAAAAAAAAATTTCCCCATGTTATTTAGATTGGAAATAGAAAATCGCGATGAGGCACATCTTGATATTAATATTAAGAGTTCGAACTTTGACAGCATTTTTTTTTTCGTCATTTGGAACAATATTTTTGAGTTACTCTTTGAAAATGAAAAATAGTCGATTTTTTTGAAACGGTCTAGTATATATAGATACAAAGATCAGTGGAAACTCTTGTCTCGTCGGAGTACTTGATTGTATTGATATTACGCGTTTCACGCGTCAGAAGTTGTTTGATGTATTACAGGCTCAGTATACTGAATTTTTGCATAATATGATTGCTAGTAACAGCAATATTCTTTCGCTTTTCAGGTAACCTTGTAAGCTTTTTCAGGTAATGCTTCAGAATGAGGAAACCTACCAGTGAGTATTTCTGAAGATTTCGCCGCTACGTGATTCTCGACTATATAATTAGACGGCACAGCTGATATTTGTGACCGAAAGTCTGCAAGCTGCGTAGTTTCATCACCGTCAGGTCCGGGTATAATTTTATTTTCGATATCTAGAAATTGATAATTTCCGAATCAATTTACGCTTCAGAAGTCGTTTGTTGTATTACACACTCATAGTCAGTATACTGGATTTTCAAATCGTATAGTTGGTAGTGACGGCAATATTTTTTGGCATTTCAGGTAACCTGATGAGCTTGTTCAGGTAACGTTTCAGGATGAGGAAACCTACCAGTGAGTATTTCTGAAGACTCAACCACCATATGATTCTCGACCATACGGTTAGAGGGCATAGCCGATATTTGTGACTGCAAGTCTGTACTCGGCTGTGTAATTTCATCTCTGTCAGGTCCAGGTATAATTTCGTTTTCAGTATCTGGAAATAGATAATTTTCGAATCATTTTCGAAATTAACTTCTAAATATTTATATTTCAATATACATAACATGTTACAACATGCAACATACGTACTCATATAAGAAACGATCAATTATAAATAAAATGACGGAAAAACAAAGAAACGAAAAAAAAAAAATTTGGAGGTAGTGGTACTTGGCGGGCTGATGTTGAAGTTATTATAAGAATATTGAAATAGTTTAATTTATAGTTTCTTGTACTTTTTACAAAAATGCCCGCCAAGTACCACTACCCCCATCATCAATTTTCAATGTAATAAACAAGTATCTTCCTCATCTAATCACGACCAGCCACACGGCACGCATTTATAGCTTTTGTACAAAATACGTTTTACAGAGAACAATGACTGAGTTCGCATTATATATTATATCTTGCATTTAATTATAAATTCATATTTTTGGTAACGATGCCATGTGCCTGCTCATTTTTGCAATGTAGAATATTTCCAAATTTTATATACAACATTAGGACCTTATAACAATTCTTTATCCTAGATAAGTAATCGATGGCTTATTTTCACTCATTTTGAGAACTGACGGTCACATTTTTCACAACAGCTGTAGTGAGTTCTGGCACTGGATTTGTATGTAAATTTAAATGAGGTTATTTCTATTTGCCCTATACATATTATTAGCGTTTATCTCTTCATTATTACTGAATTTCTGATTCCTTTATGAATTCTACGTTATATCCAACTTCCGTAGTCGGAGAAATAAGTATCCAAATAAATATAAGTAATTTACAGCCGACCCTTCGTTATAATTGAGATGAATCGTCACAGACATTTTTACACGATATTGGAACTGTATAATAATTCGTTATCCTCGATAGCAAATAGAGGGCATGTTTTTACTCATTTTGATCACGTACGGTTACGTAGGCTTTCTTGAAAGTGTCAAAATCTCGATGCAATACTGCTATGCCCCATAAATATTATTATAAGTAAGCGTTTAATAATTATTATCTCCGTATTATTACGGAATTACTTTGATTTGAAATAAATAAAAGTGAACTACCGACACGTCGTTATAATCGCGATCAATCGTGACAGGTATCATAACCTCAAAGTCTTGACTCGTCAAATAAACAAAAAGATAAATATGGTTAGTACATTCAGCTATACGGTGTGCGCGATTATGCTGCCTCCCGTGGGCCATAGAAAGAGTTATTGCATGGCAGACCGACGAACTCGCTCGGAATTCTATGCGTATCCGTAGTATATGTTAGACCGTTTCAAAAAAATCGATTATTTTTCATTTTCAAAGAGTTAGTCAAAAATATTGTTCCAAATGATGAAAAAAAATGTTGTCAAAGTTTGAGCTCTTAATAATAATATTAAGAGGTGCCTCATCGCGATTTTCTGTTTCCCATTTAAATAACATGGGAAGTGGTCTTGTGGAACTCTTCGATTTTCATATCTTGAAAATTAATGTACTTAGAAAGATTCTGCATGAATGCTGTTGTTCAAAATTGTACGCTCTACAAAAAAGGTCTCTTGGTCTTTTTCGATGAATCCAACTGTTTCCAAGTTAGTCATGATCAATTACCATCAATAACCGATACACCAACTTGGAAATAGCTAGATTTATCGAAATAGAACAAGAGACCTTTTTTTTAGAGCGTTCAATTCACTACAAAAATATGTTCTGATCTTATCAGTAAACTGATGCGTTGACGAGTTATAGAATTCCAAAGTTTAAAAAAAAATTTCCCCATGTTATTTAGATTGGAAATAGAAAATCGCGATGAGGCACATCTTGATATTAATATTAAGAGTTCGAACTTTGACAGCATTTTTTTTTTCGTCATTTGGAACAATATTTTTGAGTTACTCTTTGAAAATGAAAAATAGTCGATTTTTTTGAAACGGTCTAGTATATATAGATACAAAGATCAGTGGAAACTCTTGTCTCGTCGGAGTACTTGATTGTATTGATATTACGCGTTTCACGCGTCAGAAGTTGTTTGATGTATTACAGGCTCAGTATACTGAATTTTTGCATAATATGATTGCTAGTAACAGCAATATTCTTTCGCTTTTCAGGTAACCTTGTAAGCTTTTTCAGGTAATGCTTCAGAATGAGGAAACCTACCAGTGAGTATTTCTGAAGATTTCGCCGCTACGTGATTCTCGACTATATAATTAGACGGCACAGCTGATATTTGTGACCGAAAGTCTGCAAGCTGCGTAGTTTCATCACCGTCAGGTCCGGGTATAATTTTATTTTCGATATCTAGAAATTGATAATTTCCGAATCAATTTACGCTTCAGAAGTCGTTTGTTGTATTACACACTCATAGTCAGTATACTGGATTTTCAAATCGTATAGTTGGTAGTGACGGCAATATTTTTTGGCATTTCAGGTAACCTGATGAGCTTGTTCAGGTAACGTTTCAGGATGAGGAAACCTACCAGTGAGTATTTCTGAAGACTCAACCACCATATGATTCTCGACCATACGGTTAGAGGGCATAGCCGATATTTGTGACTGCAAGTCTGTACTCGGCTGTGTAATTTCATCTCTGTCAGGTCCAGGTATAATTTCGTTTTCAGTATCTGGAAATAGATAATTTTCGAATCATTTTCGAAATTAACTTCTAAATATTTATATTTCAATATACATAACATGTTACAACATGCAACATACGTACTCATATAAGAAACGATCAATTATAAATAAAATGACGGAAAAACAAAGAAACGAAAAAAAAAAAATTTGGAGGTAGTGGTACTTGGCGGGCTGATGTTGAAGTTATTATAAGAATATTGAAATAGTTTAATTTATAGTTTCTTGTACTTTTTACAAAAATGCCCGCCAAGTACCACTACCCCCATCATCAATTTTCAATGTAATAAACAAGTATCTTCCTCATCTAATCACGACCAGCCACACGGCACGCATTTATAGCTTTTGTACAAAATACGTTTTACAGAGAACAATGACTGAGTTCGCATTATATATTATATCTTGCATTTAATTATAAATTCATATTTTTGGTAACGATGCCACGTGCCTGCTCATTTTTGCAATGTAGAATATTTCCAAATTTTATATACAACATTAGGACCTTATAACAATTCTTTATCCTAGATAAGTAATCGATGGCTTATTTTCACTCATTTTGAGAACTGACGGTCACATTTTTCACAACAGCTGTAGTGAGTTCTGGCACTGGATTTGTATGTAAATTTAAATGAGGTTATTTCTATTTGCCCTATACATATTATTAGCGTTTATCTCTTCATTATTACTGAATTTCTGATTCCTTTATGAATTCTACGTTATATCCAACTTCCGTAGTCGGAGAAATAAGTATCCAAATAAATATAAGTAATTTACAGCCGACCCTTCGTTATAATTGAGATGAATCGTCACAGACATTTTTACACGATATTGGAACTGTATAATAATTCGTTATCCTCGATAGCAAATAGAGGGCATGTTTTTACTCATTTTGATCACGTACGGTTACGTAGGCTTTCTTGAAAGTGTCAAAATCTCGATGCAATACTGCTATGCCCCATAAATATTATTATAAGTAAGCGTTTAATAATTATTATCTCCGTATTATTACGGAATTACTTTGATTTGAAATAAATAAAAGTGAACTACCGACACGTCGTTATAATCGCGATCAATCGTGACAGGTATCATAACCTCAAAGTCTTGACTCGTCAAATAAACAAAAAGATAAATATGGTTAGTACGTTCAGCTATACGGTGTGCGCGATTATGCTGCCTCCCGTGGGCCATAGAAAGAGTTATTGCATGGCAGACCGACGAACTCGCTCGGAATTCTATGCGTATCCGTAGTATACCGTGAGCGTCAGGTGAACCGGGTCAGTGAAACGACGATGGCGCTAGCTTTCTTGAAATTTATAAGGGGAACTAACTCACATCCCGAAAATATCCCTAGGCCTTTCGAAGCGTAGATGCGGACCGCCATTAAATATGTTAGACAGCTATCGAAATGTTTTTCGAGGTTATGTTTCACAGGTCACAAAGATTTGCAGTAGAATTTTTAGAATTTCCAGACATGTGTTTACAATAACTAACGATTAACCAAAACGCTGTAGTTCGATGATCTATTGTCTTGATCTAAAACATTCATAACGTATTTTCACTATCTCGTGTACAACTCTACAATACTCTATAACCCTAAAAACACTCCTGATATCTGTCAACCAAATACAATGGCCGCCTCCACGGACCATGGAGTAAACATATGAAATCGCAACTGAACTAGGGATATTCTTAGTGTATTGGCTCTCCCTTTAAATTTCAAGAAAACTAGCGCCATCGTCGTTTCACTGACCCGGTTCACCAGACGCTCACGGTATGTTAGACCGTTTCAAAAAAATCGATTATTTTTCATTTTCAAAGAGTTAGTCAAAAATATTGTTCCAAATGATGAAAAAAAATGTTGTCAAAGTTTGAGCTCTTAATAATAATATTAAGAGGTGCCTCATCGCGATTTTCTGTTTCCCATTTAAATAACATGGGAAGTGGTCTTGTGGAACTCTTCGATTTTCATATCTTGAAAATTAATGTACTTAGAAAGATTCTGCATGAATGCTGTTGTTCAAAATTGTACGCTCTACAAAAAAGGTCTCTTGGTCTTTTTCGATGAATCCAACTGTTTCCAAGTTAGTCATGATCAATTACCATCAATAACCGATACACCAACTTGGAAATAGCTAGATTTATCGAAATAGAACAAGAGACCTTTTTTTTAGAGCGTTCAATTCACTACAAAAATATGTTCTGATCTTATCAGTAAACTGATGCGTTGACGAGTTATAGAATTCCAAAGTTTAAAAAAAAATTTCCCCATGTTATTTAGATTGGAAATAGAAAATCGCGATGAGGCACATCTTGATATTAATATTAAGAGTTCGAACTTTGACAGCATTTTTTTTTTCGTCATTTGGAACAATATTTTTGAGTTACTCTTTGAAAATGAAAAATAGTCGATTTTTTTGAAACGGTCTAGTATATATAGATACAAAGATCAGTGGAAACTCTTGTCTCGTCGGAGTACTTGATTGTATTGATATTACGCGTTTCACGCGTCAGAAGTTGTTTGATGTATTACAGGCTCAGTATACTGAATTTTTGCATAATATGATTGCTAGTAACAGCAATATTCTTTCGCTTTTCAGGTAACCTTGTAAGCTTTTTCAGGTAATGCTTCAGAATGAGGAAACCTACCAGTGAGTATTTCTGAAGATTTCGCCGCTACGTGATTCTCGACTATATAATTAGACGGCACAGCTGATATTTGTGACCGAAAGTCTGCAAGCTGCGTAGTTTCATCACCGTCAGGTCCGGGTATAATTTTATTTTCGATATCTAGAAATTGATAATTTCCGAATCAATTTACGCTTCAGAAGTCGTTTGTTGTATTACACACTCATAGTCAGTATACTGGATTTTCAAATCGTATAGTTGGTAGTGACGGCAATATTTTTTGGCATTTCAGGTAACCTGATGAGCTTGTTCAGGTAACGTTTCAGGATGAGGAAACCTACCAGTGAGTATTTCTGAAGACTCAACCACCATATGATTCTCGACCATACGGTTAGAGGGCATAGCCGATATTTGTGACTGCAAGTCTGTACTCGGCTGTGTAATTTCATCTCTGTCAGGTCCAGGTATAATTTCGTTTTCAGTATCTGGAAATAGATAATTTTCGAATCATTTTCGAAATTAACTTCTAAATATTTATATTTCAATATACATAACATGTTACAACATGCAACATACGTACTCATATAAGAAACGATCAATTATAAATAAAATGACGGAAAAACAAAGAAACGAAAAAAAAAAAATTTGGAGGTAGTGGTACTTGGCGGGCTGATGTTGAAGTTATTATAAGAATATTGAAATAGTTTAATTTATAGTTTCTTGTACTTTTTACAAAAATGCCCGCCAAGTACCACTACCCCCATCATCAATTTTCAATGTAATAAACAAGTATCTTCCTCATCTAATCACGACCAGCCACACGGCACGCATTTATAGCTTTTGTACAAAATACGTTTTACAGAGAACAATGACTGAGTTCGCATTATATATTATATCTTGCATTTAATTATAAATTCATATTTTTGGTAACGATGCCACGTGCCTGCTCATTTTTGCAATGTAGAATATTTCCAAATTTTATATACAACATTAGGACCTTATAACAATTCTTTATCCTAGATAAGTAATCGATGGCTTATTTTCACTCATTTTGAGAACTGACGGTCACATTTTTCACAACAGCTGTAGTGAGTTCTGGCACTGGATTTGTATGTAAATTTAAATGAGGTTATTTCTATTTGCCCTATACATATTATTAGCGTTTATCTCTTCATTATTACTGAATTTCTGATTCCTTTATGAATTCTACGTTATATCCAACTTCCGTAGTCGGAGAAATAAGTATCCAAATAAATATAAGTAATTTACAGCCGACCCTTCGTTATAATTGAGATGAATCGTCACAGACATTTTTACACGATATTGGAACTGTATAATAATTCGTTATCCTCGATAGCAAATAGAGGGCATGTTTTTACTCATTTTGATCACGTACGGTTACGTAGGCTTTCTTGAAAGTGTCAAAATCTCGATGCAATACTGCTATGCCCCATAAATATTATTATAAGTAAGCGTTTAATAATTATTATCTCCGTATTATTACGGAATTACTTTGATTTGAAATAAATAAAAGTGAACTACCGACACGTCGTTATAATCGCGATCAATCGTGACAGGTATCATAACCTCAAAGTCTTGACTCGTCAAATAAACAAAAAGATAAATATGGTTAGTACGTTCAGCTATACGGTGTGCGCGATTATGCTGCCTCCCGTGGGCCATAGAAAGAGTTATTGCATGGCAGACCGACGAACTCGCTCGGAATTCTATGCGTATCCGTAGTATATGTTAGACCGTTTCAAAAAAATCGATTATTTTTCATTTTCAAAGAGTTAGTCAAAAATATTGTTCCAAATGATGAAAAAAAATGTTGTCAAAGTTTGAGCTCTTAATAATAATATTAAGAGGTGCCTCATCGCGATTTTCTGTTTCCCATTTAAATAACATGGGAAGTGGTCTTGTGGAACTCTTCGATTTTCATATCTTGAAAATTAATGTACTTAGAAAGATTCTGCATGAATGCTGTTGTTCAAAATTGTACGCTCTACAAAAAAGGTCTCTTGGTCTTTTTCGATGAATCCAACTGTTTCCAAGTTAGTCATGATCAATTACCATCAATAACCGATACACCAACTTGGAAATAGCTAGATTTATCGAAATAGAACAAGAGACCTTTTTTTTAGAGCGTTCAATTCACTACAAAAATATGTTCTGATCTTATCAGTAAACTGATGCGTTGACGAGTTATAGAATTCCAAAGTTTAAAAAAAAATTTCCCCATGTTATTTAGATTGGAAATAGAAAATCGCGATGAGGCACCTCTTGATATTAATATTAAGAGTTCGAACTTTGACAGCATTTTTTTTTTCGTCATTTGGAACAATATTTTTGAGTTACTCTTTGAAAATGAAAAATAGTCGATTTTTTTGAAACGGTCTAGTATATATAGATACAAAGATCAGTGGAAACTCTTGTCTCGTCGGAGTACTTGATTGTATTGATATTACGCGTTTCACGCGTCAGAAGTTGTTTGATGTATTACAGGCTCAGTATACTGAATTTTTGCATAATATGATTGCTAGTAACAGCAATATTCTTTCGCTTTTCAGGTAACCTTGTAAGCTTTTTCAGGTAATGCTTCAGAATGAGGAAACCTACCAGTGAGTATTTCTGAAGATTTCGCCGCTACGTGATTCTCGACTATATAATTAGACGGCACAGCTGATATTTGTGACCGAAAGTCTGCAAGCTGCGTAGTTTCATCACCGTCAGGTCCGGGTATAATTTTATTTTCGATATCTAGAAATTGATAATTTCCGAATCAATTTACGCTTCAGAAGTCGTTTGTTGTATTACACACTCATAGTCAGTATACTGGATTTTCAAATCGTATAGTTGGTAGTGACGGCAATATTTTTTGGCATTTCAGGTAACCTGATGAGCTTGTTCAGGTAACGTTTCAGGATGAGGAAACCTACCAGTGAGTATTTCTGAAGACTCAACCACCATATGATTCTCGACCATACGGTTAGAGGGCATAGCCGATATTTGTGACTGCAAGTCTGTACTCGGCTGTGTAATTTCATCTCTGTCAGGTCCAGGTATAATTTCGTTTTCAGTATCTGGAAATAGATAATTTTCGAATCATTTTCGAAATTAACTTCTAAATATTTATATTTCAATATACATAACATGTTACAACATGCAACATACGTACTCATATAAGAAACGATCAATTATAAATAAAATGACGGAAAAACAAAGAAACGAAAAAAAAAAAATTTGGAGGTAGTGGTACTTGGCGGGCTGATGTTGAAGTTATTATAAGAATATTGAAATAGTTTAATTTATAGTTTCTTGTACTTTTTACAAAAATGCCCGCCAAGTACCACTACCCCCATCATCAATTTTCAATGTAATAAACAAGTATCTTCCTCATCTAATCACGACCAGCCACACGGCACGCATTTATAGCTTTTGTACAAAATACGTTTTACAGAGAACAATGACTGAGTTCGCATTATATATTATATCTTGCATTTAATTATAAATTCATATTTTTGGTAACGATGCCACGTGCCTGCTCATTTTTGCAATGTAGAATATTTCCAAATTTTATATACAACATTAGGACCTTATAACAATTCTTTATCCTAGATAAGTAATCGATGGCTTATTTTCACTCATTTTGAGAACTGACGGTCACATTTTTCACAACAGCTGTAGTGAGTTCTGGCACTGGATTTGTATGTAAATTTAAATGAGGTTATTTCTATTTGCCCTATACATATTATTAGCGTTTATCTCTTCATTATTACTGAATTTCTGATTCCTTTATGAATTCTACGTTATATCCAACTTCCGTAGTCGGAGAAATAAGTATCCAAATAAATATAAGTAATTTACAGCCGACCCTTCGTTATAATTGAGATGAATCGTCACAGACATTTTTACACGATATTGGAACTGTATAATAATTCGTTATCCTCGATAGCAAATAGAGGGCATGTTTTTACTCATTTTGATCACGTACGGTTACGTAGGCTTTCTTGAAAGTGTCAAAATCTCGATGCAATACTGCTATGCCCCATAAATATTATTATAAGTAAGCGTTTAATAATTATTATCTCCGTATTATTACGGAATTACTTTGATTTGAAATAAATAAAAGTGAACTACCGACACGTCGTTATAATCGCGATCAATCGTGACAGGTATCATAACCTCAAAGTCTTGACTCGTCAAATAAACAAAAAGATAAATATGGTTAGTACGTTCAGCTATACGGTGTGCGCGATTATGCTGCCTCCCGTGGGCCATAGAAAGAGTTATTGCATGGCAGACCGACGAACTCGCTCGGAATTCTATGCGTATCCGTAGTATATGTTAGACCGTTTCAAAAAAATCGATTATTTTTCATTTTCAAAGAGTTAGTCAAAAATATTGTTCCAAATGATGAAAAAAAATGTTGTCAAAGTTTGAGCTCTTAATAATAATATTAAGAGGTGCCTCATCGCGATTTTCTGTTTCCCATTTAAATAACATGGGAAGTGGTCTTGTGGAACTCTTCGATTTTCATATCTTGAAAATTAATGTACTTAGAAAGATTCTGCATGAATGCTGTTGTTCAAAATTGTACGCTCTACAAAAAAGGTCTCTTGGTCTTTTTCGATGAATCCAACTGTTTCCAAGTTAGTCATGATCAATTACCATCAATAACCGATACACCAACTTGGAAATAGCTAGATTTATCGAAATAGAACAAGAGACCTTTTTTTTAGAGCGTTCAATTCACTACAAAAATATGTTCTGATCTTATCAGTAAACTGATGCGTTGACGAGTTATAGAATTCCAAAGTTTAAAAAAAAATTTCCCCATGTTATTTAGATTGGAAATAGAAAATCGCGATGAGGCACCTCTTGATATTAATATTAAGAGTTCGAACTTTGACAGCATTTTTTTTTTCGTCATTTGGAACAATATTTTTGAGTTACTCTTTGAAAATGAAAAATAGTCGATTTTTTTGAAACGGTCTAGTATATATAGATACAAAGATCAGTGGAAACTCTTGTCTCGTCGGAGTACTTGATTGTATTGATATTACGCGTTTCACGCGTCAGAAGTTGTTTGATGTATTACAGGCTCAGTATACTGAATTTTTGCATAATATGATTGCTAGTAACAGCAATATTCTTTCGCTTTTCAGGTAACCTTGTAAGCTTTTTCAGGTAATGCTTCAGAATGAGGAAACCTACCAGTGAGTATTTCTGAAGATTTCGCCGCTACGTGATTCTCGACTATATAATTAGACGGCACAGCTGATATTTGTGACCGAAAGTCTGCAAGCTGCGTAGTTTCATCACCGTCAGGTCCGGGTATAATTTTATTTTCGATATCTAGAAATTGATAATTTCCGAATCAATTTACGCTTCAGAAGTCGTTTGTTGTATTACACACTCATAGTCAGTATACTGGATTTTCAAATCGTATAGTTGGTAGTGACGGCAATATTTTTTGGCATTTCAGGTAACCTGATGAGCTTGTTCAGGTAACGTTTCAGGATGAGGAAACCTACCAGTGAGTATTTCTGAAGACTCAACCACCATATGATTCTCGACCATACGGTTAGAGGGCATAGCCGATATTTGTGACTGCAAGTCTGTACTCGGCTGTGTAATTTCATCTCTGTCAGGTCCAGGTATAATTTCGTTTTCAGTATCTGGAAATAGATAATTTTCGAATCATTTTCGAAATTAACTTCTAAATATTTATATTTCAATATACATAACATGTTACAACATGCAACATACGTACTCATATAAGAAACGATCAATTATAAATAAAATGACGGAAAAACAAAGAAACGAAAAAAAAAAAATTTGGAGGTAGTGGTACTTGGCGGGCTGATGTTGAAGTTATTATAAGAATATTGAAATAGTTTAATTTATAGTTTCTTGTACTTTTTACAAAAATGCCCGCCAAGTACCACTACCCCCATCATCAATTTTCAATGTAATAAACAAGTATCTTCCTCATCTAATCACGACCAGCCACACGGCACGCATTTATAGCTTTTGTACAAAATACGTTTTACAGAGAACAATGACTGAGTTCGCATTATATATTATATCTTGCATTTAATTATAAATTCATATTTTTGGTAACGATGCCACGTGCCTGCTCATTTTTGCAATGTAGAATATTTCCAAATTTTATATACAACATTAGGACCTTATAACAATTCTTTATCCTAGATAAGTAATCGATGGCTTATTTTCACTCATTTTGAGAACTGACGGTCACATTTTTCACAACAGCTGTAGTGAGTTCTGGCACTGGATTTGTATGTAAATTTAAATGAGGTTATTTCTATTTGCCCTATACATATTATTAGCGTTTATCTCTTCATTATTACTGAATTTCTGATTCCTTTATGAATTCTACGTTATATCCAACTTCCGTAGTCGGAGAAATAAGTATCCAAATAAATATAAGTAATTTACAGCCGACCCTTCGTTATAATTGAGATGAATCGTCACAGACATTTTTACACGATATTGGAACTGTATAATAATTCGTTATCCTCGATAGCAAATAGAGGGCATGTTTTTACTCATTTTGATCACGTACGGTTACGTAGGCTTTCTTGAAAGTGTCAAAATCTCGATGCAATACTGCTATGCCCCATAAATATTATTATAAGTAAGCGTTTAATAATTATTATCTCCGTATTATTACGGAATTACTTTGATTTGAAATAAATAAAAGTGAACTACCGACACGTCGTTATAATCGCGATCAATCGTGACAGGTATCATAACCTCAAAGTCTTGACTCGTCAAATAAACAAAAAGATAAATATGGTTAGTACGTTCAGCTATACGGTGTGCGCGATTATGCTGCCTCCCGTGGGCCATAGAAAGAGTTATTGCATGGCAGACCGACGAACTCGCTCGGAATTCTATGCGTATCCGTAGTATATGTTAGACCGTTTCAAAAAAATCGATTATTTTTCATTTTCAAAGAGTTAGTCAAAAATATTGTTCCAAATGATGAAAAAAAATGTTGTCAAAGTTTGAGCTCTTAATAATAATATTAAGAGGTGCCTCATCGCGATTTTCTGTTTCCCATTTAAATAACATGGGAAGTGGTCTTGTGGAACTCTTCGATTTTCATATCTTGAAAATTAATGTACTTAGAAAGATTCTGCATGAATGCTGTTGTTCAAAATTGTACGCTCTACAAAAAAGGTCTCTTGGTCTTTTTCGATGAATCCAACTGTTTCCAAGTTAGTCATGATCAATTACCATCAATAACCGATACACCAACTTGGAAATAGCTAGATTTATCGAAATAGAACAAGAGACCTTTTTTTTAGAGCGTTCAATTCACTACAAAAATATGTTCTGATCTTATCAGTAAACTGATGCGTTGACGAGTTATAGAATTCCAAAGTTTAAAAAAAAATTTCCCCATGTTATTTAGATTGGAAATAGAAAATCGCGATGAGGCACATCTTGATATTAATATTAAGAGTTCGAACTTTGACAGCATTTTTTTTTTCGTCATTTGGAACAATATTTTTGAGTTACTCTTTGAAAATGAAAAATAGTCGATTTTTTTGAAACGGTCTAGTATATATAGATACAAAGATCAGTGGAAACTCTTGTCTCGTCGGAGTACTTGATTGTATTGATATTACGCGTTTCACGCGTCAGAAGTTGTTTGATGTATTACAGGCTCAGTATACTGAATTTTTGCATAATATGATTGCTAGTAACAGCAATATTCTTTCGCTTTTCAGGTAACCTTGTAAGCTTTTTCAGGTAATGCTTCAGAATGAGGAAACCTACCAGTGAGTATTTCTGAAGATTTCGCCGCTACGTGATTCTCGACTATATAATTAGACGGCACAGCTGATATTTGTGACCGAAAGTCTGCAAGCTGCGTAGTTTCATCACCGTCAGGTCCGGGTATAATTTTATTTTCGATATCTAGAAATTGATAATTTCCGAATCAATTTACGCTTCAGAAGTCGTTTGTTGTATTACACACTCATAGTCAGTATACTGGATTTTCAAATCGTATAGTTGGTAGTGACGGCAATATTTTTTGGCATTTCAGGTAACCTGATGAGCTTGTTCAGGTAACGTTTCAGGATGAGGAAACCTACCAGTGAGTATTTCTGAAGACTCAACCACCATATGATTCTCGACCATACGGTTAGAGGGCATAGCCGATATTTGTGACTGCAAGTCTGTACTCGGCTGTGTAATTTCATCTCTGTCAGGTCCAGGTATAATTTCGTTTTCAGTATCTGGAAATAGATAATTTTCGAATCATTTTCGAAATTAACTTCTAAATATTTATATTTCAATATACATAACATGTTACAACATGCAACATACGTACTCATATAAGAAACGATCAATTATAAATAAAATGACGGAAAAACAAAGAAACGAAAAAAAAAAAATTTGGAGGTAGTGGTACTTGGCGGGCTGATGTTGAAGTTATTATAAGAATATTGAAATAGTTTAATTTATAGTTTCTTGTACTTTTTACAAAAATGCCCGCCAAGTACCACTACCCCCATCATCAATTTTCAATGTAATAAACAAGTATCTTCCTCATCTAATCACGACCAGCCACACGGCACGCATTTATAGCTTTTGTACAAAATACGTTTTACAGAGAACAATGACTGAGTTCGCATTATATATTATATCTTGCATTTAATTATAAATTCATATTTTTGGTAACGATGCCACGTGCCTGCTCATTTTTGCAATGTAGAATATTTCCAAATTTTATATACAACATTAGGACCTTATAACAATTCTTTATCCTAGATAAGTAATCGATGGCTTATTTTCACTCATTTTGAGAACTGACGGTCACATTTTTCACAACAGCTGTAGTGAGTTCTGGCACTGGATTTGTATGTAAATTTAAATGAGGTTATTTCTATTTGCCCTATACATATTATTAGCGTTTATCTCTTCATTATTACTGAATTTCTGATTCCTTTATGAATTCTACGTTATATCCAACTTCCGTAGTCGGAGAAATAAGTATCCAAATAAATATAAGTAATTTACAGCCGACCCTTCGTTATAATTGAGATGAATCGTCACAGACATTTTTACACGATATTGGAACTGTATAATAATTCGTTATCCTCGATAGCAAATAGAGGGCATGTTTTTACTCATTTTGATCACGTACGGTTACGTAGGCTTTCTTGAAAGTGTCAAAATCTCGATGCAATACTGCTATGCCCCATAAATATTATTATAAGTAAGCGTTTAATAATTATTATCTCCGTATTATTACGGAATTACTTTGATTTGAAATAAATAAAAGTGAACTACCGACACGTCGTTATAATCGCGATCAATCGTGACAGGTATCATAACCTCAAAGTCTTGACTCGTCAAATAAACAAAAAGATAAATATGGTTAGTACGTTCAGCTATACGGTGTGCGCGATTATGCTGCCTCCCGTGGGCCATAGAAAGAGTTATTGCATGGCAGACCGACGAACTCGCTCGGAATTCTATGCGTATCCGTAGTATATGTTAGACCGTTTCAAAAAAATCGATTATTTTTCATTTTCAAAGAGTTAGTCAAAAATATTGTTCCAAATGATGAAAAAAAATGTTGTCAAAGTTTGAGCTCTTAATAATAATATTAAGAGGTGCCTCATCGCGATTTTCTGTTTCCCATTTAAATAACATGGGAAGTGGTCTTGTGGAACTCTTCGATTTTCATATCTTGAAAATTAATGTACTTAGAAAGATTCTGCATGAATGCTGTTGTTCAAAATTGTACGCTCTACAAAAAAGGTCTCTTGGTCTTTTTCGATGAATCCAACTGTTTCCAAGTTAGTCATGATCAATTACCATCAATAACCGATACACCAACTTGGAAATAGCTAGATTTATCGAAATAGAACAAGAGACCTTTTTTTTAGAGCGTTCAATTCACTACAAAAATATGTTCTGATCTTATCAGTAAACTGATGCGTTGACGAGTTATAGAATTCCAAAGTTTAAAAAAAAATTTCCCCATGTTATTTAGATTGGAAATAGAAAATCGCGATGAGGCACATCTTGATATTAATATTAAGAGTTCGAACTTTGACAGCATTTTTTTTTTCGTCATTTGGAACAATATTTTTGAGTTACTCTTTGAAAATGAAAAATAGTCGATTTTTTTGAAACGGTCTAGTATATATAGATACAAAGATCAGTGGAAACTCTTGTCTCGTCGGAGTACTTGATTGTATTGATATTACGCGTTTCACGCGTCAGAAGTTGTTTGATGTATTACAGGCTCAGTATACTGAATTTTTGCATAATATGATTGCTAGTAACAGCAATATTCTTTCGCTTTTCAGGTAACCTTGTAAGCTTTTTCAGGTAATGCTTCAGAATGAGGAAACCTACCAGTGAGTATTTCTGAAGATTTCGCCGCTACGTGATTCTCGACTATATAATTAGACGGCACAGCTGATATTTGTGACCGAAAGTCTGCAAGCTGCGTAGTTTCATCACCGTCAGGTCCGGGTATAATTTTATTTTCGATATCTAGAAATTGATAATTTCCGAATCAATTTACGCTTCAGAAGTCGTTTGTTGTATTACACACTCATAGTCAGTATACTGGATTTTCAAATCGTATAGTTGGTAGTGACGGCAATATTTTTTGGCATTTCAGGTAACCTGATGAGCTTGTTCAGGTAACGTTTCAGGATGAGGAAACCTACCAGTGAGTATTTCTGAAGACTCAACCACCATATGATTCTCGACCATACGGTTAGAGGGCATAGCCGATATTTGTGACTGCAAGTCTGTACTCGGCTGTGTAATTTCATCTCTGTCAGGTCCAGGTATAATTTCGTTTTCAGTATCTGGAAATAGATAATTTTCGAATCATTTTCGAAATTAACTTCTAAATATTTATATTTCAATATACATAACATGTTACAACATGCAACATACGTACTCATATAAGAAACGATCAATTATAAATAAAATGACGGAAAAACAAAGAAACGAAAAAAAAAAAATTTGGAGGTAGTGGTACTTGGCGGGCTGATGTTGAAGTTATTATAAGAATATTGAAATAGTTTAATTTATAGTTTCTTGTACTTTTTACAAAAATGCCCGCCAAGTACCACTACCCCCATCATCAATTTTCAATGTAATAAACAAGTATCTTCCTCATCTAATCACGACCAGCCACACGGCACGCATTTATAGCTTTTGTACAAAATACGTTTTACAGAGAACAATGACTGAGTTCGCATTATATATTATATCTTGCATTTAATTATAAATTCATATTTTTGGTAACGATGCCACGTGCCTGCTCATTTTTGCAATGTAGAATATTTCCAAATTTTATATACAACATTAGGACCTTATAACAATTCTTTATCCTAGATAAGTAATCGATGGCTTATTTTCACTCATTTTGAGAACTGACGGTCACATTTTTCACAACAGCTGTAGTGAGTTCTGGCACTGGATTTGTATGTAAATTTAAATGAGGTTATTTCTATTTGCCCTATACATATTATTAGCGTTTATCTCTTCATTATTACTGAATTTCTGATTCCTTTATGAATTCTACGTTATATCCAACTTCCGTAGTCGGAGAAATAAGTATCCAAATAAATATAAGTAATTTACAGCCGACCCTTCGTTATAATTGAGATGAATCGTCACAGACATTTTTACACGATATTGGAACTGTATAATAATTCGTTATCCTCGATAGCAAATAGAGGGCATGTTTTTACTCATTTTGATCACGTACGGTTACGTAGGCTTTCTTGAAAGTGTCAAAATCTCGATGCAATACTGCTATGCCCCATAAATATTATTATAAGTAAGCGTTTAATAATTATTATCTCCGTATTATTACGGAATTACTTTGATTTGAAATAAATAAAAGTGAACTACCGACACGTCGTTATAATCGCGATCAATCGTGACAGGTATCATAACCTCAAAGTCTTGACTCGTCAAATAAACAAAAAGATAAATATGGTTAGTACGTTCAGCTATACGGTGTGCGCGATTATGCTGCCTCCCGTGGGCCATAGAAAGAGTTATTGCATGGCAGACCGACGAACTCGCTCGGAATTCTATGCGTATCCGTAGTATATGTTAGACCGTTTCAAAAAAATCGATTATTTTTCATTTTCAAAGAGTTAGTCAAAAATATTGTTCCAAATGATGAAAAAAAATGTTGTCAAAGTTTGAGCTCTTAATAATAATATTAAGAGGTGCCTCATCGCGATTTTCTGTTTCCCATTTAAATAACATGGGAAGTGGTCTTGTGGAACTCTTCGATTTTCATATCTTGAAAATTAATGTACTTAGAAAGATTCTGCATGAATGCTGTTGTTCAAAATTGTACGCTCTACAAAAAAGGTCTCTTGGTCTTTTTCGATGAATCCAACTGTTTCCAAGTTAGTCATGATCAATTACCATCAATAACCGATACACCAACTTGGAAATAGCTAGATTTATCGAAATAGAACAAGAGACCTTTTTTTTAGAGCGTTCAATTCACTACAAAAATATGTTCTGATCTTATCAGTAAACTGATGCGTTGACGAGTTATAGAATTCCAAAGTTTAAAAAAAAATTTCCCCATGTTATTTAGATTGGAAATAGAAAATCGCGATGAGGCACATCTTGATATTAATATTAAGAGTTCGAACTTTGACAGCATTTTTTTTTTCGTCATTTGGAACAATATTTTTGAGTTACTCTTTGAAAATGAAAAATAGTCGATTTTTTTGAAACGGTCTAGTATATATAGATACAAAGATCAGTGGAAACTCTTGTCTCGTCGGAGTACTTGATTGTATTGATATTACGCGTTTCACGCGTCAGAAGTTGTTTGATGTATTACAGGCTCAGTATACTGAATTTTTGCATAATATGATTGCTAGTAACAGCAATATTCTTTCGCTTTTCAGGTAACCTTGTAAGCTTTTTCAGGTAATGCTTCAGAATGAGGAAACCTACCAGTGAGTATTTCTGAAGATTTCGCCGCTACGTGATTCTCGACTATATAATTAGACGGCACAGCTGATATTTGTGACCGAAAGTCTGCAAGCTGCGTAGTTTCATCACCGTCAGGTCCGGGTATAATTTTATTTTCGATATCTAGAAATTGATAATTTCCGAATCAATTTACGCTTCAGAAGTCGTTTGTTGTATTACACACTCATAGTCAGTATACTGGATTTTCAAATCGTATAGTTGGTAGTGACGGCAATATTTTTTGGCATTTCAGGTAACCTGATGAGCTTGTTCAGGTAACGTTTCAGGATGAGGAAACCTACCAGTGAGTATTTCTGAAGACTCAACCACCATATGATTCTCGACCATACGGTTAGAGGGCATAGCCGATATTTGTGACTGCAAGTCTGTACTCGGCTGTGTAATTTCATCTCTGTCAGGTCCAGGTATAATTTCGTTTTCAGTATCTGGAAATAGATAATTTTCGAATCATTTTCGAAATTAACTTCTAAATATTTATATTTCAATATACATAACATGTTACAACATGCAACATACGTACTCATATAAGAAACGATCAATTATAAATAAAATGACGGAAAGACAAAGAAACGAAAAAACAAAAATTTGGAGGTAGTGGTACTTGGCGGGCTGATGTTGAAGTTATTATAAGAATATTGAAATAGTTTAATTTATAGTTTCTTGTACTTTTTACAAAAATGCCCGCCAAGTACCACTACCCCCATCATCAATTTTCAATGTAATAAACAAGTATCTTCCTCATCTAATCACGACCAGCCACACGGCACGCATTTATAGCTTTTGTACAAAATACGTTTTACAGAGAACAATGACTGAGTTCGCATTATATATTATATCTTGCATTTAATTATAAATTCATATTTTTGGTAACGATGCCACGTGCCTGCTCATTTTTGCAATGTAGAATATTTCCAAATTTTATATACAACATTAGGACCTTATAACAATTCTTTATCCTAGATAAGTAATCGATGGCTTATTTTCACTCATTTTGAGAACTGACGGTCACATTTTTCACAACAGCTGTAGTGAGTTCTGGCACTGGATTTGTATGTAAATTTAAATGAGGTTATTTCTATTTGCCCTATACATATTATTAGCGTTTATCTCTTCATTATAACTGAATTTCTGATTCCTTTATGAATTCTACGTTATATCCAACTTCCGTAGTCGGAGAAATAAGTATCCAAATAAATATAAGTAATTTACAGCCGACCCTTCGTTATAATTGAGATGAATCGTCACAGACATTTTTACACGATATTGGAACTGTATAATAATTCGTTATCCTCGATAGCAAATAGAGGGCATGTTTTTACTCATTTTGATCACGTACGGTTACGTAGGCTTTCTTGAAAGTGTCAAAATCTCGATGCAATACTGCTATGCCCCATAAATATTATTATAAGTAAGCGTTTAATAATTATTATCTCCGTATTATTACGGAATTACTTTGATTTGAAATAAATAAAAGTGAACTACCGACACGTCGTTATAATCGCGATCAATCGTGACAGGTATCATAACCTCAAAGTCTTGACTCGTCAAATAAACAAAAAGATAAATATGGTTAGTACGTTCAGCTATACGGTGTGCGCGATTATGCTGCCTCCCGTGGGCCATAGAAAGAGTTATTGCATGGCAGACCGACGAACTCGCTCGGAATTCTATGCGTATCCGTAGTATATGTTAGACCGTTTCAAAAAAATCGATTATTTTTCATTTTCAAAGAGTTAGTCAAAAATATTGTTCTAAATGATGAAAAAAAATGTTGTCAAAGTTTGAGCTCTTAATAATAATATTAAGAGGTGCCTCATCGCGATTTTCTGTTTCCCATTTAAATAACATGGGAAGTGGTCTTGTGGAACTCTTCGATTTTCATATCTTGAAAATTAATGTACTTAGAAAGATTCTGCATGAATGCTGTTGTTCAAAATTGTACGCTCTACAAAAAAGGTCTCTTGGTCTTTTTCGATGAATCCAACTGTTTCCAAGTTAGTCATGATCAATTACCATCAATAACCGATACACCAACTTGGAAATAGCTAGATTTATCGAAATAGAACAAGAGACCTTTTTTTTAGAGCGTTCAATTCACTACAAAAATATGTTCTGATCTTATCAGTAAACTGATGCGTTGACGAGTTATAGAATTCCAAAGTTTAAAAAAAAATTTCCCCATGTTATTTAGATTGGAAATAGAAAATCGCGATGAGGCACATCTTGATATTAATATTAAGAGTTCGAACTTTGACAGCATTTTTTTTTTCGTCATTTGGAACAATATTTTTGAGTTACTCTTTGAAAATGAAAAATAGTCGATTTTTTTGAAACGGTCTAGTATATATAGATACAAAGATCAGTGGAAACTCTTGTCTCGTCGGAGTACTTGATTGTATTGATATTACGCGTTTCACGCGTCAGAAGTTGTTTGATGTATTACAGGCTCAGTATACTGAATTTTTGCATAATATGATTGCTAGTAACAGCAATATTCTTTCGCTTTTCAGGTAACCTTGTAAGCTTTTTCAGGTAATGCTTCAGAATGAGGAAACCTACCAGTGAGTATTTCTGAAGATTTCGCCGCTACGTGATTCTCGACTATATAATTAGACGGCACAGCTGATATTTGTGACCGAAAGTCTGCAAGCTGCGTAGTTTCATCACCGTCAGGTCCGGGTATAATTTTATTTTCGATATCTAGAAATTGATAATTTCCGAATCAATTTACGCTTCAGAAGTCGTTTGTTGTATTACACACTCATAGTCAGTATACTGGATTTTCAAATCGTATAGTTGGTAGTGACGGCAATATTTTTTGGCATTTCAGGTAACCTGATGAGCTTGTTCAGGTAACGTTTCAGGATGAGGAAACCTACCAGTGAGTATTTCTGAAGACTCAACCACCATATGATTCTCGACCATACGGTTAGAGGGCATAGCCGATATTTGTGACTGCAAGTCTGTACTCGGCTGTGTAATTTCATCTCTGTCAGGTCCAGGTATAATTTCGTTTTCAGTATCTGGAAATAGATAATTTTCGAATCATTTTCGAAATTAACTTCTAAATATTTATATTTCAATATACATAACATGTTACAACATGCAACATACGTACTCATATAAGAAACGATCAATTATAAATAAAATGACGGAAAAACAAAGAAACGAAAAAAAAAAAATTTGGAGGTAGTGGTACTTGGCGGGCTGATGTTGAAGTTATTATAAGAATATTGAAATAGTTTAATTTATAGTTTCTTGTACTTTTTACAAAAATGCCCGCCAAGTACCACTACCCCCATCATCAATTTTCAATGTAATAAACAAGTATCTTCCTCATCTAATCACGACCAGCCACACGGCACGCATTTATAGCTTTTGTACAAAATACGTTTTACAGAGAACAATGACTGAGTTCGCATTATATATTATATCTTGCATTTAATTATAAATTCATATTTTTGGTAACGATGCCACGTGCCTGCTCATTTTTGCAATGTAGAATATTTCCAAATTTTATATACAACATTAGGACCTTATAACAATTCTTTATCCTAGATAAGTAATCGATGGCTTATTTTCACTCATTTTGAGAACTGACGGTCACATTTTTCACAACAGCTGTAGTGAGTTCTGGCACTGGATTTGTATGTAAATTTAAATGAGGTTATTTCTATTTGCCCTATACATATTATTAGCGTTTATCTCTTCATTATTACTGAATTTCTGATTCCTTTATGAATTCTACGTTATATCCAACTTCCGTAGTCGGAGAAATAAGTATCCAAATAAATATAAGTAATTTACAGCCGACCCTTCGTTATAATTGAGATGAATCGTCACAGACATTTTTACACGATATTGGAACTGTATAATAATTCGTTATCCTCGATAGCAAATAGAGGGCATGTTTTTACTCATTTTGATCACGTACGGTTACGTAGGCTTTCTTGAAAGTGTCAAAATCTCGATGCAATACTGCTATGCCCCATAAATATTATTATAAGTAAGCGTTTAATAATTATTATCTCCGTATTATTACGGAATTACTTTGATTTGAAATAAATAAAAGTGAACTACCGACACGTCGTTATAATCGCGATCAATCGTGACAGGTATCATAACCTCAAAGTCTTGACTCGTCAAATAAACAAAAAGATAAATATGGTTAGTACGTTCAGCTATACGGTGTGCGCGATTATGCTGCCTCCCGTGGGCCATAGAAAGAGTTATTGCATGGCAGACCGACGAACTCGCTCGGAATTCTATGCGTATCCGTAGTATATGTTAGACCGTTTCAAAAAAATCGATTATTTTTCATTTTCAAAGAGTTAGTCAAAAATATTGTTCCAAATGATGAAAAAAAATGTTGTCAAAGTTTGAGCTCTTAATAATAATATTAAGAGGTGCCTCATCGCGATTTTCTGTTTCCCATTTAAATAACATGGGAAGTGGTCTTGTGGAACTCTTCGATTTTCATATCTTGAAAATTAATGTACTTAGAAAGATTCTGCATGAATGCTGTTGTTCAAAATTGTACGCTCTACAAAAAAGGTCTCTTGGTCTTTTTCGATGAATCCAACTGTTTCCAAGTTAGTCATGATCAATTACCATCAATAACCGATACACCAACTTGGAAATAGCTAGATTTATCGAAATAGAACAAGAGACCTTTTTTTTAGAGCGTTCAATTCACTACAAAAATATGTTCTGATCTTATCAGTAAACTGATGCGTTGACGAGTTATAGAATTCCAAAGTTTAAAAAAAAATTTCCCCATGTTATTTAGATTGGAAATAGAAAATCGCGATGAGGCACATCTTGATATTAATATTAAGAGTTCGAACTTTGACAGCATTTTTTTTTTCGTCATTTGGAACAATATTTTTGAGTTACTCTTTGAAAATGAAAAATAGTCGATTTTTTTGAAACGGTCTAGTATATATAGATACAAAGATCAGTGGAAACTCTTGTCTCGTCGGAGTACTTGATTGTATTGATATTACGCGTTTCACGCGTCAGAAGTTGTTTGATGTATTACAGGCTCAGTATACTGAATTTTTGCATAATATGATTGCTAGTAACAGCAATATTCTTTCGCTTTTCAGGTAACCTTGTAAGCTTTTTCAGGTAATGCTTCAGAATGAGGAAACCTACCAGTGAGTATTTCTGAAGATTTCGCCGCTACGTGATTCTCGACTATATAATTAGACGGCACAGCTGATATTTGTGACCGAAAGTCTGCAAGCTGCGTAGTTTCATCACCGTCAGGTCCGGGTATAATTTTATTTTCGATATCTAGAAATTGATAATTTCCGAATCAATTTACGCTTCAGAAGTCGTTTGTTGTATTACACACTCATAGTCAGTATACTGGATTTTCAAATCGTATAGTTGGTAGTGACGGCAATATTTTTTGGCATTTCAGGTAACCTGATGAGCTTGTTCAGGTAACGTTTCAGGATGAGGAAACCTACCAGTGAGTATTTCTGAAGACTCAACCACCATATGATTCTCGACCATACGGTTAGAGGGCATAGCCGATATTTGTGACTGCAAGTCTGTACTCGGCTGTGTAATTTCATCTCTGTCAGGTCCAGGTATAATTTCGTTTTCAGTATCTGGAAATAGATAATTTTCGAATCATTTTCGAAATTAACTTCTAAATATTTATATTTCAATATACATAACATGTTACAACATGCAACATACGTACTCATATAAGAAACGATCAATTATAAATAAAATGACGGAAAGACAAAGAAACGAAAAAACAAAAATTTGGAGGTAGTGGTACTTGGCGGGCTGATGTTGAAGTTATTATAAGAATATTGAAATAGTTTAATTTATAGTTTCTTGTACTTTTTACAAAAATGCCCGCCAAGTACCACTACCCCCATCATCAATTTTCAATGTAATAAACAAGTATCTTCCTCATCTAATCACGACCAGCCACACGGCACGCATTTATAGCTTTTGTACAAAATACGTTTTACAGAGAACAATGACTGAGTTCGCATTATATATTATATCTTGCATTTAATTATAAATTCATATTTTTGGTAACGATGCCACGTGCCTGCTCATTTTTGCAATGTAGAATATTTCCAAATTTTATATACAACATTAGGACCTTATAACAATTCTTTATCCTAGATAAGTAATCGATGGCTTATTTTCACTCATTTTGAGAACTGACGGTCACATTTTTCACAACAGCTGTAGTGAGTTCTGGCACTGGATTTGTATGTAAATTTAAATGAGGTTATTTCTATTTGCCCTATACATATTATTAGCGTTTATCTCTTCATTATAACTGAATTTCTGATTCCTTTATGAATTCTACGTTATATCCAACTTCCGTAGTCGGAGAAATAAGTATCCAAATAAATATAAGTAATTTACAGCCGACCCTTCGTTATAATTGAGATGAATCGTCACAGACATTTTTACACGATATTGGAACTGTATAATAATTCGTTATCCTCGATAGCAAATAGAGGGCATGTTTTTACTCATTTTGATCACGTACGGTTACGTAGGCTTTCTTGAAAGTGTCAAAATCTCGATGCAATACTGCTATGCCCCATAAATATTATTATAAGTAAGCGTTTAATAATTATTATCTCCGTATTATTACGGAATTACTTTGATTTGAAATAAATAAAAGTGAACTACCGACACGTCGTTATAATCGCGATCAATCGTGACAGGTATCATAACCTCAAAGTCTTGACTCGTCAAATAAACAAAAAGATAAATATGGTTAGTACGTTCAGCTATACGGTGTGCGCGATTATGCTGCCTCCCGTGGGCCATAGAAAGAGTTATTGCATGGCAGACCGACGAACTCGCTCGGAATTCTATGCGTATCCGTAGTATATGTTAGACCGTTTCAAAAAAATCGATTATTTTTCATTTTCAAAGAGTTAGTCAAAAATATTGTTCTAAATGATGAAAAAAAATGTTGTCAAAGTTTGAGCTCTTAATAATAATATTAAGAGGTGCCTCATCGCGATTTTCTGTTTCCCATTTAAATAACATGGGAAGTGGTCTTGTGGAACTCTTCGATTTTCATATCTTGAAAATTAATGTACTTAGAAAGATTCTGCATGAATGCTGTTGTTCAAAATTGTACGCTCTACAAAAAAGGTCTCTTGGTCTTTTTCGATGAATCCAACTGTTTCCAAGTTAGTCATGATCAATTACCATCAATAACCGATACACCAACTTGGAAATAGCTAGATTTATCGAAATAGAACAAGAGACCTTTTTTTTAGAGCGTTCAATTCACTACAAAAATATGTTCTGATCTTATCAGTAAACTGATGCGTTGACGAGTTATAGAATTCCAAAGTTTAAAAAAAAATTTCCCCATGTTATTTAGATTGGAAATAGAAAATCGCGATGAGGCACCTCTTGATATTAATATTAAGAGTTCGAACTTTGACAGCATTTTTTTTTTCGTCATTTGGAACAATATTTTTGAGTTACTCTTTGAAAATGAAAAATAGTCGATTTTTTTGAAACGGTCTAGTATATATAGATACAAAGATCAGTGGAAACTCTTGTCTCGTCGGAGTACTTGATTGTATTGATATTACGCGTTTCACGCGTCAGAAGTTGTTTGATGTATTACAGGCTCAGTATACTGAATTTTTGCATAATATGATTGCTAGTAACAGCAATATTCTTTCGCTTTTCAGGTAACCTTGTAAGCTTTTTCAGGTAATGCTTCAGAATGAGGAAACCTACCAGTGAGTATTTCTGAAGATTTCGCCGCTACGTGATTCTCGACTATATAATTAGACGGCACAGCTGATATTTGTGACCGAAAGTCTGCAAGCTGCGTAGTTTCATCACCGTCAGGTCCGGGTATAATTTTATTTTCGATATCTAGAAATTGATAATTTCCGAATCAATTTACGCTTCAGAAGTCGTTTGTTGTATTACACACTCATAGTCAGTATACTGGATTTTCAAATCGTATAGTTGGTAGTGACGGCAATATTTTTTGGCATTTCAGGTAACCTGATGAGCTTGTTCAGGTAACGTTTCAGGATGAGGAAACCTACCAGTGAGTATTTCTGAAGACTCAACCACCATATGATTCTCGACCATACGGTTAGAGGGCATAGCCGATATTTGTGACTGCAAGTCTGTACTCGGCTGTGTAATTTCATCTCTGTCAGGTCCAGGTATAATTTCGTTTTCAGTATCTGGAAATAGATAATTTTCGAATCATTTTCGAAATTAACTTCTAAATATTTATATTTCAATATACATAACATGTTACAACATGCAACATACGTACTCATATAAGAAACGATCAATTATAAATAAAATGACGGAAAAACAAAGAAACGAAAAAAAAAAAATTTGGAGGTAGTGGTACTTGGCGGGCTGATGTTGAAGTTATTATAAGAATATTGAAATAGTTTAATTTATAGTTTCTTGTACTTTTTACAAAAATGCCCGCCAAGTACCACTACCCCCATCATCAATTTTCAATGTAATAAACAAGTATCTTCCTCATCTAATCACGACCAGCCACACGGCACGCATTTATAGCTTTTGTACAAAATACGTTTTACAGAGAACAATGACTGAGTTCGCATTATATATTATATCTTGCATTTAATTATAAATTCATATTTTTGGTAACGATGCCACGTGCCTGCTCATTTTTGCAATGTAGAATATTTCCAAATTTTATATACAACATTAGGACCTTATAACAATTCTTTATCCTAGATAAGTAATCGATGGCTTATTTTCACTCATTTTGAGAACTGACGGTCACATTTTTCACAACAGCTGTAGTGAGTTCTGGCACTGGATTTGTATGTAAATTTAAATGAGGTTATTTCTATTTGCCCTATACATATTATTAGCGTTTATCTCTTCATTATTACTGAATTTCTGATTCCTTTATGAATTCTACGTTATATCCAACTTCCGTAGTCGGAGAAATAAGTATCCAAATAAATATAAGTAATTTACAGCCGACCCTTCGTTATAATTGAGATGAATCGTCACAGACATTTTTACACGATATTGGAACTGTATAATAATTCGTTATCCTCGATAGCAAATAGAGGGCATGTTTTTACTCATTTTGATCACGTACGGTTACGTAGGCTTTCTTGAAAGTGTCAAAATCTCGATGCAATACTGCTATGCCCCATAAATATTATTATAAGTAAGCGTTTAATAATTATTATCTCCGTATTATTACGGAATTACTTTGATTTGAAATAAATAAAAGTGAACTACCGACACGTCGTTATAATCGCGATCAATCGTGACAGGTATCATAACCTCAAAGTCTTGACTCGTCAAATAAACAAAAAGATAAATATGGTTAGTACGTTCAGCTATACGGTGTGCGCGATTATGCTGCCTCCCGTGGGCCATAGAAAGAGTTATTGCATGGCAGACCGACGAACTCGCTCGGAATTCTATGCGTATCCGTAGTATACCGTGAGCGTCAGGTGAACCGGGTCAGTGAAACGACGATGGCGCTAGCTTTCTTGAAATTTATAAGGGGAACTAACTCACATCCCGAAAATATCCCTAGGCCTTTCGAAGCGTAGATGCGGACCGCCATTAAATATGTTAGACAGCTATCGAAATGTTTTTCGAGGTTATGTTTCACAGGTCACAAAGATTTGCAGTAGAATTTTTAGAATTTCCAGACATGTGTTTACAATAACTAACGATTAACCAAAACGCTGTAGTTCGATGATCTATTGTCTTGATCTAAAACATTCATAACGTATTTTCACTATCTCGTGTACAACTCTACAATACTCTATAACCCTAAAAACACTCCTGATATCTGTCAACCAAATACAATGGCCGCCTCCACGGACCATGGAGTAAACATATGAAATCGCAACTGAACTAGGGATATTCTTAGTGTATTGGCTCTCCCTTTAAATTTCAAGAAAACTAGCGCCATCGTCGTTTCACTGACCCGGTTCACCAGACGCTCACGGTATGTTAGACCGTTTCAAAAAAATCGATTATTTTTCATTTTCAAAGAGTTAGTCAAAAATATTGTTCCAAATGATGAAAAAAAATGTTGTCAAAGTTTGAGCTCTTAATAATAATATTAAGAGGTGCCTCATCGCGATTTTCTGTTTCCCATTTAAATAACATGGGAAGTGGTCTTGTGGAACTCTTCGATTTTCATATCTTGAAAATTAATGTACTTAGAAAGATTCTGCATGAATGCTGTTGTTCAAAATTGTACGCTCTACAAAAAAGGTCTCTTGGTCTTTTTCGATGAATCCAACTGTTTCCAAGTTAGTCATGATCAATTACCATCAATAACCGATACACCAACTTGGAAATAGCTAGATTTATCGAAATAGAACAAGAGACCTTTTTTTTAGAGCGTTCAATTCACTACAAAAATATGTTCTGATCTTATCAGTAAACTGATGCGTTGACGAGTTATAGAATTCCAAAGTTTAAAAAAAAATTTCCCCATGTTATTTAGATTGGAAATAGAAAATCGCGATGAGGCACCTCTTGATATTAATATTAAGAGTTCGAACTTTGACAGCATTTTTTTTTTCGTCATTTGGAACAATATTTTTGAGTTACTCTTTGAAAATGAAAAATAGTCGATTTTTTTGAAACGGTCTAGTATATATAGATACAAAGATCAGTGGAAACTCTTGTCTCGTCGGAGTACTTGATTGTATTGATATTACGCGTTTCACGCGTCAGAAGTTGTTTGATGTATTACAGGCTCAGTATACTGAATTTTTGCATAATATGATTGCTAGTAACAGCAATATTCTTTCGCTTTTCAGGTAACCTTGTAAGCTTTTTCAGGTAATGCTTCAGAATGAGGAAACCTACCAGTGAGTATTTCTGAAGATTTCGCCGCTACGTGATTCTCGACTATATAATTAGACGGCACAGCTGATATTTGTGACCGAAAGTCTGCAAGCTGCGTAGTTTCATCACCGTCAGGTCCGGGTATAATTTTATTTTCGATATCTAGAAATTGATAATTTCCGAATCAATTTACGCTTCAGAAGTCGTTTGTTGTATTACACACTCATAGTCAGTATACTGGATTTTCAAATCGTATAGTTGGTAGTGACGGCAATATTTTTTGGCATTTCAGGTAACCTGATGAGCTTGTTCAGGTAACGTTTCAGGATGAGGAAACCTACCAGTGAGTATTTCTGAAGACTCAACCACCATATGATTCTCGACCATACGGTTAGAGGGCATAGCCGATATTTGTGACTGCAAGTCTGTACTCGGCTGTGTAATTTCATCTCTGTCAGGTCCAGGTATAATTTCGTTTTCAGTATCTGGAAATAGATAATTTTCGAATCATTTTCGAAATTAACTTCTAAATATTTATATTTCAATATACATAACATGTTACAACATGCAACATACGTACTCATATAAGAAACGATCAATTATAAATAAAATGACGGAAAAACAAAGAAACGAAAAAAAAAAAATTTGGAGGTAGTGGTACTTGGCGGGCTGATGTTGAAGTTATTATAAGAATATTGAAATAGTTTAATTTATAGTTTCTTGTACTTTTTACAAAAATGCCCGCCAAGTACCACTACCCCCATCATCAATTTTCAATGTAATAAACAAGTATCTTCCTCATCTAATCACGACCAGCCACACGGCACGCATTTATAGCTTTTGTACAAAATACGTTTTACAGAGAACAATGACTGAGTTCGCATTATATATTATATCTTGCATTTAATTATAAATTCATATTTTTGGTAACGATGCCACGTGCCTGCTCATTTTTGCAATGTAGAATATTTCCAAATTTTATATACAACATTAGGACCTTATAACAATTCTTTATCCTAGATAAGTAATCGATGGCTTATTTTCACTCATTTTGAGAACTGACGGTCACATTTTTCACAACAGCTGTAGTGAGTTCTGGCACTGGATTTGTATGTAAATTTAAATGAGGTTATTTCTATTTGCCCTATACATATTATTAGCGTTTATCTCTTCATTATTACTGAATTTCTGATTCCTTTATGAATTCTACGTTATATCCAACTTCCGTAGTCGGAGAAATAAGTATCCAAATAAATATAAGTAATTTACAGCCGACCCTTCGTTATAATTGAGATGAATCGTCACAGACATTTTTACACGATATTGGAACTGTATAATAATTCGTTATCCTCGATAGCAAATAGAGGGCATGTTTTTACTCATTTTGATCACGTACGGTTACGTAGGCTTTCTTGAAAGTGTCAAAATCTCGATGCAATACTGCTATGCCCCATAAATATTATTATAAGTAAGCGTTTAATAATTATTATCTCCGTATTATTACGGAATTACTTTGATTTGAAATAAATAAAAGTGAACTACCGACACGTCGTTATAATCGCGATCAATCGTGACAGGTATCATAACCTCAAAGTCTTGACTCGTCAAATAAACAAAAAGATAAATATGGTTAGTACGTTCAGCTATACGGTGTGCGCGATTATGCTGCCTCCCGTGGGCCATAGAAAGAGTTATTGCATGGCAGACCGACGAACTCGCTCGGAATTCTATGCGTATCCGTAGTATATGTTAGACCGTTTCAAAAAAATCGATTATTTTTCATTTTCAAAGAGTTAGTCAAAAATATTGTTCCAAATGATGAAAAAAAATGTTGTCAAAGTTTGAGCTCTTAATAATAATATTAAGAGGTGCCTCATCGCGATTTTCTGTTTCCCATTTAAATAACATGGGAAGTGGTCTTGTGGAACTCTTCGATTTTCATATCTTGAAAATTAATGTACTTAGAAAGATTCTGCATGAATGCTGTTGTTCAAAATTGTACGCTCTACAAAAAAGGTCTCTTGGTCTTTTTCGATGAATCCAACTGTTTCCAAGTTAGTCATGATCAATTACCATCAATAACCGATACACCAACTTGGAAATAGCTAGATTTATCGAAATAGAACAAGAGACCTTTTTTTTAGAGCGTTCAATTCACTACAAAAATATGTTCTGATCTTATCAGTAAACTGATGCGTTGACGAGTTATAGAATTCCAAAGTTTAAAAAAAAATTTCCCCATGTTATTTAGATTGGAAATAGAAAATCGCGATGAGGCACATCTTGATATTAATATTAAGAGTTCGAACTTTGACAGCATTTTTTTTTTCGTCATTTGGAACAATATTTTTGAGTTACTCTTTGAAAATGAAAAATAGTCGATTTTTTTGAAACGGTCTAGTATATATAGATACAAAGATCAGTGGAAACTCTTGTCTCGTCGGAGTACTTGATTGTATTGATATTACGCGTTTCACGCGTCAGAAGTTGTTTGATGTATTACAGGCTCAGTATACTGAATTTTTGCATAATATGATTGCTAGTAACAGCAATATTCTTTCGCTTTTCAGGTAACCTTGTAAGCTTTTTCAGGTAATGCTTCAGAATGAGGAAACCTACCAGTGAGTATTTCTGAAGATTTCGCCGCTACGTGATTCTCGACTATATAATTAGACGGCACAGCTGATATTTGTGACCGAAAGTCTGCAAGCTGCGTAGTTTCATCACCGTCAGGTCCGGGTATAATTTTATTTTCGATATCTAGAAATTGATAATTTCCGAATCAATTTACGCTTCAGAAGTCGTTTGTTGTATTACACACTCATAGTCAGTATACTGGATTTTCAAATCGTATAGTTGGTAGTGACGGCAATATTTTTTGGCATTTCAGGTAACCTGATGAGCTTGTTCAGGTAACGTTTCAGGATGAGGAAACCTACCAGTGAGTATTTCTGAAGACTCAACCACCATATGATTCTCGACCATACGGTTAGAGGGCATAGCCGATATTTGTGACTGCAAGTCTGTACTCGGCTGTGTAATTTCATCTCTGTCAGGTCCAGGTATAATTTCGTTTTCAGTATCTGGAAATAGATAATTTTCGAATCATTTTCGAAATTAACTTCTAAATATTTATATTTCAATATACATAACATGTTACAACATGCAACATACGTACTCATATAAGAAACGATCAATTATAAATAAAATGACGGAAAGACAAAGAAACGAAAAAACAAAAATTTGGAGGTAGTGGTACTTGGCGGGCTGATGTTGAAGTTATTATAAGAATATTGAAATAGTTTAATTTATAGTTTCTTGTACTTTTTACAAAAATGCCCGCCAAGTACCACTACCCCCATCATCAATTTTCAATGTAATAAACAAGTATCTTCCTCATCTAATCACGACCAGCCACACGGCACGCATTTATAGCTTTTGTACAAAATACGTTTTACAGAGAACAATGACTGAGTTCGCATTATATATTATATCTTGCATTTAATTATAAATTCATATTTTTGGTAACGATGCCACGTGCCTGCTCATTTTTGCAATGTAGAATATTTCCAAATTTTATATACAACATTAGGACCTTATAACAATTCTTTATCCTAGATAAGTAATCGATGGCTTATTTTCACTCATTTTGAGAACTGACGGTCACATTTTTCACAACAGCTGTAGTGAGTTCTGGCACTGGATTTGTATGTAAATTTAAATGAGGTTATTTCTATTTGCCCTATACATATTATTAGCGTTTATCTCTTCATTATAACTGAATTTCTGATTCCTTTATGAATTCTACGTTATATCCAACTTCCGTAGTCGGAGAAATAAGTATCCAAATAAATATAAGTAATTTACAGCCGACCCTTCGTTATAATTGAGATGAATCGTCACAGACATTTTTACACGATATTGGAACTGTATAATAATTCGTTATCCTCGATAGCAAATAGAGGGCATGTTTTTACTCATTTTGATCACGTACGGTTACGTAGGCTTTCTTGAAAGTGTCAAAATCTCGATGCAATACTGCTATGCCCCATAAATATTATTATAAGTAAGCGTTTAATAATTATTATCTCCGTATTATTACGGAATTACTTTGATTTGAAATAAATAAAAGTGAACTACCGACACGTCGTTATAATCGCGATCAATCGTGACAGGTATCATAACCTCAAAGTCTTGACTCGTCAAATAAACAAAAAGATAAATATGGTTAGTACGTTCAGCTATACGGTGTGCGCGATTATGCTGCCTCCCGTGGGCCATAGAAAGAGTTATTGCATGGCAGACCGACGAACTCGCTCGGAATTCTATGCGTATCCGTAGTATATGTTAGACCGTTTCAAAAAAATCGATTATTTTTCATTTTCAAAGAGTTAGTCAAAAATATTGTTCTAAATGATGAAAAAAAATGTTGTCAAAGTTTGAGCTCTTAATAATAATATTAAGAGGTGCCTCATCGCGATTTTCTGTTTCCCATTTAAATAACATGGGAAGTGGTCTTGTGGAACTCTTCGATTTTCATATCTTGAAAATTAATGTACTTAGAAAGATTCTGCATGAATGCTGTTGTTCAAAATTGTACGCTCTACAAAAAAGGTCTCTTGGTCTTTTTCGATGAATCCAACTGTTTCCAAGTTAGTCATGATCAATTACCATCAATAACCGATACACCAACTTGGAAATAGCTAGATTTATCGAAATAGAACAAGAGACCTTTTTTTTAGAGCGTTCAATTCACTACAAAAATATGTTCTGATCTTATCAGTAAACTGATGCGTTGACGAGTTATAGAATTCCAAAGTTTAAAAAAAAATTTCCCCATGTTATTTAGATTGGAAATAGAAAATCGCGATGAGGCACCTCTTGATATTAATATTAAGAGTTCGAACTTTGACAGCATTTTTTTTTTCGTCATTTGGAACAATATTTTTGAGTTACTCTTTGAAAATGAAAAATAGTCGATTTTTTTGAAACGGTCTAGTATATATAGATACAAAGATCAGTGGAAACTCTTGTCTCGTCGGAGTACTTGATTGTATTGATATTACGCGTTTCACGCGTCAGAAGTTGTTTGATGTATTACAGGCTCAGTATACTGAATTTTTGCATAATATGATTGCTAGTAACAGCAATATTCTTTCGCTTTTCAGGTAACCTTGTAAGCTTTTTCAGGTAATGCTTCAGAATGAGGAAACCTACCAGTGAGTATTTCTGAAGATTTCGCCGCTACGTGATTCTCGACTATATAATTAGACGGCACAGCTGATATTTGTGACCGAAAGTCTGCAAGCTGCGTAGTTTCATCACCGTCAGGTCCGGGTATAATTTTATTTTCGATATCTAGAAATTGATAATTTCCGAATCAATTTACGCTTCAGAAGTCGTTTGTTGTATTACACACTCATAGTCAGTATACTGGATTTTCAAATCGTATAGTTGGTAGTGACGGCAATATTTTTTGGCATTTCAGGTAACCTGATGAGCTTGTTCAGGTAACGTTTCAGGATGAGGAAACCTACCAGTGAGTATTTCTGAAGACTCAACCACCATATGATTCTCGACCATACGGTTAGAGGGCATAGCCGATATTTGTGACTGCAAGTCTGTACTCGGCTGTGTAATTTCATCTCTGTCAGGTCCAGGTATAATTTCGTTTTCAGTATCTGGAAATAGATAATTTTCGAATCATTTTCGAAATTAACTTCTAAATATTTATATTTCAATATACATAACATGTTACAACATGCAACATACGTACTCATATAAGAAACGATCAATTATAAATAAAATGACGGAAAAACAAAGAAACGAAAAAAAAAAAATTTGGAGGTAGTGGTACTTGGCGGGCTGATGTTGAAGTTATTATAAGAATATTGAAATAGTTTAATTTATAGTTTCTTGTACTTTTTACAAAAATGCCCGCCAAGTACCACTACCCCCATCATCAATTTTCAATGTAATAAACAAGTATCTTCCTCATCTAATCACGACCAGCCACACGGCACGCATTTATAGCTTTTGTACAAAATACGTTTTACAGAGAACAATGACTGAGTTCGCATTATATATTATATCTTGCATTTAATTATAAATTCATATTTTTGGTAACGATGCCACGTGCCTGCTCATTTTTGCAATGTAGAATATTTCCAAATTTTATATACAACATTAGGACCTTATAACAATTCTTTATCCTAGATAAGTAATCGATGGCTTATTTTCACTCATTTTGAGAACTGACGGTCACATTTTTCACAACAGCTGTAGTGAGTTCTGGCACTGGATTTGTATGTAAATTTAAATGAGGTTATTTCTATTTGCCCTATACATATTATTAGCGTTTATCTCTTCATTATTACTGAATTTCTGATTCCTTTATGAATTCTACGTTATATCCAACTTCCGTAGTCGGAGAAATAAGTATCCAAATAAATATAAGTAATTTACAGCCGACCCTTCGTTATAATTGAGATGAATCGTCACAGACATTTTTACACGATATTGGAACTGTATAATAATTCGTTATCCTCGATAGCAAATAGAGGGCATGTTTTTACTCATTTTGATCACGTACGGTTACGTAGGCTTTCTTGAAAGTGTCAAAATCTCGATGCAATACTGCTATGCCCCATAAATATTATTATAAGTAAGCGTTTAATAATTATTATCTCCGTATTATTACGGAATTACTTTGATTTGAAATAAATAAAAGTGAACTACCGACACGTCGTTATAATCGCGATCAATCGTGACAGGTATCATAACCTCAAAGTCTTGACTCGTCAAATAAACAAAAAGATAAATATGGTTAGTACGTTCAGCTATACGGTGTGCGCGATTATGCTGCCTCCCGTGGGCCATAGAAAGAGTTATTGCATGGCAGACCGACGAACTCGCTCGGAATTCTATGCGTATCCGTAGTATATGTTAGACCGTTTCAAAAAAATCGATTATTTTTCATTTTCAAAGAGTTAGTCAAAAATATTGTTCCAAATGATGAAAAAAAATGTTGTCAAAGTTTGAGCTCTTAATAATAATATTAAGAGGTGCCTCATCGCGATTTTCTGTTTCCCATTTAAATAACATGGGAAGTGGTCTTGTGGAACTCTTCGATTTTCATATCTTGAAAATTAATGTACTTAGAAAGATTCTGCATGAATGCTGTTGTTCAAAATTGTACGCTCTACAAAAAAGGTCTCTTGGTCTTTTTCGATGAATCCAACTGTTTCCAAGTTAGTCATGATCAATTACCATCAATAACCGATACACCAACTTGGAAATAGCTAGATTTATCGAAATAGAACAAGAGACCTTTTTTTTAGAGCGTTCAATTCACTACAAAAATATGTTCTGATCTTATCAGTAAACTGATGCGTTGACGAGTTATAGAATTCCAAAGTTTAAAAAAAAATTTCCCCATGTTATTTAGATTGGAAATAGAAAATCGCGATGAGGCACATCTTGATATTAATATTAAGAGTTCGAACTTTGACAGCATTTTTTTTTTCGTCATTTGGAACAATATTTTTGAGTTACTCTTTGAAAATGAAAAATAGTCGATTTTTTTGAAACGGTCTAGTATATATAGATACAAAGATCAGTGGAAACTCTTGTCTCGTCGGAGTACTTGATTGTATTGATATTACGCGTTTCACGCGTCAGAAGTTGTTTGATGTATTACAGGCTCAGTATACTGAATTTTTGCATAATATGATTGCTAGTAACAGCAATATTCTTTCGCTTTTCAGGTAACCTTGTAAGCTTTTTCAGGTAATGCTTCAGAATGAGGAAACCTACCAGTGAGTATTTCTGAAGATTTCGCCGCTACGTGATTCTCGACTATATAATTAGACGGCACAGCTGATATTTGTGACCGAAAGTCTGCAAGCTGCGTAGTTTCATCACCGTCAGGTCCGGGTATAATTTTATTTTCGATATCTAGAAATTGATAATTTCCGAATCAATTTACGCTTCAGAAGTCGTTTGTTGTATTACACACTCATAGTCAGTATACTGGATTTTCAAATCGTATAGTTGGTAGTGACGGCAATATTTTTTGGCATTTCAGGTAACCTGATGAGCTTGTTCAGGTAACGTTTCAGGATGAGGAAACCTACCAGTGAGTATTTCTGAAGACTCAACCACCATATGATTCTCGACCATACGGTTAGAGGGCATAGCCGATATTTGTGACTGCAAGTCTGTACTCGGCTGTGTAATTTCATCTCTGTCAGGTCCAGGTATAATTTCGTTTTCAGTATCTGGAAATAGATAATTTTCGAATCATTTTCGAAATTAACTTCTAAATATTTATATTTCAATATACATAACATGTTACAACATGCAACATACGTACTCATATAAGAAACGATCAATTATAAATAAAATGACGGAAAGACAAAGAAACGAAAAAACAAAAATTTGGAGGTAGTGGTACTTGGCGGGCTGATGTTGAAGTTATTATAAGAATATTGAAATAGTTTAATTTATAGTTTCTTGTACTTTTTACAAAAATGCCCGCCAAGTACCACTACCCCCATCATCAATTTTCAATGTAATAAACAAGTATCTTCCTCATCTAATCACGACCAGCCACACGGCACGCATTTATAGCTTTTGTACAAAATACGTTTTACAGAGAACAATGACTGAGTTCGCATTATATATTATATCTTGCATTTAATTATAAATTCATATTTTTGGTAACGATGCCACGTGCCTGCTCATTTTTGCAATGTAGAATATTTCCAAATTTTATATACAACATTAGGACCTTATAACAATTCTTTATCCTAGATAAGTAATCGATGGCTTATTTTCACTCATTTTGAGAACTGACGGTCACATTTTTCACAACAGCTGTAGTGAGTTCTGGCACTGGATTTGTATGTAAATTTAAATGAGGTTATTTCTATTTGCCCTATACATATTATTAGCGTTTATCTCTTCATTATAACTGAATTTCTGATTCCTTTATGAATTCTACGTTATATCCAACTTCCGTAGTCGGAGAAATAAGTATCCAAATAAATATAAGTAATTTACAGCCGACCCTTCGTTATAATTGAGATGAATCGTCACAGACATTTTTACACGATATTGGAACTGTATAATAATTCGTTATCCTCGATAGCAAATAGAGGGCATGTTTTTACTCATTTTGATCACGTACGGTTACGTAGGCTTTCTTGAAAGTGTCAAAATCTCGATGCAATACTGCTATGCCCCATAAATATTATTATAAGTAAGCGTTTAATAATTATTATCTCCGTATTATTACGGAATTACTTTGATTTGAAATAAATAAAAGTGAACTACCGACACGTCGTTATAATCGCGATCAATCGTGACAGGTATCATAACCTCAAAGTCTTGACTCGTCAAATAAACAAAAAGATAAATATGGTTAGTACGTTCAGCTATACGGTGTGCGCGATTATGCTGCCTCCCGTGGGCCATAGAAAGAGTTATTGCATGGCAGACCGACGAACTCGCTCGGAATTCTATGCGTATCCGTAGTATATGTTAGACCGTTTCAAAAAAATCGATTATTTTTCATTTTCAAAGAGTTAGTCAAAAATATTGTTCTAAATGATGAAAAAAAATGTTGTCAAAGTTTGAGCTCTTAATAATAATATTAAGAGGTGCCTCATCGCGATTTTCTGTTTCCCATTTAAATAACATGGGAAGTGGTCTTGTGGAACTCTTCGATTTTCATATCTTGAAAATTAATGTACTTAGAAAGATTCTGCATGAATGCTGTTGTTCAAAATTGTACGCTCTACAAAAAAGGTCTCTTGGTCTTTTTCGATGAATCCAACTGTTTCCAAGTTAGTCATGATCAATTACCATCAATAACCGATACACCAACTTGGAAATAGCTAGATTTATCGAAATAGAACAAGAGACCTTTTTTTTAGAGCGTTCAATTCACTACAAAAATATGTTCTGATCTTATCAGTAAACTGATGCGTTGACGAGTTATAGAATTCCAAAGTTTAAAAAAAAATTTCCCCATGTTATTTAGATTGGAAATAGAAAATCGCGATGAGGCACCTCTTGATATTAATATTAAGAGTTCGAACTTTGACAGCATTTTTTTTTTCGTCATTTGGAACAATATTTTTGAGTTACTCTTTGAAAATGAAAAATAGTCGATTTTTTTGAAACGGTCTAGTATATATAGATACAAAGATCAGTGGAAACTCTTGTCTCGTCGGAGTACTTGATTGTATTGATATTACGCGTTTCACGCGTCAGAAGTTGTTTGATGTATTACAGGCTCAGTATACTGAATTTTTGCATAATATGATTGCTAGTAACAGCAATATTCTTTCGCTTTTCAGGTAACCTTGTAAGCTTTTTCAGGTAATGCTTCAGAATGAGGAAACCTACCAGTGAGTATTTCTGAAGATTTCGCCGCTACGTGATTCTCGACTATATAATTAGACGGCACAGCTGATATTTGTGACCGAAAGTCTGCAAGCTGCGTAGTTTCATCACCGTCAGGTCCGGGTATAATTTTATTTTCGATATCTAGAAATTGATAATTTCCGAATCAATTTACGCTTCAGAAGTCGTTTGTTGTATTACACACTCATAGTCAGTATACTGGATTTTCAAATCGTATAGTTGGTAGTGACGGCAATATTTTTTGGCATTTCAGGTAACCTGATGAGCTTGTTCAGGTAACGTTTCAGGATGAGGAAACCTACCAGTGAGTATTTCTGAAGACTCAACCACCATATGATTCTCGACCATACGGTTAGAGGGCATAGCCGATATTTGTGACTGCAAGTCTGTACTCGGCTGTGTAATTTCATCTCTGTCAGGTCCAGGTATAATTTCGTTTTCAGTATCTGGAAATAGATAATTTTCGAATCATTTTCGAAATTAACTTCTAAATATTTATATTTCAATATACATAACATGTTACAACATGCAACATACGTACTCATATAAGAAACGATCAATTATAAATAAAATGACGGAAAAACAAAGAAACGAAAAAAAAAAAATTTGGAGGTAGTGGTACTTGGCGGGCTGATGTTGAAGTTATTATAAGAATATTGAAATAGTTTAATTTATAGTTTCTTGTACTTTTTACAAAAATGCCCGCCAAGTACCACTACCCCCATCATCAATTTTCAATGTAATAAACAAGTATCTTCCTCATCTAATCACGACCAGCCACACGGCACGCATTTATAGCTTTTGTACAAAATACGTTTTACAGAGAACAATGACTGAGTTCGCATTATATATTATATCTTGCATTTAATTATAAATTCATATTTTTGGTAACGATGCCACGTGCCTGCTCATTTTTGCAATGTAGAATATTTCCAAATTTTATATACAACATTAGGACCTTATAACAATTCTTTATCCTAGATAAGTAATCGATGGCTTATTTTCACTCATTTTGAGAACTGACGGTCACATTTTTCACAACAGCTGTAGTGAGTTCTGGCACTGGATTTGTATGTAAATTTAAATGAGGTTATTTCTATTTGCCCTATACATATTATTAGCGTTTATCTCTTCATTATTACTGAATTTCTGATTCCTTTATGAATTCTACGTTATATCCAACTTCCATAGTCGGAGAAATAAGTATCCAAATAAATATAAGTAATTTACAGCCGACCCTTCGTTATAATTGAGATGAATCGTCACAGACATTTTTACACGATATTGGAACTGTATAATAATTCGTTATCCTCGATAGCAAATAGAGGGCATGTTTTTACTCATTTTGATCACGTACGGTTACATAGGCTTTCTTGAAAGTGTCAAAATCTCGATGCAATACTGCTATGCCCCATAAATATTATTATAAGTAAGCGTTTAATAATTATCATCTCCGTATTATTACGGAATTACTTTGATTTGAAATAAATAAAAGTGAACTACCGACACGTCGTTATAATCGCGATCAATCGTGACAGGTATCATAACCTCAAAGTCTTGACTCGTCAAATAAACAAAAAGATAAATATGGTTAGTACGTTCAGCTATACGGTGTGCGCGATTATGCTGCCTCCCGTGGGCCATAGAAAGAGTTATTGCATGGCAGACCGACGAACTCGCTCGGAATTCTATGCGTATCCGTAGTATATGTTAGACCGTTTCAAAAAAATCGATTATTTTTCATTTTCAAAGAGTTAGTCAAAAATATTGTTCCAAATGATGAAAAAAAATGTTGTCAAAGTTTGAGCTCTTAATAATAATATTAAGAGGTGCCTCATCGCGATTTTCTGTTTCCCATTTAAATAACATGGGAAGTGGTCTTGTGGAACTCTTCGATTTTCATATCTTGAAAATTAATGTACTTAGAAAGATTCTGCATGAATGCTGTTGTTCAAAATTGTACGCTCTACAAAAAAGGTCTCTTGGTCTTTTTCGATGAATCCAACTGTTTCCAAGTTAGTCATGATCAATTACCATCAATAACCGATACACCAACTTGGAAATAGCTAGATTTATCGAAATAGAACAAGAGACCTTTTTTTTAGAGCGTTCAATTCACTACAAAAATATGTTCTGATCTTATCAGTAAACTGATGCGTTGACGAGTTATAGAATTCCAAAGTTTAAAAAAAAATTTCCCCATGTTATTTAGATTGGAAATAGAAAATCGCGATGAGGCACATCTTGATATTAATATTAAGAGTTCGAACTTTGACAGCATTTTTTTTTTCGTCATTTGGAACAATATTTTTGAGTTACTCTTTGAAAATGAAAAATAGTCGATTTTTTTGAAACGGTCTAGTATATATAGATACAAAGATCAGTGGAAACTCTTGTCTCGTCGGAGTACTTGATTGTATTGATATTACGCGTTTCACGCGTCAGAAGTTGTTTGATGTATTACAGGCTCAGTATACTGAATTTTTGCATAATATGATTGCTAGTAACAGCAATATTCTTTCGCTTTTCAGGTAACCTTGTAAGCTTTTTCAGGTAATGCTTCAGAATGAGGAAACCTACCAGTGAGTATTTCTGAAGATTTCGCCGCTACGTGATTCTCGACTATATAATTAGACGGCACAGCTGATATTTGTGACCGAAAGTCTGCAAGCTGCGTAGTTTCATCACCGTCAGGTCCGGGTATAATTTTATTTTCGATATCTAGAAATTGATAATTTCCGAATCAATTTACGCTTCAGAAGTCGTTTGTTGTATTACACACTCATAGTCAGTATACTGGATTTTCAAATCGTATAGTTGGTAGTGACGGCAATATTTTTTGGCATTTCAGGTAACCTGATGAGCTTGTTCAGGTAACGTTTCAGGATGAGGAAACCTACCAGTGAGTATTTCTGAAGACTCAACCACCATATGATTCTCGACCATACGGTTAGAGGGCATAGCCGATATTTGTGACTGCAAGTCTGTACTCGGCTGTGTAATTTCATCTCTGTCAGGTCCAGGTATAATTTCGTTTTCAGTATCTGGAAATAGATAATTTTCGAATCATTTTCGAAATTAACTTCTAAATATTTATATTTCAATATACATAACATGTTACAACATGCAACATACGTACTCATATAAGAAACGATCAATTATAAATAAAATGACGGAAAAACAAAGAAACGAAAAAAAAAAAATTTGGAGGTAGTGGTACTTGGCGAGCTGATGTTGAAGTTATTATAAGAATATTGAAATAGTTTAATTTATAGTTTCTTGTACTTTTTACAAAAATGCCCGCCAAGTACCACTACCCCCATCATCAATTTTCAATGTAATAAACAAGTATCTTCCTCATCTAATCACGACCAGCCACACGGCACGCATTTATAGCTTTTGTACAAAATACGTTTTACAGAGAACAATGACTGAGTTCGCATTATATATTATATCTTGCATTTAATTATAAATTCATATTTTTGGTAACGATGCCACGTGCCTGCTCATTTTTGCAATGTAGAATATTTCCAAATTTTATATACAACATTAGGACCTTATAACAATTCTTTATCCTAGATAAGTAATCGATGGCTTATTTTCACTCATTTTGAGAACTGACGGTCACATTTTTCACAACAGCTGTAGTGAGTTCTGGCACTGGATTTGTATGTAAATTTAAATGAGGTTATTTCTATTTGCCCTATACATATTATTAGCGTTTATCTCTTCATTATTACTGAATTTCTGATTCCTTTATGAATTCTACGTTATATCCAACTTCCGTAGTCGGAGAAATAAGTATCCAAATAAATATAAGTAATTTACAGCCGACCCTTCGTTATAATTGAGATGAATCGTCACAGACATTTTTACACGATATTGGAACTGTATAATAATTCGTTATCCTCGATAGCAAATAGAGGGCATGTTTTTACTCATTTTGATCACGTACGGTTACGTAGGCTTTCTTGAAAGTGTCAAAATCTCGATGCAATACTGCTATGCCCCATAAATATTATTATAAGTAAGCGTTTAATAATTATTATCTCCGTATTATTACGGAATTACTTTGATTTGAAATAAATAAAAGTGAACTACCGACACGTCGTTATAATCGCGATCAATCGTGACAGGTATCATAACCTCAAAGTCTTGACTCGTCAAATAAACAAAAAGATAAATATGGTTAGTACGTTCAGCTATACGGTGTGCGCGATTATGCTGCCTCCCGTGGGCCATAGAAAGAGTTATTGCATGGCAGACCGACGAACTCGCTCGGAATTCTATGCGTATCCGTAGTATATGTTAGACCGTTTCAAAAAAATCGATTATTTTTCATTTTCAAAGAGTTAGTCAAAAATATTGTTCCAAATGATGAAAAAAAATGTTGTCAAAGTTTGAGCTCTTAATAATAATATTAAGAGGTGCCTCATCGCGATTTTCTGTTTCCCATTTAAATAACATGGGAAGTGGTCTTGTGGAACTCTTCGATTTTCATATCTTGAAAATTAATGTACTTAGAAAGATTCTGCATGAATGCTGTTGTTCAAAATTGTACGCTCTACAAAAAAGGTCTCTTGGTCTTTTTCGATGAATCCAACTGTTTCCAAGTTAGTCATGATCAATTACCATCAATAACCGATACACCAACTTGGAAATAGCTAGATTTATCGAAAAAGAACAAGAGACCTTTTTTTTAGAGCGTTCAATTCACTACAAAAATATGTTCTGATCTTATCAGTAAACTAATGCGTTGACGAGTTATAGAATTCCAAAGTTTAAAAAAAAATTTCCCCATGTTATTTAGATTGGAAATAGAAAATCGCGATGAGGCACCTCTTGATATTAATATTAAGAGTTCGAACTTTGACAGCATTTTTTTTTTCGTCATTTGGAACAATATTTTTGAGTTACTCTTTGAAAATGAAAAATAGTCGATTTTTTTGAAACGGTCTAGTATATATAGATACAAAGATCAGTGGAAACTCTTGTCTCGTCGGAGTACTTGATTGTATTGATATTACGCGTTTCACGCGTCAGAAGTTATTTGATGTATTACAGGCTCAGTATACTGAATTTTTGCATAATATGATTGCTAGTAACAGCAATATTCTTTCGCTTTTCAGGTAACCTTGTAAGCTTTTTCAGGTAATGCTTCAGAATGAGGAAACCTACCAGTGAGTATTTCTGAAGATTTCGCCGCTACGTGATTCTCGACTATATAATTAGACGGCACAGCTGATATTTGTGACCGAAAGTCTGCAAGCTGCGTAGTTTCATCACCGTCAGGTCCGGGTATAATTTTATTTTCGATATCTAGAAATTGATAATTTCCGAATCAATTTACGCTTCAGAAGTCGTTTGTTGTATTACACACTCATAGTCAGTATACTGGATTTTCAAATCGTATAGTTGGTAGTGACGGCAATATTTTTTAGCATTTCAGGTAACCTGATGAGCTTGTTCAGGTAACGTTTCAGGATGAGGAAACCTACCAGTGAGTATTTCTGAAGACTCAACCACCATATGATTCTCGACCATACGGTTAGAGGGCATAGCCGATATTTGTGACTGCAAGTCTGTACTCGGCTGTGTAATTTCATCTCTGTCAGGTCCAGGTATAATTTCGTTTTCAGTATCTGGAAATAGATAATTTTCGAATCATTTTCGAAATTAACTTCTAAATATTTATATTTCAATATACATAACATGTTACAACATGCAACATACGTACTCATATAAGAAACGATCAATTATAAATAAAATGACGGAAAAACAAAGAAACGAAAAAAAAAAAATTTGGAGGTAGTGGTACTTGGCGGGCTGATGTTGAAGTTATTATAAGAATATTGAAATAGTTTAATTTATAGTTTCTTGTACTTTTTACAAAAATGCCCGCCAAGTACCACTACCCCCATCATCAATTTTCAATGTAATAAACAAGTATCTTCCTCATCTAATCACGACCAGCCACACGGCACGCATTTATAGCTTTTGTACAAAATACGTTTTACAGAGAACAATGACTGAGTTCGCATTATATATTATATCTTGCATTTAATTATAAATTCATATTTTTGGTAACGATGCCACGTGCCTGCTCATTTTTGCAATGTAGAATATTTCCAAATTTTATATACAACATTAGGACCTTATAACAATTCTTTATCCTAGATAAGTAATCGATGGCTTATTTTCACTCATTTTGAGAACTGACGGTCACATTTTTTACAACAGCTGTAGTGAGTTCTGGCACTGGATTTGTATGTAAATTTAAATGAGGTTATTTCTATTTGCCCTATACATATTATTAGCGTTTATCTCTTCATTATTACTGAATTTCTGATTCCTTTATGAATTCTACGTTATATCCAACTTCCGTAGTCGGAGAAATAAGTATCCAAATAAATATAAGTAATTTACAGCCGACCCTTCGTTATAATTGAGATGAATCGTCACAGACATTTTCACACGATATTGGAACTGTATAATAATTCGTTATCCTCGATAGCAAATAGAGGGCATGTTTTTACTCATTTTGATCACGTACGGTTACATAGGCTTTCTTGAAAGTGTCAAAATCTCGATGCAATACTGCTATGCCCCATAAATATTATTATAAGTAAGCGTTTAATAATTATTATCTCCGTATTATTACGGAATTACTTTGATTTGAAATAAATAAAAGTGAACTACCGACACGTCGTTATAATCGCGATCAATCGTGACAGGTATCATAACCTCAAAGTCTTGACTCGTCAAATAAACAAAAAGATAAATATGGTTAGTACGTTCAGCTATACGGTGTGCGCGATTATGCTGCCTCCCGTGGGCCATAGAAAGAGTTACTGCATGGCAGACCGACGAACTCGCTCGGAATTCTATGCGTATCCGTAGTATACAGGGTGAGGCACGTAAAGTATTACAGACCAATATCTCGGAAATTAATCATGATACGAAAGAATACTTCCCATAAAACTTCTATGATATTGAAGGAGAAACAAAATGGTGCAGCATTATTTTCAGTTGGTGGAGACGCCAAGGCCGGGGGAAGGTCGACTCCTTTTTTTCAAATGGAAACCCATATTTTTCATTACGCAATTATGCTCTACTTGAAAAATCAAACGACTTTGGTATGAAACATTTTTTTGTGAGACATCAATTTCTCTTGATATTCAACAGAACAACTAGAGTTCTTACAACTTTTAAGAACATTTCACTTCTAAGATATCAAGTTTGGAGGAAAATTTCAAAAGACAAAAAGTGCGTAATTTCTTGCAAAGGTTCTTGAAGAATAATCGCAGATTTTTTTAACAATTTTTGATTGCAGCTTTTTGAGTTGTTAAAAAACAACATAGAATTGTTAACAAAAAATCTGCAATTATTTCCCAAGAATCTTCGCATGAAATTACGCACTTTTTGTCTTCTCAATATTTTCTCCAAACTTGATATTTTAGAGATAAAATGTTCCTAAACGTTGTAAAAACTCTAGATGTTCAGTTGAATATCATAAAAAATTGATGTCTCACAAAAAAATGTTTCATACCAAAGTCGTTTGATTTTTCAAGTAGAACAAAATTGCGTAATGAAAAATATGGGTTTCCGTTTAAAAAAACAAAGTTGACCTTTCCCTGACCTCAGCGGCACCTCCACTGAACAACCCAATAACGCGAACTCCTTTCTGCCTATAAACCCTACAACTTTGGTCTGAAATATTTTTCCGTACCTGCAATAGCTTCGAAGAAAACAGCGTGTAACACTTTAGGTGCCTCACCCTGTATATAGATATAAAGATCAGTGGAAACTCTTGTCTCGTCGGAGTACTTGATTGTATTGATATTACGCGTTCCACGCGTCAGAAGTTATTTGATGTATTACAGGCTCAGTATTGTAACGTCCGACCGGACGCATATACTCTATTTTTGCTTATAACCATATAATATTACTGGAGCTAACTGTCACTCCATAGAATACGGGAACTCCGCTAAGATACTGAACTCTGAGTACCTTCGTCCAATTCACTAAGAATTGTCCGACAAGAAATCCCTACCTTACCTACACTAGGAAACTCAGACCTTACCGACGGTACCTGGCGGAATCCTCTTATCCTAAACGGATATTACCCTTAAGAACCATTAAGATCCATCTTACCATATGGCACTTACCGTATCAACAGTTCTACTATATTATTCACTCTTATTGAAGAGAGATTTAATAACTAGGATATTATTTACTTTTAATCAATGCTTTCTAAATAATCACTTTTGAAGTTATCATTTTGATTATACCATTTATATTTATACCATTAATTAAAATGCTCTCTCTAGAAATATATACACATACACACTCTCACCTGCACCAACACCGCGTATGTAGGTAATACTTTACAAATTCCATGTTACAAAAACCTTATAATTGCATTACAATAACGAATCTATGTATTAATTATATAATAACAAATTCCTACTTAATATTATAATACACCATATATCCCTTACTGTACCAATATACAATTACTTTGATGTTCGTGCACACACAAACTGATATGATCATGTTTTATCTTTAAAATATTTTATAAATCTTTATATAAAAAAATTGTACTCAACATACATATACACCGTACGGCCCCCCCGAATGCTCATGCATTCGTATATGACCACAGCAATGCCTCAAGAAAACTCTTGTAACTTCGATATATCAAATATTACACTCTTATATTTATCAGAAGAATTTATACTATAATTATTCTTTTATATATATACTAATAGCTACCTTTGTTAATCTTTAGTGTTAATTGATCAAGAAAATTTACTACCAACACATTTGTAATCAATTCATATATTCACCTAGATTTTAATACTATGATTTATTTTTTATAATAACGAACCACCATGAGATAAAATACCTTACAAAAACCTTACAATCACAGACTTCAAAACTTTTATAAATATCTCAAAACTACTAAGGTATTAAATATCACGGTGCCAGGATTGATTAAACAAGCCATGGTTCGACCTCAATCACGCAGCCGAGGTCAAAGGAAAACAATCACTCAACAACTAATAGAGGCACGCTCTAAAAAGGAAATATCCTTATGAGTATCAAAACTCTCAAACACAACCGTCACAATTTACGACCCACCATGCTGACGATTAAAAGAATCGAACATGGGCTTCTGTAATCAATCTTATTCTATGTATAATCTTAATGGTCAGACAAAAAAAACCCGTAATCACATTTATATCCATATACCTGTATTCCAAACAAACTCTCACTGAAATCAAAATCCAAAAATAAAGAGGTAATAAAATGCATAAGGAATAGCCTTGTAAACCTCGTAAGTACTGAGGAAGTCAAAAGGCCTAGTGATACCGAACCAGATTCTCTTTTTATCTTTACGACAATAAATAATATATTTTACCCAAAAGGGTCAAGGGTTTAAAAGGGAAACCCATTCATCCTGACCAATCAAAAGACAAAGAAACGATCATTCAAGAAAAGGACGGATGCGGCGACAAGGAGCACACCCGTGGCCTACCACGTATGCAAAGGAGGGCGGCCCCTAGATCACTCACACAACCTAAAGTCTTTCGACATTAACAAGACCCCATCCGATCATAGGCTGAGGAGATGATCCCCACCATGGCACCTGATGTTCCTCGGGACCCCCGTACCCCTAAGTGCCCTATATAACGCCCTACCATCTGGAATTCGGTCTCACTTCGCCATTACAAAAGAATTCGTTCTAGTTAACATAATTATTCCGTTTAGGATAATTCTCACTCTATCTAGAAACCATTCCTCGTAATAAGACAGAAAATTTTGTATTTGAGACAGTTCGTCGTTATTTTAGGTTCGAATAATTCTGATTTGATTCTTACTTTCAAATCAGTGAGAGTAGGTCGTCATTTGTGAACTCCGCGTTAATTTTTCAATATTAAGAATAAAAAACATTTAATCAGTAATACCTCAAGAATTTTGAATAAAAGCCACCTATATCTATTTTTGAAATCGCCTGTAGCAGCGCCTAAACCACAAGATCAACAACAGTTTCAACAATCAGAATAACAACAAGCAACAAGGTAAGGAAAATTTCAATCGTTTAAAATAGAACCAATAATCCTTTCTCTGTCTCCAGTCATTTTTCCAAGAATTCACCCTCCATCTCAATGTGGCGAAGGTAACGAATGTGATATTAAAATCAACCCACGTAAATTTTCCATTAGCATGAAATAATTTTACTGATTTAATTTGATTCAAACAAAGTCATCGATTCCTATGATTTTAATATACTTAGGCGTGAGTCGGGCAAATCCTCGCGCAATCCTCTCCCCTAAGCAAACGCACCTGATCAACCCCTCCCATTGTACTTTAGTACTTAGTCGATATTTGGTAACCCCCCTAACTACTGAACGTCTAAGTTGTTCGCATAGTTAACCTTAATAGTTAGACTTTGGTTTTGGCCACGAACGACCGTTCCGACGTCACATAAAAATTTTGGTGCATCGGCCGGGAAACTACCAAACGTTAGAATCGCGAATAGCTTATGTTGTGACGCGTATAAAAAAAATCTTTGGAAAAATTCATTTGTTCAAACTAACATTAGCTAGGAAACTTTTTTTCTCCGTTTCTAAATGTAGGTTGTTAATATAACAAGGTGGCATATTTTGTATTAAGTAACCGATGTTACGGAGGAACTCAATATTGAATCTTTGAACAGTTCATTTATAGGATTTCAGGATAGAGCCAAGCGTTAAGAGGTTTGCGAACATCATTCCTATTCCGGGAAATAGAACGTTGATATAATGGGCGGTGTACCATGTACCACCGGGTAATCGACGTTACGGAAAATTACAAGTACCAGATCCGCGAAAACTCCCTTGTTAGAACTGGGATTAGAACTGGGAACTAGAATTAGGAACTGGGATAGAGCCAAGCGTTAAGAGGTTTGCGAACATCATTCCTATTCCGGGAAATAGAACGTTGATATAATGGGCGGTGTACCATGTACCACCGGGTAATCGACGTTACGGAAAATTACAAGTACCAGATCCGCGAAAACTCCCTTGTTAGAACTGGGATTATACGCGAGCCATTTATTTACCCTCTCTTGTCCCTGCAAACCCTTGAAATTAAGGGATATCTTCATGCCAATTTCTAAGAAAAAAAAGGGGCACTCGTCTCACTCGTTTCAGATACCGAATTTGTTTAAGTACATTGTGCATGTGGATGTATACAGTAGATAAGATACAATTTAAGCTGATTTTCTCTCTCTTCTTTCTCCGCTCTCAAGTGTACTCCTGAGGGGTTGTGCCAGATTGCGGATAGTTAAGGAATAAATTAAGTCAATAGTTAAGATACAATTTAAGCTGATTTTCTCTCTCTTCTTTCTCCGCTCTCGAGTGTACTCCTGAGGGGTTGTGCCAGATTGCGGATAGTTAAGGAATAAATTAAGTCAATAGTTAAGATACAATTTAAGCTGATTTTCTCTCTCTTCTTTCTCCGCTCTCGAGTGTACTCCTGAGGGGTTGTGCCAGATTGCGGATAGTTAAGGAATAAATTAAGTCAATAGATAAGATACAATTTAAGCTGACTTTCTCTCTCTTCTTTCTCCGCTCTCAAGTGTACTCCTGAGGGGTTGTGCCAGACTGCGGATAGTTAAGGAATAAATTAAGCAAATAATTAAGATGTAAACTAAGTTGCATCTCATTCTTTTTTTTTCTTCTTTATCGCTTTCGGTGTATTCCTAACGGGTTGTGCCAGATTGCGAATAGCTAATACACGAACTAATTAAGTTATTAGGGGACTAATAGTATAAATGCCTCATAAATACCCTTCGCGGTGTCTGAAACGATTTAGGCGATTCGAAGCAAATCCATTAGAACAAGCTATTTTCCAAGTCACTACCCAAACAGCTCGCGATACCCCCTTACCCCATTTTATTTCCGAATTTTGCGCCATAACTAATTCAAATTACGATATTTCTGAACTTTCCGTCCTGACTGTTGAAATTGTAAATACCGATATCCCTATCCCAATCATCCCCGGTTCCAATCCCGAATTCTACCTTGTAACTAAACTCGACCCTGAGTTTCACCCTTCAACCAACTTTAGTCCCGATTTCCACGTCCTGGATAATCTTAACCCTGATCGCTGTGCCCCAGCTAATTCCAACCCCGACCCTTACAATCTCGTCAATCCTAATTATAAGTTTCACATTCCGTTTAGTTCTAACGATCAAATCGATCTAAATCACGATTCTCACGTCCCTATTTACCCCACAACCGGGAAGTCACCAATAAGCCCCCGCACAAGACCGTCCGAAGAGACCTGGGCACCTGAGGTCCAAACCACCCCCTTAGACCTCTCAGTAGTTCCTGCGCTACCCGAATTACTAAACTTAGATCTTATAGACGAATTAGATCATTACGAGCTCGCCAAATTAGCATACGTAGCATTAAACGAACTTGACGTTACCAACTTCGAATTCGACAACCCCGAAAACTATTTGCACGATTCAAGGGTTCCAAATAAACAATAATAACTCAAGTCGGCAACTTATGCCTCATAAACGCACCCCACGGCATTTGCGGCAATCAAGACGACGTGAAAAAAGACTTCTAAAACGAACTATTCCCCAGAACAATCCTAACCCTTGCATCCACCCCCCAATTAATTCCAGTACAGAGTTCCACGTCCTGACTAATTTTAACTCATGTTTTCACACTCAGATCAGTCGCAATTTCGATTCCCAAAACCCCATCGATTCCCGCTACGAGACCCGCGTCCCACACAAGTCCTTTGAACAACCTTATCCTGACTTTAACCCCCACGACTCGAGTTATTCTGAAAATTGGAGCCTATCGGAGCTCCCCTTCTCAAGACTTTCCGCAGCGATTGAGCCATCCGGGGTCCAGACCGCCCCTTTAGATCTCTCGTCAGCCTCTGCAACCGACGAAACAATACCAACGCCAGCCGAGTTAGATTACATATGCGCGAGATTAAACGAGTTAAGCTATTTCGAGTTCCTCAAACTAATGTACGCAATAACGAACGGACAACATCGGTTCCGACATTATTAACCCCGCAAACTAACAACTGAATATTCCCCTCTCTGAATCCAATTGAAGGACCGTTAACACTTGACGCGGAAATTCAAACCCGGGGTCTATGCACGAAACACGACCCTAGTTTTAAACGCCCAATGTCCGAAATCAGCCAAGACCCAAGGTAGTTCACAGCCCGAAGGAGAACTTGCGCATAATAGATATACCGATAGACGACATTAACCCCCTCATAGATCTCAATCCCGAGCAAAATCCAAGTTTAAGTCTGGATCAAAAACCAGAACCCAGTTCCGATATAAATTTAGACGTGCGAATCACCAGGTCGAAGGCGAAGGGGACGCAACTATTCACGGGGGATCTCGAGGAAATTTCCCGAGAATCGAAAAGATCGATAGCAACCGGAGGCAACAAAATCCCCACGGAAAACCCTAGGGAGACTAAGAAGATGCCGGATCAAGAACCGAGCGGACCTTCGGGTCAAAGTTCCCAGACTTTTATCTCAATTAAGGATGCGTTAGCGGCAGTCCCCGAATTTGACGGGAAGCCATCGGACGTGCGTAGTTTTATTCAGGGTTGTAAGGATGCGCGAGATATGGTACCCCCGCAAATAGAACTCAGCCTTACGAGAATAATAAGGAATAAAATTAAGGGCGAAGCTAGACGGGTACTCGAGATAATAATTTCGATCCGCGAGATCGATATGCGAATCAACGAGAGGAACGAAATTTCAACCCCAGGAATCGTCACGAACCCAACCAGGGACAGTCGATAGAACGCGAATCGTGCCGGTATTGTAAAAATCCGGGTCACTCGATAAACGAATGTCGCAAGAGAGAACGTAACGAACAATATAAACGGGGATTGACGCGAAATACCCAATCACCGGTCTCGGAAAACTGGGAGGGGCCAACGAACAAAGGCGCGAGTTCGGAGGCCATCAGCAGACCCAGTCGCGCCATTACAATGATACAGAGTTACCCATTGGAAGACGAATAAATTTAATGGAAGGCAATCTTCACGCGAAAAACCGGGTGTTAGGGACGACAGGCCTCAGGGAAAAACTTTATATCGAGATTAATGATACAAATAATATCGAAACCGACGCTTCAAATGAAAAGGTAAATCAACCTCATACTGCCGATTTAATGTTGCCAAATAATAATCCCTATGAAAGGGACGATGAAGACGATTATGCAGTCAGCTTGTTTAATAATATTCACGAAGGAACCGAGACCGAGCCCGATGTAGAATTTCCGAGTGCTTACGAAAACGAAAACAACGACGACGATTATTTCGAAATCAACGAGTTCGATGACATCCTAGAGAAAGGCGATGAAAGCAACTATCCTAAAAATACGGTTAATCGAAACAATCATGCAATTCAAATAAACTATTCCGAAGGTCACAATTACAATGATAATCCACACGGGAACGCCATTTCCAAGACTATATCAAATCAAAATAATATCGCGCGAGCGAATCACCCCAAAGGAAATAACCTTAATAAAATGTCGTGTAAAAACAATGGCTCTAATCGTGTTAAAGGTCTATACAAGGACAACGATTCCAATTCTAATTCTAACTTGTGCGAAAATAACGATTCTAATACTAGCAAAACTATACGCAAGGGAGGTGATCCTAACTCTAATAAAACCCTACACGAAATAAATGACCCTAACTCAAAAGGGGACCCACGCAAAAATAACAATTTTAATCCCAATTCACGGGAGAGTAATGATTCTCATTCTGATAAAAATCCGCGCAGAAACAATAATTCTAGTTCTGGTAAAAATCTACGACGAGACCATAATTCTATAAATCCATTAAGTCGAAACGCTGCAATTCAAATAAATGACTCCAGGAAGAGTACTCCTGATCCCATTTTACACAGCGACAATGATTTTAACTCTAATAATAATTTACGCAAAGATAATGGTTCTGAAAGCGGGTCTACGCAAGACATTATTATCCAAACAGGCAACCCTAAGGAGACTATTTCTATTAAAGGTTTACAAGAAGACAATGATTCCAAAGCTACGATAAATCAAAACGTTACAATCCAGTCAGACCCTCTCGAGGAGCAGATTCCTAACCCATTCTTATGCAAAAGTAACGAAGGCGAGCATACAGTGCAAACGAATGACGCCGAAGAAGTTATGTCCGATATCTCGTTACATGACGACAATGAAACCGATAATTATTCTACGCGCACATTTTCTCAAGTAACCTCGGAAAAATACATTACTACAATCCCGTCGGTGGAAATAGAAGCAAACGAACTACGTAACACGGGTATCTTCATGTTAGATACGGGTTCCGATTTAAACCTTATTCGGAAATATTGCATAAAGCCAACGGTCAGGGTAAATAAGGGAAAAAAATATTGTCTAAAGGGAATCTCCGCGGCAGACGTCGTAACCCTGGGAGAAGTGGCTTTAAACATAGCCGGCACTAGGGGCCATTTTCAGGTAATCCCAGGGAACGTGCCCATACAACAACACGGCGTGCTAGGATCCGAATTTTTCTAATTATTAAGAGTAAAACAGAAATCAAAACGAACCAAGATAACGAAATAGGTAAATTCAAGATGAGACCTGAAGATAAAGGAAAACGCAAAAACCAACCTATTCAAGAGGACAAAATAGGATGAGGCTGAAGTTCGTAACGTTAACGCAACAAACTGAGAGAATTATTTTTTCGCGTTTGGCGACGATCGGAATAGATGCAAATAATTTCTAAAATCATCCAGATGTCTCAAAAAAATATTTATCAAAATCCACTCGTCGGAAGTCACCCTTACCTACTACCCCCCTATTAATAATTAAAAAATTAATAACAATCGAACGAATCAATTGGTGACGACCGGAATGGATGCAAATAGTTTCTTAAATTATTCAGAACACTCAAAAAAATATTCATCAAAATCGACTCTTCGGAAGCCACCCTTACCGACTACCCCCCTATTAATAATTAAAAAATTAATAACAATTGAACAAATCAATTGGCGACGACCGGAATGGATGCAAATAGTTTCTTAAATTATTCAGAACACTCAAAAAAATATTCATCAAAATCGACTCGTCGGAAGCCACCCTTACCTACCACCTTCGTATTAAATAATAATTAAAAAATTAATAACAATCGAACGAATCAATTGGCGACGACCGGAATGGATGCAAATAGTTTCTTAAATTATTCAGAACACTCAAAAAAATATTCATCAAAATCGACTCTTCGGAAGCCACCCTTACCTACTACCCCCCTATTAATAATTAAAAAATTAATAACAATTGAACGAATCAATTGGCGACGACCGGAATGGATGCAAATAGTTTCTTAAATTATTCAGAACACTCAAAAAAATATTCATCAAAATCGACTCGTCGGAAGCCACCCTTACCTACCACCTTCGTATTAAATAATAATTAAAAAATTAATAACAATCGAACGAATCAATTGGCGACGACCGGAATGGATGCAAATAGTTTCTTAAATTATTCAGAACACTCAAAAAAATATTCATCAAAATCGACTCGTCGGAAGCCACCCTTACCTACTACCCCTTATTAATAATTAAAAAATTAATAACAATTGAACGAATCAATTGGCGACGACCGGAATGGATGCAAATAGTTTCTTAAATTATTCAGAACACTCAAAAAAATATTCATCCAAATCGACTCGTCGGAAGCCACCCTTACCTACTACCCCCTATTAATAATTAAATAATTAATAACAATTGAACGAATCAATTGGCGACGACCGGAATGGATGGAAATAGTTTCTTAAATTATCCAGAACACTCAAAAAAATATTCATCCAAATCGACTCGTCGGAAGCCACCCCCCAATTATTAATAGCGGGGTAGTAGGTAAGGGTGACTTCCGACGAGTGGATTTTGATAAATATTTTTTTGAGACATGTGGATGATTTTACAAATTATTTGCATCTATTCCGATCGTCGCCAAACGCGAAAAAATAATTCTCTCAGTTTGTTGCGTTAACGTTACGAACTTCAGCCTCATACCTTAACGCCATAAACACAACGAACAAACAAGCAATCCTAACAATCCCTCCACAGGAACTTCAGGAGATAGAAAAAATGACTAACGACTCGAACTCGACCGAGAAAATTATTAAGAGTAAAACAGAAATCAAAACGAACCAAGATAACGAAATAGGTAAATTCAAGATGAGACCTGGGGTGCGATTCTGTAACTCTAGCGCTAACTTAGAGCAAGCGTTAACTTTTTCAGTAGATCCTACGCCACTGCATTGCCCCACTGGTACCCGTACACCCCCGCGAGCGCCTATATGCTTTGTTTGGCACGGCAACTGTCTGCGGTCGCCACGTTTATTAACGTTGATAAACAATCGAACCCAAGAAAATCCCGGCTCTGTGATAACGCTAACTAGGGATCTTGCTCTATCAAATTGATTTTCTTAACGCGAGCCGTCACGCTGCTCTAAGAGAAAACGCTAACTTAACGCTTGCGTTAACTAACCTATGAATACAGATGCTACCGAAGATGATTTTTAAACGCACGCTTTTAACGATATTATACTCTAATAAACATATTCATTCATTTTTTATCGGATGAGTATGACTATCAATTCATAAATACGTATATATATATATGATGGATTTTACACAAAGTTGACCAAAAGAAAACCTCGATGTTGCAAATTTTTAAAATTTTCAAATATGTTCTAACACCATCGGAATCGGCAACTTTTGTGTATACATATAACTTATATCTCTCTAACTTCTTTTGCCTTTGGTGTTTGAGCTGTTCAACCTCCGGACTTTTAACGCCGTTTAATCCCTCTCAACGGAAGTATCATGGCAAATGAAAGTTTTAGGGTGGTAATTTGTTACATTTTTTACGTTCTTTTACCTCAGTCTGATCTTGTACGTAACTATCGTAGAACACCCCGAAAAATCCTATCCTACACTAAAAGTCAATTTCACTCCACATTATATCATTTAAAAGAAAATCTCTTATGATTTTTCTAAAATCTCTAAAAAATTACTATCTACTTACGTTAGTTTTCGAATGGGACAGCTTATCGTTTCGAAGCTATATTATCTTTGTTCTAAGGTGGAATCATCAATTTGCACATACGGGCAATTGAATTAATACCTTTTCTAGAATACGTACTTGATTATGCACATTTCCACATGTGCCTATTTAAAAACGCATATAATATTACGGTGAAATGTAATCCGACGTACAAGTTGTTCCTTTTGCCTATTATCAAAGATTACAGCTTCGAAACGAAGAGCTGTCCGATTCAAAAACGAACGTAATTCTACAGGAAATTTCCCGATCCTTTCGAAAAACCGTATCAGATTTTTTTATAAAATGACATAATTGTAGTAAAATCCGCTTTTTGTGTATTAAATTGTTTTTATTTCGGGTTCCATGATGGTTACGTACACGATCATAGACTAAGGTGAAAGAACGTTAAGAATACGTTTAGAATTACGTTCGTTTTTGAATCGGACAGCTCTTCGTTTCGAAGCTGTAATCTTTGGTAATAGGCAAAAGGAACAACTTGTACGTCGGATTACATTTCACCGTAATATTATATGCGTTTTTAAATAGGCACATGTGGAAATGTGCAGAATCAAGTACGTATTCTAGAAAAGGTATTAATTCAATTGCCCGTATGTGCAAATTGATGATTCCACCTTAGAACAAAGATAATATAGCTTGTAAAATCCATCATATATATATATATATATATATATATATATATATATATATATATATATATATATATATACGTATTTATGAATTGATAGTCATACTCATCCGATAAAAAATGAATGAATATGTTTATTAGAGTATAATATCGTTAAAAGCGTGCGTTTAAAAATCATCTTCGGTAGCGTCTGTATTCATAGGTTAGTTAACGCAAGCGTTAAGTTAGCGTTTTCTCTTAGAGCAGCGTGACGGCTCGCGTTAAGAAAATCAATTTGATAGAGCAAGATCCCTAGTTAGCGTTATCACAGAGCCGGGATTTTCTTGGGTTCGATTGTTTATCAACGTTAATAAACGTGGCGACCGCAGACAGTTGCCGTGCCAAACAAAGCATATAGGCGCTCGCGGGGGTGTACGGGTACCAGTATGGCAATGCAGTGGCGTAGGATCTACTGAAAAAGTTAACGCTTGCTCTAAGTTAGCGCTAGAGTTACAGAATCGCACCCCTGAAGATAAAGGAAAAAGCAAAAACCAACCTATTCAAGAGGACAAAATAGGAAGGGATAATCCAATTAGTAAATTGAAAGAACGCAGGAGAATTGCCAAGGGGAACGAGTTTAGTAAACCTAAAAGAAACCAAAAATGTATAATTCATGACAAAACAAAAGTAAAAATCCCTAAAACTAATAAGAAAAAATTGGAGCCCGCCGAACCGAAGGAATTAAATAAACTCGTAGTAACCAACCCCCTTGCTAACGACCCCGAATACGCGACCGATATAACTATAATCGATGATACGACAAATACGACGGACAGCGACGCCTCGGATACTGAATCCGCGACCGACAAAAAAACTTGCATGTATATTCAAAGGTCATTCCGACTAAACGATGATAGGGTGGACGCTTTAAAAACCCTCCTGCGACTAGATCATCTAAACAAAGAAGAAAGGCAAGAAGTAGAAGATTTAATACAAGAAAACTCGGACATTTTTCACTTACCCGGAGATTATTTAGGCAGCACTAACGTGATAACACACAAAATTCTTACAACTAATGATTAGCCGATTAACACCAAACAATATCGTTACCCGCCTATACATAAAGAAGAGATTCGGAAGCAAATAAAGGAATTACTAGAATCTGATATTATTCGACCTTCGTCATCACCTTACAACTCCCCATTGTGGATAGTGCCAAAAAAACCCGACTCCCAAGGCAACACGAGGTGGCGAATGGTCATAGATTACAGGTCCTTAAACGAAAAAACACTAGGAGACGCCTATCCCCTGCCCAATATCATCGACATAATAGATCAACTCGGAGGAGCCAAGTACTTTTCCGTTTTCGATTTAGCTTCCGGATTTCATCAAATTGAAATCGACGAATCAGATAAAAATAAGACCGCTTTTACGTCACCACACGGACATTACGAATTTAATAGAATGGCATTTGGCTTAACCAATGCCCCAAGGACCTTTCAAAGATTGATGGACCAAGTACTATCGGGATTACAGGGAATCGAAATGCTCGTGTATTTAGACGATATCGTGATTTACGCGAAATCATTAGAAGAACATCGGCGGAAGTTTAATACGTTAGCAGAACGGTTAAGAGGAGCAAACCTAAAACTTCAACCGGACAAATGCGAATTCTTAAGGAAAGAGGTAACATACCTAGGTCATATCATTGGGGAACATGGAATCCGCCCAGACCCAAAAAAATTGAAAGCCGTAGAAGAATTCCCAATACCCAAAGATCGGAAAAACATCCAGCAATTCCTAGGCCTAGCCGGGTACTACCGCCGCTTTATCAAGGATTTTTCTCGTATCGCGAAACCGCTCACCAATTTGCTGAAAAAGGACGCGATTTTCATCTGGACGTCCGACCGACAAAAAGCCTTTGAAACCTTAAGAGCAATGTTATGCAAACAACCCATACTCCAATATCCGGATTTCGAGCGAGAATTTATAGTCACAACCGACGCCTCTTATTTCGCCATCGGAGGCATACTTAGTCAGGGAGAAATTGGTAAAGACCTACCCGTATCGTATGTCTCAAGAGCGTTGAACGGAGCCGAGCTTAACTACTCGACGATAGAAAAGGAGCTAGTTGCCATAGTATACTGTGTCCTGTATTTCAGGCCCTATCTTTACGGAAAAAAATTTACGCTGGTCACAGACCACAAGCCCTTAACCTGGCTCCATTCAATCAAAGATCCTACCTCACGTCTAGCACGGTGGAAAATTAAATTAGCCGAGTACGATTACAAAGTCGTGTATAAAGCCGGAAAAACCAACATTAACGCAGACGCGTTATCTAGAAACCCCGTGATAGACGAAAACGAGAACACCATGAACTACTGCGGGAAAATCCCTAACGCATTCACCGAACCGGTTAGCGCACCAAATAGACAATTAAACATAGCCGTATGTCAAAACCCACCAACCGGAGACCCGGCCTTACCAACAAATTGTACAATAAATTACCACGACAACTCAAGTCAAAGGGAAAACCGAGAATGGCGAGACAATAGCAAATTAAAAACTCGAGGCTGCGGAATAATTTCGGAAATCAAAGGCAGATTATCAGAACAAGACGGAAATTGTGCGTTCTTTATAACTATGAATAACTATCCGTGCGACGAAGGTTCCAGGGATTTACAATTAAAAAACCAATTACCATACTACACCGACCTAACCTTAGGCAGAGCTAGAGTACTAGAAGTAGAAGATAAACGTTACATAGGCTTACCCATTAAGGAAACGAGGGGTACGCGTTTAGATCCCGAAATTTTGACCGAAGCTTTGAAATCTTTATTAGATACATCAACCGAGCTACAACTAGAACAAGTAACTTTAGCTAGAACCCCACAAATCGACGATATACCGTGGGAAAGGATTTTTAATCTCGTTATGAGGATTTTTGCCGATAGCCTATGTAGGGTAAGAATATGCAACAATCTTGCCGTAGGCACTCTCGGAAGTAACAGCCATAAACCCCCCCAAAACCCGGACGCAGGACTAGAGCGAAACCCCTGTACGCAACCCAACGGACAAAAAACGAATAACGAAACTAATTCGACCTCTGAAGAATTACCATGTGACGTTTATGACTCGGACACATCCGAAGCGCCCGAATTACCCAACGATGAACAAACAAACGAAGGTAACAGCGAGGGAGACGCAACCAACAACGGGACCAAGTTAGATCCCCAGTTAGACCTCGCGGAAGATACCGGGACTCACTCTAATGTTATCATAATTAGAGATAATATAGGCACCAAAAGAGGAGCAATAGCTTGGTTCGTACTAGAAAACGGAGAACCAATAGACTCGGGGGGTAAAATATTAACAGAAAGGCATAGAGCGGTGCGATTAGAGGGAAATAACGTGTATAATGCGGGCGAAACTTGGCATAGGAGACGGAAATCTAGAAGACAGTTTGTGATGATCCTATCGGAAAAGGGAGATAAGATAAACCAAATAAAATCAGCCATGCGAGAACTAGAGGTTTTGTCAAACCAAACTCGGATTACGACACTATATTTATCTGAAACTAGAGAAGGGATTAACGGGATCCCATGGAAACAAATCCTCACGCTCCTGCGACAAACGTTCAGCGGAAACCCTCTCAAAATCTTAGTTTGCACCAACCAAATTATCGAATCCCTGCGAGCAGAACGCCAAACGATTATAGAAGAAGCCCACGCGTCGGCAATAGGGCGACATAAGGGTGTAACCAAAACCTATAATCGGATCAAACAACAATATAGTTGGACCAACCTAAAGGAGGAAGTCCAAAAATATATCTCGCAATGCGTAAGTTGCCAAAAGAAGAAACTAGTTCGAGTAAAAACTAAACAACCAATGGTAATTACGGATACTTCAACCACCGTATTTGATAAAGTGTCAATGGATATAGTAGGGCCACTCCCGATAACGAGAAACGAGAATTCATTCTTACTAACCATGCAGGATAACTTAACTAGGTACTCGGTGGCCGTTCCATTAAAAAAGGCAAACGCGCAGGAAATAGCCGAAGCTTTCGTTAAGAAATTTATTTGCCAATTTGGCACGCCTAGAGCCGTGCTCACTGATCAAGGGCAAGCCTTTATCGGGAATCTATTAAAAGCAGTCGCAAAATATTTTAAAATCCAGCAGTTCAAAACTACGGCGTTCCACCCACAATCAAACGGATCATTAGAGCGGTCTCATCACGTTTTAGTAGAATATTTAAAACATTTCATTAATGACAAACAGGATTGGGACAATTGGATAGAATTAGCTATGTTTTCCTATAACACCAGCACGCACGAAGCTACTAAATATAGTCCTTACGAGCTGGTTTACGGTCGAATAGCTCGCGTCCCCTCGAGTCAAGTGCCCATAGATGGAGAACTTAGGTCATACAACGAGTATATCTCCGAACTACTAGACACATTCCACAGCATTAGGGCAGATGCCAGGGAAAATCTGGAAAGGGCCAAATTAAAATATAAAACTTATTACGATAAAAAAATAAACCCGCGAGAGATACGCATAGGACAACTGGTATATACCCTAAAAGAAAACGAAGGGAAATTCGGTGACCATTACAACGGCCCCTACGAGGTGTTAGAAATTCTAGACAAGGAAAACATCAAAATGCAACTAGAAAAGGGCAAAACGAAAGTCATACACCTGAACCGCACCAAATTAGCCCACTTACCCGAACAAGTACCCGTAAAACCTAAGGCCCCGGTCGTAGGGCAAACCCATAAACCACCAGTAACAAAACAATTGAAGTGCGGACCACAAATCACCGAAACAATGGGTGACCCTTTCGGTACACCCTCGGAAGTAGATTTAGTTAATTGCATACCAGCAGATTTAATTATGGATACAGGTGTAAGCAAAAATAGGGTATATGCGTCCGGTCGGACGTTACAGTATACTAAATTCTTGCATAATATGATTGCTAGTAACAGCAATATTCTTTCGCTTTTCAGGTAACCTTGTAAGCTTTTTCAGGTAATGCTTCAGAATGAGGAAACCTACCAGTGAGTATTTCTGAAGATTTCGCCGCTACGTGATTCTCGACTATATAATTAGACGGCACAGCTGATATTTGTGACTGAAGGTCTGCAAGCTGTGTAGATTCATCACTGTCAGGTCCGGGTATAATTTTATTTTCGATATCTAGAAATTGATAATTTCCGAATCAATTTACACTTCAGAAGTCGTTTGATGTATTACACACTCATAGTCAGTATACTGGATTTTCAAATAATATAGTTGGTAGTGACAGCAATATTTTTTGGCATTTCAGGTAACCTGATGAGCTTGTTCAGGTAACGTTTCAGGATGAGGAAACCTACCAGTGAGTATTTCTGAAGACTCAACCACCATATGATTCTCGACAATACAGTTAGAGGGCATAGCCGATATTTGTGACTGCAAGTCTGTACTCGGCTGTGTAATTTCATCTCTGTCAGGTCCAGGTATAATTTCGTTTTCAGTATATAAAAATAGATAGTTTTCGAATCATTTCACGCGTCAGAAGTTATTTGATGTATTACAGGCTCAGTATACTGAATTTTTGCATAATATGATTGCTAGTAACAGCAATATTTTTTCACTTTTCAGGTAACCTTGTAAGCTTTTTCAGGTAATGCTTCAGAATGAGGAAAACTACCAGTGAGTATTTCTGAAAATTTCGCCGCTGTGTGATTCTCGACTATATAATTAGACGGCACAGCTGATATTTGTGACTGAAAGTCTGCAAGCTGTGTAGTTTCATCACTGTCAGGTCCGGGTATAATTTTATTTTCGATATCTAGAAATTGATAATTTCCGAATCAATTTACACTTCAGAAGTCATTTGATGTATTATACACTCATAGTCAGTATACTGGATTTTCAAATAATATAGTTGGTAGTGACAGCAATATTTTTTCGCATTTCAGGTAACCTTGTGAGGTTTTCCAGAAAACATTTTAGGATGAGGAGACCTACTAGTGAATATTTCTGAAGACTGAGCTGCCACATGATTTTCGAGTATATAATTAGAGGGCACAGCAGATATTCGTGACTTCAAGAGTGTACACGACTGTGCAATTTTATCTCTGTCAGATCCGGGTAGAATTTCATTATTAACATCTAGAAATTATCATTTCCGAATCATTTTATACGTTAAAACTTATTTTATATATTACCGACTCAGTATAATAGATATGGTAATTGGAGCAGATAATTAAAATCACAGAAGCCAACAGACAACATTTGCTTTTCAGCAGAAAACATTACCCTAATAATAAATCATATGAAGCTATGAAAGAATTATGCACGTAATTTATTTCCTGTAACACCTGCATGAGAAATGCTACTTCTTGTGCCTGCAGAGTGGCATAAGTGGCACTTTACAGCCAGGGATACAATCAAAATGCTGTATATGCACAAACTAACCTGATTTCACTTCTCGCACTAGTGGTTCTTCTCGCTCACTTTTTCGCATGTTCAGGCACAAGAAGTAACACTTCTCATGCATTTGTTACAAAATGTAGTATACAATACTCGTACAAGAGAGCTACCATCATACGAAGGTTGTGAAGTTATGTTCGTATCACAAATCAATACATTAAATTATAAAAATACATTTCAATCCATTCATCTCACAAATCACATGATAAATCAGGCTGATTTGTGATATGAAAATCATATTACAAGCTTAATGTGTAATACATTAAATGCAGAATTTTCGCCTAACTTCGTGTGATTCATCAGATGAATTTCTCCGGACTGGTTCCAAACCAGTGCTGAAGTATAATAAAATACGCTATGTAGTTTCAACGTTATAGAAAATCATACGATATAAATCATCTTGCATGCGAGATATTGTAAAATATATTGTTAATATTGTCCGAACAATAGATATGGAAGTGAAAAATTCATACAGTTAGTACTACAAGTCAGTGATTTATACATACAGTTACAATGGCTACCTTAAGTAACAGACTTCAAGCTTGTTTGTACAAACAGCTATGTGAAGGATTAAAAAGAACAATTACATAGCTATTCATACAAATAAACCAATAGTTGAGCCGAAACTTACTCCATGAGCTGTGAAATAAAAGTTTTTTAATTAATTTCCAATCTACAGTTGAACTATTTTCATAACACATGATATGAAATTTACCACTAGAAATTCCTGAAGATCCAGAGATGACATTGTGGACTGTGTTATTAGGGGTCTGAATTATTTCATCACTTTTATTCGCGTTCCCATTAAAAGAACTCGAATAATTTTTGGTATCTGAAAAATAGTTTTTAGAAAATTTACAAGCTGCAAAGCAGAGTTATTCATCAATTGTAGAAAATAGTTATGGAGTCGATTTTTGATTTCAAAACTCAATACCTCTAAATGGCAAGATAGAAATGAATAACAATTGGTAAAAATATTGAGGTTACTGTGGGTTTTTTTTTCTTTGATTTGAAAATTTCAGACTAAGTGAAATTTTACTCTGTCACTACAATTGAATATTAATAACATTTTGAACCAACCATCCACCAGGCATTACCGATGATGAATATCCTACTAGAGTTCAGATTTTCATCAATTCGAAAATGAGTATGATAAGCATACTGGTTTTCCTGAGATGTATTGCGCTAAAAAAGAACTGCACAAGAGATTACGAAGATAGCGAGTAAGAAAGAAAGGAATTTGTCAGCATCGATCTAAATGAATTTTTCATTGTTCATTTATAAATCACTGGGAAAAACATTCCGTCATACCCCCAACATTCCCATCAAATTTCATCAGAATTAATCACCAGAGCTGCTTGCCAAGTATCATATTTTTTAGATTTTTTAAATTTAAATCAAAAAAATATTCCATGACTGTACCCCATAACTATCTGATTTTACTTACACGATATAGATTTTTTGCAATATAATAAGTAATGTAACTCACCATTTGATACTTTTGAAATTTCGAATTCTGTATCGATATCAATCTTATTCCGATCAATCGGTATTTGATTACTTGATAAGTTGTTGTTGTCAAACGGCACTGAAAATACAAGATGTTCTATAGAGTTATTGGTATTTTTCTGTATTCATAGCTATGAATCAAAGAACGAATCGCTTAGGCCAAAACCTATCTGTTAAAAAATTCATTATCCTCAACTACGCACCTGCTGTCAATATGTTACAGTTGTCTACTTTAACGAATGGAATCTTCTCGGTAAGACTATAAGCGATAGATCGCAAATCACTCTCGGTATCTGAAATAAATAGTTTCCTTATTGTCAATTTGTCAATAATAAAAATGGAATAGCCAGGCTTCGTTGTTGCAATAGTACATTTTAGTTAAGACTATTGAAGTCATGACAGTTTGAATTGCAAAAAAGCTCTGAGAATTGATAACATTAACAAATATAAATCGATAGGCTAAGGGGTATACACAAGTTTTGATTTTTAATAAATTGCTTTTGAATTTATTTCAATTTCTTATAGCCTAGAATGACAAGTTTAATCTGCATTAAAAATGTGATCAAATTCCCAAAAATTGAGGAAGTGATGATCATTTCAGAGAAGGTCTTAACATCCAGCAATACTCGGTAACTGTCTCCGTATTATCCTCAAGGATGCATCATGATGAATACGGGTCCTCATAGGTAAGTGATTCACAGCTGTTCACCTTGCTAAAGCAAAGCCAATGCTTCTCAACATTATTTAGTTATCATTTTAGTATATCAATACTTTTTAATGAAACAAAAAACCCTAGTAAGAACTATGTACTAACTGTATGTAAAAACACGACTTTGTCACTACACACCCGCTTCGAAAAAAAATATTGAAAATCTGCCTGTTTTTGTAACGCCAAACTTGTGCATACTCCTTAATCGTCATCGCACTGAAGTAATTTCAGCATCGTATTTGAATGATAGATCTCCTATAAAAATCTTTGACTCTTATGGAAATTTTAGGTATTCAGAATTACTTCAAACACTGAAAGCCATGATTCTCTAGCAATAAAAATATTTATGAAGACAATAAAGCCTAACTTACCACTGTGTGAAATGATCAGAGGTCTGATCAATTTTCCATTATGTTTAAGTACGGCTCGCTTTTTGTCTTTCATAACTTTATAACAAGTTCTCCTCAAAACCAAGTGTTCCCCACTGGAGCACCGCAGAAGAGAAAACATGTTGATCTGTAAAATAATTTCATATATTTTCATTCCAAGACCTCTAACTTCCAGGGAAAAACCCTACTAAAAATTTGAAGAATAAAAAATCACATGATTCTGCGATTTTTAAATGGCTAAAAAATGTCGCATCACAAAAAGCATCCCTATGTTTGTAAATTATGGTAGTGTGTGAATAGACAGAAAAAATTTCCATCCAACGATGAATATCTTGAGGTACAGAACCTTTTGCAGTGGTACGCAGAAAACTGTTCACTGCAAAAAGTTCCCTATGTCAACAATTTTATCGCAAGTTGGAATTTCTCGTCAATATACATGCTAATCAAGAGACTCGGTAGAGTCTCGCGCCAAGTACATTAAAAACATTTTTTTTTTTGTACGTAGCGACTCTACCGAGTCTATATACAGCTGCGGCAATTTTCCGCGGAGTGGGGGAATAAGGTTTTCCCGATTCTACCGTATTTAATGGCATTGTGGGGATCTACGAGTTGTTTGTGACGATGAGGGTAGAAAAAGCTTTCATTTAAGCCTAACATCAATGGAATCTATGCACGTATAGCTAAGATATGATAGTTTGTAATTTCGAGGTGGCTCGTTTCACGTTGACAGATTTTCTCCCTTCAGCACAATTCTATCGCTCCAGACCATTGCGCATGCGCGCGGATCTGTCAAACTGTTTTAGACTACTGCGCAACGCGTGGATCTGTCAAGCTGACAGTTAAAGTCAGCCGGCATGTGAAAGACTCAATTGCCCAAAACTCCACAAAGTAATGTTTGATTCAAAACTATTCAAAGAGTAGGAGATGAACATGTTCGAATATGGACCCGATATTTTATAAACAACAATGAATATTAACCTATGTGATTGATCGTTTACTTACGAGCTCCAGTCTTTGAGGTTATGTGCATACCTATAATAATAACGCTTTTGATAAGTCCGGCTTGCGTTGTAGACACTTTTCGTCAACTTGCTTTTAATTTTAATTTTAATTATATCCAATTCTTTGATAAATGTCAACAATCACATCGTGTACAGCACAAGACATCATGCTTCGTGGAGTGCATTGATGTATTTTAGTTCACGAAAATTATACCAGAAGATTCATGAATACTGTGTACAGGGTCAGAACCGAGGAAATAGCACCAGTATAAATTACAATTACCTAACCGAGTTTCATAACAAAGACATAAAAGATGACCATACTCTTATATTTATATATATTTATTCAAATACTGTAAATGAATTTTTATTATCGCAGAATTTCTTCTAACTTATAGGTTCATAGCGTTGTGATCCATAAAAATTCAGCTTTACGTAAAATTTCATTGAGCTGTGACAAAAATATTATAATCTTCAAATTGAGGCAACATTATTTTCAGACTCTTCATATAGCGTTACTATTGCGTGTAGTACGTTTAGGCTCAGCCATGCTCAATCTGGAATAAATTCAGATTTCTTTGGATTTATTCTGATCGTTGACTCGTTTCCACTGTATGTTTTCTCTAACTTTTCATTAAGTATGAATTCTGTAGCCTTCGTAGTCTCATTTACTTGACAACCAATTGGTTAGTCGATAAACACTTTACACTTGTGTGATGCTGATTTTCCAAAGTATTTTTACCGCTCACTATCACAAGTAAATGAGAAAACAGAAGATAATATTACTCGATCATATTTCACTAGCATTACTTTATGCTGCTATCAAAACATTACCGTTCTAGGCAGATTATTCATGTCCAGTGACAAAAACAGTTTATGAAAATCTGCAAATAATTTAACTTTTAATGGACTAGTGAGACTAGGTATTAGATTTCAGAGGTGTACTAAGAGCTGCCTCTGAGGAAACGCTCTAAGGAAACATTTTATTGACTCAGTTTTTTCACAGTTCATTAGTACTGTTTTGATAGATAGTTCATGATTGTTGAAGATTTTGTGTTCTTCGCTGAGCATAGACTTAGTTCATCGAAGCAACAGTCGCTGTCGTAGGGTACAGCCTGCTGCGTACAGCTTATTGCATGAAATTTTTTCAAAATTCAAGGTAATATTCTATATGAATCTAATTTAGAGCTAATCAAATCATATTTGATGAATTTAACTTTTAAACAAAAAAATTTTTCATTGTAAGACACTTTCAAATCAATCAAAGATTTCTGTGTCCAAAAATTAAATTCATCAATTATTATTGGTTTGGCTCTCAATTACATTCGTATAGAATATTTCCTCCAAATTTGAAGAAATTTCATGCAACGCAGCAACCTGTACTCTACGATAACTACGTTTTCTTCGATGGACTAAAATCTATGATCAGCGAAAAACAAAAAATCTTGAAAAATCATTAACTATGTATCAAAATAGCACTAATCAACTGCAGAAAAGACTGAGTTAAAAAATGTTTCCTCAAAGCGTAGTAGCAGTGATTTGAAAAAAATTATTTTCAAAGTCAGTACACCCCTTTAAGCCAGCGATAAACATTATTTTATCTCTAACATTTAATATAATGAATATTATGAGTAGAAATAATTTTGATTGGTACTAGTTGACTAAGACTCATGAGTAAGCGTGTAGATATCTTCCTTTCGAGACTGCAAATACTATTTGCTATATTATAATTTTCATTTTTATCGACTTATCGCAGTATTTTTCACATGTGGAAATTAACCTTTAGCTAAAATTTCGATTAAATTCACTGAGTTCTAATCAAAATGTTCAATTTTCCAAAGTCATGCAAGATTCATCCTGAAATATTTTCTGCGTACAGTTACAGGGTGATTGACTGTTGCTTTGAAAGATGATCCCCGATATCAAATCCGCAGAGATAATAAAAATGTTTAGCCCATGTGTGGCAAAAAAAAAGGTGGTGCGTTAGCTGGATCCTTCCTGCTTGAAAATGTTTATCTGATAAATCACAAAATGTTATGAATTAATTCTGAGTGTAATTTATCACATGATTTGCCTTGCAAATTTGACAAAACATATAAGAAATCACAGAATAAATCATATAAACACGAATCATTGGACATAATATTAAACAAATTACATGATAACTATACGGTTGACCATATGATTTTTGATATAGTATATCTAATGATTCATGCATATATGATTTATTGTGTGATTCCTTTTATATTTTAACAAATTTACACGATGAATTATATGATAAATTACATACGAAATTCTTTCCCAATATTATATGATTTACCACATGAACATTTTCAGCAGGGTTATTATAGCCGCTATGGTGATTTTCTTGCTCATGTTTACAGATGACATATCAAAGCATATAGCAATGAAGTTGAGGAGCCTAGATTCATCAGATGGTCAATAATCATAGAAGACAAGTGAAATGTGATACAAATAATTAATATTCATAGCTATATCAAGAGTCAACAATTGAGCTTAGAAAATGTGTTTCGTGGTTCCATCTGGGAGGGTAGAGCTCTAGCAATGCAGCATGCGATTATTGAATTGATTGCCATATAAGTACGTCTGAATGAAGAGGTACAAAGAGTGATAGTGCAATATTCCATGATGGTCAGAATATTCAATCCGGCCACTACACCTGCATGTTACGGGAGGGAAATTCTGCTTGGAAACGTGTAGATGATATTATTGCAAAGCAGAAATGGTCGAAAAATGTCCAAGATGCATACATATTCTTTGCATGTCAGACCTGATTAATCCTGAAGTTAGCAGTAACTATACCCTTGCTACAATTAAAACCGCCGATGTTGGTTTGAAGCTCAAGCTTGAATAAATATCCAGTTGAACGGTGCAAAAAGTAGTGAAATCCCCCCAAAAACACCTCACGTGTAAAAACCTTGCGCCAAGTACATTAAACCGTAGTAACTATCAACAAAAATTTGTTAACAGAATATTCGAAGAAGTAGCACTCGATCTACAAAAGTATTGAAATCGATGGATGTTGCCAAGTACAATTAAATTTTTTTTCCAATTTATTTTTGAATGTGCCTTAGTATTAGGTTTGGTTGTTACTCACATCTGAATATACATAACATGCGTAACACGTAATGACATGCGACATATGTACACGTAGGAAAAAAATAATCAAAATTAAAATTGGAAAAAACAAAGAAAAAAAAAATTTGGAGGTAGTGGTACTTGGCGGGCATTTTTGTACAAATTACAAAAAAATATAAATCGAACTATTTTAATTTTCTTCTAACAATTCAAACAGCAGCCCGTCAAGTACCACGTACTCCAAATTTTTTTTTTCTTTGTTTTTTCCAATTTTAATTTCGATTATTTTTTTCCTACGTGTACATATGTCGCATGTCATTACGTGTTACGCATGTTATGTATATTCAGATGTGAGTAACAACCAAACCTAATACTAAGGCACATTCAAAAATAAATTGGGAAAAAAATTTAATTGTACTTGGCAACATCCATCGATTTCAATACTTTTGTAGATCGAGTGCTACTTCTTCGAATATTCTGTTAACAAATTTTTGTTGATAGTTACTACGGTTTAATGTACTTGGCGCAAGGTTTTTACACGTGAGGTGTTTTTGGGGGTACATTCTACAAAGATAGCACTGCTTTTGATGATTGAATTCATTGGACGTTTGAACAATAAAAAACTATTCCTCAAATTTTCAGTAGGACCCTCCCTGTACTGTTCATATTTTGGCAAACAAAGAGTTTCATTAAACATAATTCATATGAGAAATATGTTGATTAATCAACTATTAACATTGTTAGGTGCTACGACAATAATGTGAATGCTAAATGAAAATACTGACCACGTGCCAGTACGTCTAACCAAATTCAGCCCAGAAAAACGAACGTATCATAGGAATGCATTCACTGTACTTTACACTTTCAACACGTTTCTTGTTTACGCAACAACTGCAGCAAATCTTTTATCATTTTGGTGGTAAAGATATGAATCAAGAGACTCGGTAGAGTCTCGAGCCAAGTACATTAAAAAAAAAAATTTTAAAAAAAAAAAAAAAAATTATTTCGTCTCGACTCTACCACTCTCTTTTACCGGAACGGGAGCTCGGCGCAGGAGTGGGGGTAACCATATTATTTCATTACGGCGTATAGGCAATATCTCAGGGCTCGACGAATTAATACAAGAATAAGATGCGAAAAAGATTACATTTGAGCGTAATATCAATGCAATCGGTGCACGGATAGCTGAGATATGATTATTTAAAAAATCGAGGGGGTCAGTTTCATCTCAGCAATTTCTTCGTCGTACCAGATTTTCGCTCCGTGCATAAAAACTATGCGGATATAATACATAGAGAGTACTCCGACGAGACAAGAGTTTCTACGGATCTCTATATCTATATATACTACGGATACGCATAGAATTCCGAGCGAGTTCGTTGGTCTGCCATGCAATAACTCTTTCTATGGCCCACGGGAGGCGGCATAATCGCGCACACCGTATAGCTGAACGGACTAACCATATTTACCTTTTTGTTTATTTGACGAGTCGAGCCTTTGAGGTTATGATACCTGTCACGATTGATCGCGATTATAACGACGTGTCGGTAGTTTACTTGTATTTATTTCAAATCAAAGAAATTCCGTAATAATACGGAGATAATAATTATTAAACGCTTACTTATAATAATATTTATGGAGCATAGCAGTATTGCATCGAGATTTTGACACTTTCAAGAAAGCCTATGTAACCGTACGTGATCAAAATGAGTAACAACATGTCCTCTATTTGCTATCGAGGATAACGAATTATTATACAGTTCCAATATCGTGTAAAAATGTCTGTGACGATTCATCTCAATTATAACGAAGGGTCGGCTGTAAATTACTTATATTTATTTGAATACTTATTTCTCTGAAGGAATCGGAAATTCAGTAATAATGAAGAGATAAACGCTAATAATATGTATAGGGCAAATAGAAATAACCTCATTTAAATTTACATACAAATCCAGTGCCAGAACTCACTACAGCTGTTGTGGAAAATGTGACCGTCAGTTCTCAAAATGAGTAAAAATAAGCCATCGATTACTTGTCTAGGATAAAGAATTGTTATAAGGTCCTAATATTGTATATAAAATTTGGAAATATTCTACATTGCAAAAATGAGCAGGCACGTGGCATCGTTACCTAAAATATGAATGTGTAATTAAATGCAAGATATAATATATAATGCGAACTCACTCATTGTTCTCTGTAAAACGTATTTTGTACAAAAGCTATAATTGCGTGCCGTGCGGCTGGTCGTGATTAGATGAGGAAGATACTTGTTTATTACATTGAAAATTGATGTAAATGAGATATGCGGAATATCAGTTAATTGGCAACAGGTGATGAGATTGGACAAGAAATAACCATGAGATTGAACAAAATAATAAAATTAATTTTTATAACACAATAATGACCATACGTGATCAAAATGTGGTATGGTTTCATATCACGTATAAAGTAGTCATATATTCTATGAACATACATAATCGTGAATGTTTTTTTTTATGAAAATTAGTAGGGAGATGGCATCGTTACCTAAGATTCGATGAGATATTTGCAATTCAATGCCGAATATAATGAATGATGTGAACTAAGTCAGTGCCTCATGTAATATCTTGTGCACTAAGAGCTATCACCGCATGCAATGTGGCTGATCATAATTAGATTAGCGAGATAAAAATCTGAGAACTGGAAAATGAAAACAAATCAAAATGTGAAGATAATCATCTCTTGACTAGTTTAAGTTAATTTGATCAGCATCTGGGCCTTCGATGATGTAAGTATAGTTCTTCGTAGCCAAAATTTTCGTTGTGAATATTTTTTTAACGTTTTTTCAACTTTGTTCTGTCAGCTTGAAACTCTTCGGACAACTTTTAGTAAGCAGAGAACTTGTCAAAGTCAAAATTATAAGCGACGACGGTATATAATTTCATTATCGGTGGCTCAATTGCTGATCAAACTTGAATCACGAGAATATTTACAATTATGCAGCCAAATTGCATCTTCAACTCTTTAGGCAAGACCCTACTAAAATCTTGACCAACAGGAGTTTTTTATTTTCCAATTAGCCAAGAAAGGTCTAATCGAAAAAGTGATACTACCAATTCTAGATTACGGTAAAATATGTTTTCAAACAAAATCTCAGTCTTCTGCGATGAAAGTGTATGCGCAGGAAACCCTTCGCAGCGCTGTGCAGGATAGATTCTGCGAAAGGTTATCTGCGCATACACTTTCATTGCAGAAGACTAAGATTTATCAGTAAAACACTTTCAATAGAACTTATAACGGTTAGATTTATAGAAATGAATAGTATTCTGAAAAATATTATTCAACAAAAACGGTTGAGAAAATCAAAACGTGTACAAAAAGTAATGAAATCCCCCAAAAGCACCTTGGGTGCAAAAACTTTGCGCCAAGTACATTAAAACGTAGTAACTATCAACAAAAATTTGTTGACAAAATATTCAAAGTAATAGCATTTGATCTACAAAAGTATTGAAATCAATGGACTTTGCCAAGTACAATTGAATTTGCTTCCAATTAATTTCTAAATATTGATATTTCAATATACATAACATGTTACAACATGCAACATACGTACTCATATAAGAAACGATCAATTATAAATAAAATGACGGAAAAACAAAGAAACGAAAAAAAAAAATTTGGAGGTAGTGGTACTTGGCGGGCATTTTTGTAAAAAGTACAAGAAACTATAAATTGAACTATTTCAATATTCTTGTAATAACTTCAACATCAGCCCGCCAAGTACCACGTACTCCAAATTTTTTTTTTTCGTTTCTTTGTTTTTCCGTCATTTTATTTATAATTGATCGTTTCTTATATGAGTACGTATGTTGCATGTTGTAACATGTTATGTATATTGAAATATCAATATTTAGAAATTAATTGGAAGCAAATTCAATTGTACTTGGCAAAGTCCATTGATTTCAATACTTTTGTAGATCAAATGCTATTACTTTGAATATTTTGTCAACAAATTTTTGTTGATAGTTACTACGTTTTAATGTACTTGGCGCAAAGTTTTTGCATAGATACTTACTGTCTTCTTCGTCAGATGCTACCAGGGGGTGCAATCTCGCGTGTTAAACTATGTCCGCACAGCTCACTAGCGATCCTGGAAGACAGAATCAGAACTATTTATATATAGGGTGTCGAATAACAACTAACTCTTGATGGGTGAAATATAGGGTGTGCTAATAATAACCAATATAAATGTCGACCGAATTAGCTGCTGATTTTCAATAAATTAACTAATATGGGATTATTGGAATGCATTTTCGAAGTAAATCATTAATTTTTTTCAAATTTGTTTATTTACATTAAATATTTTAGAAACATTTCATTGTGTTAACATAACAAAAAATAATCCTTATACCGTATAACAAGACAATATTATTATGTATGTACATACAACCTCAAATTATTTTATTAAACTAAACTAAATTATTATATTAAACTAGGTTCTACAAAGCGACGGACACGGCATGATCGATTTTCATAATGTTTGATCGCCTGCATTAATATGCCGTCTGAAATATCTTTTGTTGCCGATTCAGCACCTGACAAAATTCGTCGGATCATTTTTAAATATTTCTTCACAACTACTTCGATACTATTATCTTCTACACTCAACGCTATTCACTGCAATTCACTGTTGCTTCTTACGAGGCGACTCTTTTGGTATTAGAAAATGGCGGAAAAAATTTGGCTGCATTGGCTGCTTTCCCCCTCCATCGAATAGAAGATGTGCGAGTGAGAAAGGAATAGGTACACTAGCGCTCCAAGGAGACAAAATCGGCGTAACGCAAACTCGGCTCCCTCCACCTATGATTGTACCCCCTGGATGCTACCGCACTACACGATGTTGTAACACACAACGAAGACATATAGCCGGAAACGCTGGGGTTATGATTAACGCGGAAACCGAAAAATGGAAACATCGCTGCTGATTGTCTGAAATTTTGTTTTTCAAATTCAGCCATAGATGGCATGCGGTGAATGATTGGTCATTTCCTTATATAGGTCATTTCTAATCGACCACGATTGTGTTTTATTTTTTTCTCTTTTAGGGAAAGTAGCCAATCGACCACGAATAGATCTTGCTCTAAGGCTGGATTTTCACGGAAGCAAATTACTGCGACAGCAAAATACTGCCGCAGCAATACGCTGCACGTCAAGTGTGCGCAAGCGCGCGTAATTGATCATGAGTTGATTACCGATTCAACTTACGCGCGCTTGACATGCAGTGTTTTGCTGCCGCTGCGGGTGCATTTTCACGGACAGTTTTTCGCTATCGCAGCGTGGCGCTGCGGCAGTATTTTGCTGTCGCAGTAATTTGCTTCCGTGAAAATCCAGCCTAAGGAATAGATGAATGGTTAACAGTTTAAGCACGGTTTACAACATAACGCAGATGTCCATAGCGGGCGTCAACTAGATTATTGTCTGCTAGCGTCTAATATGTCTAACATCGAAAAGTTAGTCAAACTTCCAGTGTGTGACGTCGAACGGTCGTTCGTGACCAAAACCAAAGTCTAACTATTAAGGTTAACTATGCGAACAACTTAGACGTTCACTCAGTAGTTAGGGGGGTTACCAAATATCGACTAAGTACTAAAGTACAATGAGAGGCGTTGATCAAGTGCGTTTGCTTAGGAGAGAGGATTGCGCGAGGATTGCCCGACTCACGCCTAACTGTAATAGCTCAAGCCTAAGTATGTTAAATTATAGGAAACGATGACTTTGTTTGAATCAAATTAAATCAGTAAAATTATTTCATGCTAATGGAAAATTTACGTGGGTTGATTTTAGTATCGCATTCGTTACCTTCGCCACCTTGAGATGAAGGGTGAATTCTTGGAACATGACTGGAGACAGAGAAAGGATTATTGGTTCTATAATAAACGATTGAAATTTTCCTTACCTTGTTGCTGTTGTTATTCTGGTTGTTAAAACTGTTGTTGATCTTGTGGTTTAGGCGCTGCTACAGGCGATTTTAAAAATAGATATAGGTGGCTTTTATTCAAAATTCTTTAAGTATTACTGATTAAATGTTTTTTTTATTCTTAGTATTGAAAAACTAACCCGAAGTTCACAAATGACGACCTACTCTCACTGATTTGAAATAAGAATCAAATCGGAATTATTCAAAACCAAAAATAGCGACGAACTGTCTCAAATACAAAAATTTCTGTCTTATAACAAGGAATGGTTTTTAGATAGGGTGAGAACTCTCCTAAACGGAATAATTATATTAACTAGAACGAATTCTTTTGTAATGGCGAAGTGGGGCCGAATTCCAGATAGTGGGGCGTTATATAGGGTACTTAGGGGTACGGGGGTCTCGAAGAACATCAGGTGCCAGGTGGGGCTCATCTCCTCAGCCTATGATCGGATGGGGTCTTGTTGATGTTGAAAGACTTTAAGTTGTGTGAGTGATCTAGGGGCCGCCCTCCTTTGCATACGTGGTAGGGCACGGGTGTGTTCCTTGAGGCCGCATCCGTTCTTTTCTTGAATAATCGTTTCTTTGATTTTTGATTGGTCAGCATGTTGGATGAATGGGTTTCCCTTTTGAACGCTTGACCCTTTTGGGTAAAATATATTATTTATTGTCGTAAAGATAAAAAGGGAATCTGGTTCGGGATCACTAGGCCCCCCTTTTTTTTGACTTCCTCGAATATTGGTCTCAGTTCTTGCGAGATTTACAAGGCTATTCCTTATGCATTTTATTACCTCTTTATTTTTGGATTCCGATTTCAGTGAGAGTTTGTTTGGAATACAGGTATATGGATATAAATGTGATTACAGGGTTTTTTCGTCTGACCATTAAGATCATACATAGAATGATAAGATTGATTACAGAAGCCTATATTCGATTCTTTTAATCGTCAGCATGGTGGGTCGTAAATTGTGACGGTTGTGTTTGAGAGTTTTGATACTCATAAGGGTGTTTACTTTTAGAGCGTGCCTACTCTAGCCTTCGGCCATTTTTGTCGTCCCTATTAGTTGTTGAGTGATTGTTTTTCTTTGACCTCGGCTGCATGACTGTGGTCGAACCATGGCTTGTTTAATCAATCCTGGCACCGTGATATGTAATACCTTAGTAGTTTTGAGATATTTATAAATGTTTTGAAGTCTGTGATTGTAAGGTTTTCGTAAGGTATTTTATCTCACGGTGGTTCGTTATTATAAAAAATCATAGTATTAAAATCTAGGTTGATACATGAATTGATTACAAATGTGTTGGTAGTAAATTTTCTCGATCAATTAGCACTAAAGATTAACAAAGGTAGTTATTAATATACCTATATGTAAAAGAATAATTATAGTATAAATTCTTCTGATAAATATAAGGGTGTAATATTTGATATATCGAAGTTACAAGAGTTTTCCTGAGGCATTGCTGTGCATGAATGCATGAGCATGAGCATTCGGGGGGGGGGGGGGGGGGGGGGGGGGGGGGGTACGGTGTATATGTATGTTGAGTACAATTTTTTATATAAAGATTTATAAAATATTTTAAAGATGAAACATGATCATATTAGTTTGTGTGTGTACGAACATCGAAGTAATTGTATATTGGTGCAGTAAGGGATATATGGTTGATTATAATATTAAGTAGAAATTGGTTATTATATAATTAATACATAGATTCGTTATTGTAATGCAATTATAAGGTTTCTGTAACATGGAATCTGTAAAGTATTACCTACATACGCGGTGTTAGAACGTTGGTGTAGGTGAGAGTGTGTATGCGTATATATTTCTAGAGAGAGCACTTTAATTAATGGTATAAATATAAATGGTATAATCGAAACGATAGCTTCATAAGTGATTATTTAGAAAGCGGTGATTAATAGTAAATAATATCCTAATCATTAAATCTCTCTTCAATAAGAGTGAATAATATAGTAGAACTGTTGATACGGTAAGTGCCATATGGTAAGATTGATCTTAATGGTTCTTAAAGGTAATATCCGTTTAGGATAAGGGAATTTCGCCAGGTACCGTCGGTAAGGTCTGAGTTTCCTAGTGTAGGTAAGGTAGGGATTTCTGGTCGGACAATTCCTAGTGAATTGGACGAAGGTACTCAGAGTTCAGTATCTTAGCGGAGTTCCCGTATTCCATGGAATTACAGTTAGTTCTAGTAATATTATATAGTTATAAGCAAAAATAGGGTATACGCGTCCGATCGGACGTTACAGTGCCATGCTTCAACTGTGAATTTTGAAAATTAGAGATTATCCACATACAAATGTCTACGGCACTTGAATTAGTCGAACTTCCAGCGACGTGCTTCCGCTATAATTTCTAATAACTAGCAATTATTCACACATATTATCCATAGTAGATTGTTTTTATGAGATACCAGTTTTTCTTCGGGGTTCATATCCTTATATTCTTCATTTAACACTTAGAGCATATAGACAATATATAACATCACCAAGAATATCGATGCATTGTGTTCACGAAACTGACATGTATCACTTTCTTTTCATATAAAAACGAATTTGTATATACATATATATCAAATTTATACGATGAGATTGTACATACAGTGTTGTGGAAATGTATAAATGCTGAGAAAAAATTTATATGTATATATGATTTATATATATGAGATTGTATATATCCGGTGTCATGGAAATGTATAAATGCTGAGAAAAAGTTTGTATATATAATAATTTATATATATAAGTTTGTATACATATACGATGTCATGGAAATGTATAAATGCTAAGAAGAAATTTATATACAGGGTGAGGCACCTAAAGTGTTACACGCTGTTTTCTTCGAAGCTATTGCAGGTACGGAAAAATATTTCAGACCAAAGTTGTAGGGTTTATAGGCAGAAAGGAGTTCGCGTTATTGGGTTGTTCAGTGGAGGTGCCGCTGAGGTCAGGGGAAGGTCAACTTTGGTTTTTTAAATGGAAACCCATATTTTTTATTACGCAATTTTGTTCTACTTGAAAAATCAAACGACTTTGGTATGAAACATTTTTTTGTGAGACATCAATGATTTATGATATTCAACTGAACATCTAGAGTTTTTACAACGTTTAGGAACATTTCACCTCTAAAATATCAAGTTTGGAGAAAAATTTGTGAAGACAAAAAGTGCGTAATTTTATGCGAAGATTCTTGGAAAATAATTGCAGATTTTTTGTTAACAATTCTATTTTGTTTTTTAACAACTCAAAAAGCTGCAATCAAAAATTGTTAAAAAAATCTGCGATTATTCTTCAAGAACCTTTGCAAGAAATTACGCACTTTTTGTCTTTTGAAATTTTCCTCCAAACTTGATATCTTAGAAGTGAAATGTTCTTAAAAGTTGTAAAAACTCTAGTTGTTCTGTTGGATATCAAGAAAAATTGATGTCTAACAAAAAAATGTTTCATACCAAAGTCGTTTGATTTTTCAAGTAGAACAAAATTGGGTAATAAAAAATATGGGTTTCCATTTGAAAAAACAAAGTTGACCTTCCCCCGGCCTTGGCGTCTCCACCAACTGAAAATAATGCTACACCATTTTGTTTCTCCTTCAATATCATAGAAGTTTTATGGGAAGTATTTTTTCGTATCATGATTAATTTCCGAGATATTGGTCTGCAACACTTTACGTGCCTCACCCTGTATATGGTGTCATCGAAATGTACATTAAATATAAAATTGCTTCTCAAATACGAACGGTTTATCAGAATGACGTTTAGCTTTCAGAATTGAAAACTTGAGGTCATTTTGCAATGTTTTCAACAAAAGAAAAATCATGTCACCAAAATGTACAATTAACAGATATATATATATATATATATATATATATATATATATATATATATATATATATATATATATTTATATATATATATATATTATATATATATATATATATATATATATATATATATATATATATATATATATATATATATATAATATATATATATATAAATATATATATATATATATATATATATATATATATATATATATATATATATATATATATATATATATATATATATATATATATATATATATATATATATATATATATATATATATATATATATATATATATATATATATTGTAACACTTCCAACTTTTGGACCCCACCCCAGTGAAGATCAACGCCATCTAGCGGACAACGGGTACGAATTATCAGCTTCGAGAGCCAGTCTGACGTCACTGGGGCGTCAGACCGGCTATATAAACAGCAACAGCTAAGACACATTACTCAGTCTGATAGCAGAGCGTCTACAGCTGTTTCGAAAAAGTATTAAACCGAGCGACATAAGCAGAGCGCTTAGTCGACTCACAGCCAAATTATAACTTCAATTCAAACTAAGCAAAGCGCTTATTCGAAAAGTAGTTCCAATATAAAATCATTGTTATAGCCTAAACTAAGGAGCAAAGCGATCCTAGTTTATTCTATTTAATATAAAAGTAGCATCATACGCAAAGCGCGATAATGTTCAACCGATAGTTTAATTACGTTTGAGACGGACAAAATCAAAACGAAACAAAATCACAGTCACACACTCTCGGGTAAATTAAATTAAACAAACGATACAAAAAACCTCACGGCAATTGCCAACAAACAATCTTGTAAATAGAAAACTAGAATAAGTTACACTATAATAAAAATTCATTCGTCATTAACATTAATATAATTATATTGTGCTTGTTTTTCTCTCCTTGCAGTGGGTCGCGAAAAAGGGAAATTGTAGTCAGTAGAGTCAAGCTAGAGTGAGTACTGGTGAACCAGGTGGTGCAAGATAGCGGTAGCGCGAAAGCCTTCCCCGAGTCTTCGCAGACTAAGTGGGTTGCTAGTACTTACGCCAGAAACAGGCCTGTCGTGGCGAAAGCCTGTCCGGTTCTGTAGGGTGATACTAGTGATAAAAAGATTGCTAATATTCACAACTTAGGAAACTTAGAATCAGTAGCTAGCAGTGGTACTGGTTGATCGGTTGAGAACTCAACAAGGTCGACCCGGATCCACGCCAGAAACGGTCACGAGGTGCGAAAGCTAATCCTGATCCGTAGGGACGTAGGTTTGGGGGAATAAAAAGGGAAACGGTCCTGTCGTGGCGAAAGCCTGTCCGGATCCATAAAATTAGAAAGTTAAGTTATTTGAAGGGACGGGTAGTGATTCACCCTTTCAGAAGTCTTAATATTATCCCTATTAGGATAAAGAATCTTAAGTTAAAAATTCGGTACTGCTCCGGCTCGAGAAATCGTGCCGGGATATTACCGAAAAGTTCCAATATATATATATATATATATATATATATATATATATATATATATATATATATATATATATATATATATATATATATATATATATATATATATATTGTGACGTGGTATTAGAAAAATACCAGTCCCAAGACGCGATCTATCGTACGGCGATGAGTTGTAGCCAAAGGGGATATTCCAGCGCTGAACTTAAGGATTTAGGGAAAACTAGATTTAATTAATTCTTGTTATTTTTATCATTTTTATGTCATTTTTGTAACGACGATCACGATATCCAACGAGGAAACTACCGTCGAGGGATCCTTCCGAAAAACTATCGAACAATCCAGTCTACGAAGTCTTGGCTAAAAGAAATACGTATCGCTACGACGTGCAACTCTTTGATTCGCCAGGGAAGCGTCAAAGAATAGCGTCAACTCTCGGTCAGGAGATCTGTCTGCTCTACTTCCGGATAGGCGGCGTATAGGGGTGTGCGAGGAGCACGAAAAAAACCCTCCCGTCATCCGATGCAACTATCGTCTTCACTTTATCTAAATGCTGCGGAATCGGCGTATAGGGCCGCGCGAGAAGCGCACTTCACAGCCTCCCGGTTCGGCAACTTATCGGCCTGGAGCCGAATTAGACTCGACAACAGCTACTGTCTTGGAAACCGTTATCGCGGCCGTGGTTGGTCAAGAAAACCCCCGGTACAGCGTTCCGACCTAAGGATTTCCCCATCGTGAGCGAGGTTCCTAGTGCTCCCAGCACGATGCTATCGTTTCGATTTTTAAAGTATTAAAATATCGTTTCAAGCTCTGGCGAGCGAGATTTGAATTTGAATCCAGCGCCAGAGGGGAATTACGAAGGAAGGCGGCAGGATGAGGGGTAAGAAACCGACGAGCGAGGCACGACAGGTACCCCTACGCATCCCACTACCAGATCTACGTATGACGAAAATGACGAACACCTGTCAACCAATTAGCGACGAGAATTAAAACTCAAATTTTACTCTATCGTCACGTGACCTCTCGCTAGCTGGAATGTTCTAGAAGCAAGGAAACAAAACCTATATAAGGGAGTGACACGAGCTACCCATTCTACTTCTTCGCCTGAGCTACACTCATTGCCACGTGCTTATCGTATCGAGTATCGTTAAAACTGTGTTAAGTGAAACTATCGTACATTGTTTGAATTCATCTTTAAGGTAAGGTCTTGATCTTTTTGTGAAGACACGAAGTTGCTTAATTTATCTTTTATTCTGTTGTTTGGTTTGTGAGCTAAGAAGCTCAGCTATCGTTAATTAATTTATTAATAAGCAACCTCGTGCCTGCTTGAGTTACGTAGACCTATCTAATATTCTTTTCTTGCTATCTTTATCATACTATCTTTGCTATTGCTTGTTTTATTCTATTTCGCTATTCTGTTTTACTTCTCATTTCATTTTGTAATATTGTATAAATTGTGCATGCTATCGTAAAAGTTCCCTGGAATATCCCTGGCAAGGAGTAGCCGCGGTTTGCGTTACGCACCGCGTTACCGCGATTAGTTAAGTTAAGTTTCGTATAAGTTATTATATTTCGCGTAAATTATATTTTGTTCGTTCAAATTACTATCGTATAGCGTATCTTTTGTATTAATTGTCTTCAGTACCTTTGATTTAGATTTACTATCTGGCTATCGTTAATTCAGTATCTTCAATTCGCTTTAGTATCGTTCAGATTATATTGTACCGCTAAAAAAAATAAATAATTATTGTATCTCGGGTGACTACGGTCCCTATCTTTAGTATAGCTTCTGAGATTTCGTTAATTATGAGTTAAATAGCGTATCGATGAAAAATCTTGAGAACCGGTATCGTTTGTTACTGATTTCTTTTTATTAAACAGTTTAATGCCTGTAGTAAGTCGCGTTATGATTTAATTTTGCCTGGAGTACGAAGTATCGCTCTGTGATACCGAGTCTGGAGTATAGTCAATTTGCATTGTATCGAGTCACCTCTGACGCTGGCTTATTGCTGGTATTATTCCTAGAAACTGCGTAAAAACTATCTTTCTCGCTCAAATTCTATCGTAACAAACTATCGCTTATCTTTCTGTTATATTGAATGCGTTTGATCTGTTTTACTATTGCTAATCTGTTCTGTAATCTCTACCTTAATATTCCTGATACTCTATCGCTTATGTTACCTTATTAATTTCTTGTAATTAATTTATTATCGTAGTTTTCTCTGGTTGATGTTACCTAAATTTTTGATGTTGTCATTGTTAATTAAATAATTTTCTATCAATTGTGCTTTCACATCACTATCGTATAACTTGTGCTAATATATTTGCCTGACTATCGATGTTTAAATAGAATATACGGCCGCAAGGCACATTGAAGGAAATTATAATTGTTAAATGGTGTACCCTGCCCCTCTACTTTAAGTTCTTTGTTAATCTGAGCTAGTTGCGTTGTCGATCGTCGCGATCTCGTCTGTTTTATATCTTCTGGGTTTATGTTATAGTAATCGTTAATTGATTGACGCAGTAGCGTCTGGCGCCCAACTTTAGTCTTTGTTAATAATTTTTGTTATCACGGGAAAGCGCCGAATTGTGCTGGACCAGGGTCTTTTCCTCCCCGTAGATAGTTCACGTCACAAAATGGCGCCCAACGTGGGGCCACGCCAATGAGGAAAATCATTTTTTTTAAGGGTACACCAACCAGAGACAGAAAAATCTAGAGAATATCGATAAAAATTCAAATTATAAATCTCGTCAACGAACCCCGAACCATTACAAATTCAACTCAAACAAAAGAAAAGGAGAAAAACGAACATTAAGGGCTTAACTAAGCGAACTGTTGCTATTAACAATAACAGGAGGATTTGAATAATCTTAGAACAAAAGCTATTGACTGTATCGAACTAATATTAAGAATAGGAGGATTTAGTTAATCCTCGAACAAAAGTTGTTGACTGTGTCGAATTGTTAACTTTCTGTATCGTGTTTACATTTCTTGCTTATTTTTCAACCGTACCTGTATCGCTCTGTAACCGTCGCGCTAATCCTTAGCGTGCGCGTGTTTATAAACAACCTATGTCGCAACCGTCGTCCTCGGACGCCTGGATTTATTTATTATCAGCTGACGAATTACGATTTGAATTATTTAAACGATCACTATCGACTACTGGAACTCTTCCTACCCTGCGTGCTAGATTAGTTCACGCGTGCCAAAGGGAACGCGGAGAAATGGCTACTCCCGGAACAGCCAACGGTGAAGATAACCTACTGCATCCGAATGCAGCTGAAGATAGCCAACAATCGCCTCACTCACCAGGATTGTTTAACGAACCTCCACCTGAGCATCCCGATAACGCTGAGCATATCGCGAATATCGAACACCAAGACGGCAACGATAATCTGGTGAACTCCGAAAATAATAACCGTCCGGGAAATAACGTGAACGTAGGCCCTCCACTAGAAGGTAACCTTGTATCGAACGACCCCCCTATCGTTGTAGGTCAACCTATCGCTACGAATCTTCCACCTGCATTTAATTTTTCACCAAGAACCAATCAGGCAATGTATCGACCCCAAGCTAGTACCTCACGCGCTACCTTTAATCCAAGATCACCCGCTAATCATGTACCGACTCCAGCAGCCGCTTACGACGTTATGCGTAAGTGGAACTTAAAATTTTCCGGTGCACGCACCGAAGATGCAGAAGCATTCCTATCGCGGATACAAGAGGGTAGAGTGTTGATTAATTTACGCGACGAAGACATTTTGAACAGTCTTCCGTTTTTCCTATCGGGTGTCGCAATTTATTGGTATCGTTCGAAACGCGCTAGTTGGCAAACTTGGCAGCAATTTGAGACTGCTTGGCGCGTTAGATTTAGTAACCCTGACTTACAATACGCGTTAAGGGAAGAAATTCGTCAACGAACTCAAGGTGAACATGAATCGGTAGCCGACTATTTAACTTACATGCGAGCTTACTACGATCGCTTACGTCCACCATGGAGTGACGAAGAACAAATAGATTACGCCTATCGCAATCTAATACCGCGATTCCAAATCCTAATCAGGCGCGAAGAAATATACGATCTCGACTCTTTGGAAGACCTAGCTATCCGTCTCGAGCATAGCTACAACACCGCAAGCCGCTATCATGCACCTCCCACGCCTGAACGTTCCTTACTACCGGAACTCGCGTATCGTGGATCGCGTTCAACTCCAAAACAGTCTCGTCCTGCACTTACCGCTTGCAGCATAGATATCGAAAATCCTGAACTAGTAAATGCCGCACTCGCGACCGATTCAAAGAATAGGAAAAAACTGCCAAAAGCAAAAGGCTCCGGAAATCAAAACACGAATTCGCGAATCCCGGGACCGAGTACTTCTAACACGTCCGTAGACCCAGTTAATCTCACAGAGACCACTACCGTTAACGACGATAATTCTGAAGCTAAACCTTGGTATGGCAAGTGTTGGAATTGCTGGAAACCCGGTCACCGATTCCCCGAGTGTATCGAGCCACGTAAGAAATTTTGTTATAAGTGTGGTAAACCCGGAGTAACTAAGGCAACTTGTCCTCGATGTTCGGAAAACCCTTCAGGGAACCGTCAGTAAGGGCGAACGCGGAATCCCTACCTCAGCCCGCGAAACCACTTCCGGATGTATCGTTTTGTATTCCGATTCAAGATTCAGAGAACCTTCCCTTATTGTTTTTAGAATTTCAGCTACGTAATTACGTAATAAAGGCTTTATTTGACAGCGGATCCTCTCGTACTTTTGTAGGCTCAAGTCTACTACCGTTGCTTGACTCCCTAAATCTCTCGTTGTCCGAAGTACAAACTGGATGCGTAATTACCGCAGCCGGTAAATCAGCCAGCGTAACAAACCAAATCACGCTACCTATCGACTTGCAGGGACGAAATTTCGAAATTTGCGCTTATATCATACCAGAATTAAATTTTCCATGTATTCTCGGTTTAGACTTCCTTCACATTTGTCAGATAGTAGCCGATTTTGAGGAATTAACGTGGTATTTTAAAGACCATCCTATCGAGAAATTTAACTTTGCTGCCGGTGATCGTACCGATTTAACTATGGCTAACGGCCTTTTACTACTCTCGGATGAGCAGTCTTCCCAATTAAAGACTCTGCTAGATGCCGAAATACCACCCACTTCCGAAGAAATAGGGAGCACTAATTTAACCTCCCACCGTATCGATGTAGGAGATCATCCCGCGATTCGACAGCGATCCTATCGTGTATCTCCGAAAATACAGGAAGCTATCGACGCAGAGGTCGATAAACTATTAAAATCAGGGATAATTGAGCCATCTCGTAGTGAATGGGCGAGTCCTATCGTCATGGTTAAAAAACCTAACGGCTCGTATAGACTTTGTATCGATTTTAGAGAAGTTAATCGTATCTCCAAAAAAGATGCGTATCCACTACCCCGTATGGATAGTATCTTAGACAAACTCCGTTCCGCGCGTTACATCTCGACCATCGACTTAAGTCAAGCATATTTTCAAATTTCACTAACCCCCGAAAGTCGCGAAATAACTGCATTTATCGTCCCTGGAAAAGGACTTTTTCACTTTACAAGGATGCCTTTCGGTCTTACCGGAGCTCCCGCGACGTTCCAGAGATTACTCGATCAATTAATCGGCCCGGAAATGGATCCGCACGCATTTGCTTATCTCGATGACATTATAATCGCCACCAAAACGTTTGAGGAACATCTCGAATGGTTAAAACGCGTCTTAAAAACTATCCATAGTGCTGGTTTGACCATTAACCGGGAAAAAAGTGAATTTTGTTGCGCTCAAGTTAAATATCTCGGTTTTATCGTAAACGAAAATGGCTTACAAGTCGATCCGGACAAAATATCGCCTGTACTCGAATACCCGGCACCACGTACTATTAAACAACTACGTCGTTTCTTAGGCATGGCATCATGGTATCGCCGTTTCCTTCCGAACTTTGCTAGCATTACCGAACCTTTAACTCGGCTATTAAAGAAAACGCAACCCTGGATCTGGGAGAAGGAACAAGTCCAAGCATTTAACCAAGTCAAGCACTATTTAACCACCGCACCAACACTTACGTGCCCCGATTTTAACCTTCCGTTTGTCCTCCAGACCGATGCAAGTGCAGTGGGCATCGGAGCTGTCCTTACGCAAAATAAAGATGAAATGGAACGCGTAATCGCCTACGCTAGCCGAACACTCTCGGAAACCGAACGCCGTTACTCTGTCACAGAACAGGAATGTCTCGCTGTAGTTTGGGCGATCACAAAATTTCGCGCATATATCGAAGGATATCATTTTACTGTTATTACAGATCATAGTAGCTTACAGTGGCTTCATAAACGTAAAAACCCTACCGGAAGATTAGCACGGTGGGCTCTCGAGTTGTTAGGCTACGACTACACTATCGTATATCGTAAAGGTGCTTTAAACTATGTTCCTGATGCACTCTCTCGAATCCCTGAAACTAGTACGGAACCAGAACCGGAAGTAGCGGCCGCTATCGTTCCTGTCGTCACACCGGTTACCGATACTTGGTATGACCGCCGAAAACGCGAAGTCATTGACTTCCCTAATAAACTACGTGATTGGAAAATTGAAAATGATAATCTATACTTCCGTCGTATCGATCCTCTCGCCGATGCCGTAGTACGCGATTTAGACGCTTGGAAATTAGTATTACCAGATGATCAGCAGGCTAATGCACTTCAGGAAGCGCATGATGCCCCTCAGGCCGGTCATCTAGGCATAGAAAAAACTTATCGTCGTCTTGCTACTGATTATTATTGGCCTGGGATGTATTACGATGTTGTAAATCACGTGCGCAAATGCCATACTTGTCAACGCTGTAAAGTAAGTCAGTCAACCCCTGCCGGTCTAATGGGACACCGTATCGTTGAACAACCGTGGGTTGTTGTAGCCGCAGATATGATGGGTCCGTTCCCTCCTAGTAAATCCGGATTCGCATACATCCTAGTAATGCAAGATCTCTTTACCAAATGGGTTGAGTGCTGTGCGCTCCGTAAAGCAACCGGTCAGAAAATATGCGAAGCCTTCGAAGAACTCGTACTCTCACGTTGGGGAGCACCTCGAGTTTTAGTCACTGATAACGGCACCGAATTCAACAACCGCACGATAAAACAACTCGCGACTACTTACGGTATCGCTCACACTACAACACCCCCGTATCACCCACAAGCTAATCCTGTGGAAAGGGTCAACAGAGTATTAAAAACCATGATTATATCGTTTTTAGAGAATGATCACCGAGAATGGGATCAGCACCTCTCGGATTTCAGATTCGCTTATAATACCGCTCATCATACATCAATAGAAACTAGTCCTGCGTTCCTTAACTTAGGTCGTATACCAAAACCTATCAACTCCTTGCGTAATCAGGTAGCCGTTAATCCGGAAATAAACATTAACACCCCCGAAAGTTGGTCAAAACGAATGCAACAATTGCAACACCTACGTGAATGGGTAACTAAACGTATCGAGGAAGCCTTTATAAAACAATCTCACCAATATAACTTACGACGGAAAGAACAACGATTCGTAGTAGGTGATCTCGTACTAAAACGTCATCACGTTTTATCTTCGGCTGCGCAAAATATCGCCGCGAAACTATCGCCAAAATTCGCTGGCCCCTATCGAATCTCCCGAATCCTTTCCCCTGTTGTATATGAATTGTCTGAGGTATCCGGTACTCGTCTTGTGGGGAAAATACATGTGAAAGATTTAAAACTGTATCGTAATCCCACCCCTTAAACCTCCAGGGCCAAGACTGTGTCGAGAGTGCAATCATCTAATCACCACCCAGTGCACACCTAATTGTATCGTTCCGGTTATTAATAACCCCGGAGTAAACATGGAGTCCTCCGACGAAGAGGATACCCGAACGGGACCCCGAGGTTGGGATCGCCTTCAATCTTATTCATATCTCCTGGATTTGATGTGCGCTGCTCATCCGCAACTCCGTCTAGACTTGGTAGCCGCGGCCACCGAAGTAGCGGAAGACCGAGAAACCAGAGCCGGATACGTAGTACGCCACGGGGCCGTGCACGACCCCCCCGAGATGACCAACGCGTCAACCCAGTGCGATCTGCCGAAACCTGGGTTCAGTATCTCGGTACAAACTGACCCTCCACCTACGGTCCGCACGATCGAGACACAAACCGACTTAATGCCGTTCCAACCGCGGTCAGACCCAACACCAACCAAGTCACCACCAGACTCTGCCAAGCCTCAACCTGAGTTGAAACCAGTCGACCGTCCCAAAATCATGGTACGGATACCACTGACACGCGGAGGAGTAGGTCCGGTACCTAGGGTCCTATACCCTGAATACGCCCCGCGTAAAGAGTCTGCCCGCGACTTACCAGAAAAATTACCAGAGTATCCGTCAGTCACACCAGACTCGCGCGTAGACAAACAACGACCATCTACTCATTCAACTCAACCACCACGCAGGCCTCGCGAGAGTTACCGCGGACCGCCGCGACCAAAAAACCGACCGTTTGAATCCCGGGAACGAAACCCCCAACCAACTCGACCAGCGTACGTACCGCGAGATCCACAAGGATGTTGGAACTGTGGCATCGTCGGACATGAATCCGCCTACTGCCCCCATCCGCTGGAGAAACACTGCTTTCAATGTGGACTCGCAAATGTGACTAAGGCGGGTTGCCCGCGTTGTTGTCGCGTCTGGGCTGCGAACCACCAGAAACGCATCGAAATCTTACGCTCCTCCAACTCTCCGCACTACCAACCACAACCAAGCCACGAACGGGACCCAAAGAAACCCAGAGCCTAAACTACCGAATATCGTGTACCCTAAATAAACATCGTAGAATAAAATATCGTTAAAAAAAAAAAAAAAAAAAAAATAAAAAAAAAAAAAAATAAATGTAAAATAGAAAATACAAAAAAAAAAAGTTAGTTTTAAGATAATAAATAACCCAGCGGGTTGCACCGCGACCTATCGTGTAAAGTAAAATCACTCTTTTGGCCTCCATTCACATTTTTTATTTTCGTTTGCATAAAAGCACTTTTCTTTTCTCGATTATTTTTCAAAATTCTTTGCAGTAGAGTCACCAAAATTTTGAATACCGGCCTTCTGCCGAGTATGACCGTCTCGAAACAAACAGCTAAGTGTCTAAAACAATCCGCTATCGTCAACAAAAAGTCGAAAACCAACTAGTCAATTAAGACCGCAACAACAGGTTCCTCAACGTTCGTTCTATCCTAAGAAACCAAAGAAAAACGCGTACCCTATCGTCCGCTCGCGGTAAACTCGCGTGCACTATCGTCTAAAAACATATTTCTTAGTTTTACGTGCTTAGCACATTATTTTTGTTAGTCATTTTATTTCAAGTCATGTTAAAAATCAGTAAATTTGTAAAGGTTTCGGAAAAATCAATCAAGCTACTGTTAGGGATATCTCCAGAAAACTCTCGCGTTTAAAGTCTTTGTCGCATGAAACCAAAGTAAAAATCTACGTACTCCCAGCCACGAGCTTTGCGTTATCTCTCGTTAGCTATGCAAAAACTTGTGTCTCACTAAAGCATCACGGCCTTGTCGGCCTTCCCCTGGGAGGGAAGAGTTGTGACGTGGTATTAGAAAAATACCAGTCCCAAGACGCGATCTATCGTACGGCGATGAGTTGTAGCCAAAGGGGATATTCCAGCGCTGAACTTAAGGATTTAGGGAAAACTAGATTTAATTAATTCTTGTTATTTTTATCATTTTTATGTCATTTTTGTAACGACGATCACGATATCCAACGAGGAAACTACCGTCGAGGGATCCTTCCGAAAAACTATCGAACAATCCAGTCTACGAAGTCTTGGCTAAAAGAAATACGTATCGCTACGACGTGCAACTCTTTGATTCGCCAGGGAAGCGTCAAAGAATAGCGTCAACTCTCGGTCAGGAGATCTGTCTGCTCTACTTCCGGATAGGCGGCGTATAGGGGTGTGCGAGGAGCACGAAAAAAACCCTCCCGTCATCCGATGCAACTATCGTCTTCACTTTATCTAAATGCTGCGGAATCGGCGTATAGGGCCGCGCGAGAAGCGCACTTCACAGCCTCCCGGTTCGGCAACTTATCGGCCTGGAGCCGAATTAGACTCGACAACAGCTACTGTCTTGGAAACCGTTATCGCGGCCGTGGTTGGTCAAGAAAACCCCCGGTACAGCGTTCCGACCTAAGGATTTCCCCATCGTGAGCGAGGTTCCTAGTGCTCCCAGCACGATGCTATCGTTTCGATTTTTAAAGTATTAAAATATCGTTTCAAGCTCTGGCGAGCGAGATTTGAATTTGAATCCAGCGCCAGAGGGGAATTACGAAGGAAGGCGGCAGGATGAGGGGTAAGAAACCGACGAGCGAGGCACGACAGGTACCCCTACGCATCCCACTACCAGATCTACGTATGACGAAAATGACGAACACCTGTCAACCAATTAGCGACGAGAATTAAAACTCAAATTTTACTCTATCGTCACGTGACCTCTCGCTAGCTGGAATGTTCTAGAAGCAAGGAAACAAAACCTATATAAGGGAGTGACACGAGCTACCCATTCTACTTCTTCGCCTGAGCTACACTCATTGCCACGTGCTTATCGTATCGAGTATCGTTAAAACTGTGTTAAGTGAAACTATCGTACATTGTTTGAATTCATCTTTAAGGTAAGGTCTTGATCTTTTTGTGAAGACACGAAGTTGCTTAATTTATCTTTTATTCTGTTGTTTGGTTTGTGAGCTAAGAAGCTCAGCTATCGTTAATTAATTTATTAATAAGCAACCTCGTGCCTGCTTGAGTTACGTAGACCTATCTAATATTCTTTTCTTGCTATCTTTATCATACTATCTTTGCTATTGCTTGTTTTATTCTATTTCGCTATTCTGTTTTACTTCTCATTTCATTTTGTAATATTGTATAAATTGTGCATGCTATCGTAAAAGTTCCCTGGAATATCCCTGGCAAGGAGTAGCCGCGGTTTGCGTTACGCACCGCGTTACCGCGATTAGTTAAGTTAAGTTTCGTATAAGTTATTATATTTCGCGTAAATTATATTTTGTTCGTTCAAATTACTATCGTATAGCGTATCTTTTGTATTAATTGTCTTCAGTACCTTTGATTTAGATTTACTATCTGGCTATCGTTAATTCAGTATCTTCAATTCGCTTTAGTATCGTTCAGATTATATTGTACCGCTAAAAAAAATAAATAATTATTGTATCTCGGGTGACTACGGTCCCTATCTTTAGTATAGCTTCTGAGATTTCGTTAATTATGAGTTAAATAGCGTATCGATGAAAAATCTTGAGAACCGGTATCGTTTGTTACTGATTTCTTTTTATTAAACAGTTTAATGCCTGTAGTAAGTCGCGTTATGATTTAATTTTGCCTGGAGTACGAAGTATCGCTCTGTGATACCGAGTCTGGAGTATAGTCAATTTGCATTGTATCGAGTCACCTCTGACGCTGGCTTATTGCTGGTATTATTCCTAGAAACTGCGTAAAAACTATCTTTCTCGCTCAAATTCTATCGTAACAAACTATCGCTTATCTTTCTGTTATATTGAATGCGTTTGATCTGTTTTACTATTGCTAATCTGTTCTGTAATCTCTACCTTAATATTCCTGATACTCTATCGCTTATGTTACCTTATTAATTTCTTGTAATTAATTTATTATCGTAGTTTTCTCTGGTTGATGTTACCTAAATTTTTGATGTTGTCATTGTTAATTAAATAATTTTCTATCAATTGTGCTTTCACATCACTATCGTATAACTTGTGCTAATATATTTGCCTGACTATCGATGTTTAAATAGAATATACGGCCGCAAGGCACATTGAAGGAAATTATAATTGTTAAATGGTGTACCCTGCCCCTCTACTTTAAGTTCTTTGTTAATCTGAGCTAGTTGCGTTGTCGATCGTCGCGATCTCGTCTGTTTTATATCTTCTGGGTTTATGTTATAGTAATCGTTAATTGATTGACGCAGTAGCGTCTGGCGCCCAACTTTAGTCTTTGTTAATAATTTTTGTTATCACGGGAAAGCGCCGAATTGTGCTGGACCAGGGTCTTTTCCTCCCCGTAGATAGTTCACGTCACAATATATATATATATATATATATATACTAGGGGGGCAAGCCCCCCTGCGTGCGACGCACGCCAACCCCCATGTCTGTTGCATAGTTGTGTAAAAAATATATTATATATAGTTATGTATACACCCAATGCATATGTATATATATATATATATATATATATATATATATATATGTATATATATGTATATATATATATATATATATATATATATATATATATATATATATATATATATATATATATATATATATATATATATATATATATATAAAACAAATTCCCACGAAATTCGTTGATGAGGAAATGAGTCCTCAATTTTGTTATTTCACCTGCGATAAATTTTTGTGCTTGACAACCTCATAATAATTTAAATTCATTGATTCAATCAGTTGTATAAATTCTGAGTATACAGAGTTCTTGTTTACTAATCATGTGGCAAAATAATTCTGTACACGATAAACTATCGAAGCACACTTTAAAGGTACGTACAGACCTGCACATTAATGGTTTGAACATGAACATAGCTGCGCTCAGAGTTTCGATTCGACTCTCGATCCAACTCGCACCACGGAGCAGTCGAAAAGCAGACGCTTTTCTCGGGAAACAACGGTATAACTATTGTTGAGCGAAAAAAAGTGTCTGCTTGTCGACTGCCCCGTGGTGCGAGTTGGATCGAGAGTCGAATCGAAACTCCAGGCGCAGCTATGTTCATGTTCAAACCATTAATGTGCAGGCTGTCCATAGTTACAAAGAATTTTTTTGTGTGACATCCGGATTTCAATAATGTTGTAATTTTTGCACGTGCTCAGCGAAAATCTTCAAAGCATAGTGCTCGAAGTCAATCTAAACGATCCAAAAGTACTGAATCTACTCTCCCATTTACCACTACTCAGTTTTTGATGGAAAAAATTAGGTCTGATGATAAATTCATAAACTTATTTTGATCCTTATGTTTCTTTTTCTTTAAACGACTCATACTCATATTTTGAATTAAATTTCTTTGTCCCTTCTGTTGTAACGTTCGTGGACCCATGTTATTAACCAAGTCTTTTTTTCTTTTATTTTCCAAATGTTTTTCATTTAAATTTTCAACCAAATCATTTTTTCTTTTCGCAGCTCTGGTAGTCACAGACAAAACTTGATCTTTTTGGAGATCATTAATTGTTTTTGAATTTTTTTTGTAATAACAGTTTTTATAAAAACTTTTATAATTCGTTCTAAATAAAATATTACTACAACTAATAACATCATAATGACCATAATCGAACGGACGTTTTAGGATTAATTTATTTTGTAATAAAAGCGAATTAAATATCAGAGGTGTTCTGATATCATTTTGATATATAATAATACAGATGTTGTAAATATCTTCAAAAGCCTGTATTTCAATATGCCCACCGAATACTCCATTCTGCCGCATATGATGCAAATAATCTTCTTTATTCCTGATTATTGTATTATGAAAGTCATTTTCAGTCACAAAATTTTTGAATAATTCCCAATTACCATCAATATAATCCACAATTGCATGTCTTAAATATTTATGCTGCTTTTGGGAATCGTAGAAAAAGTAAGATAAACTCCTAAATAAACAATTTCCATCTGCTTCTATATAACATTCTATATTATGCACATAATCCATGTTTCAAACGGTTAAAATTATTCAAAACAGTGAACACAAAAAAAGATATTGAATTACTGAATTTTTTGTTGGAAAATATTTTACTTTCAGTAGATGTATCAAGTCCTAGATTACAGAAACGAATAAAACGAAATTGACACGTTCACTTGAACAATGTTCACAGGCGCACAGCAGCCTTTCAATATTATGTAGCTGTCAAGCAGTAATCAAATCTTATGGCGCCAAGCAGCCTTTAACAATTCAGGCGCGAAGCAGCCGTTCAATGCCAGTTAATTACTTGAAATATAACAATAAAAGAAAGATTTTTGATTTATATCTACTCAGAATTTGGTATTAAATATATTACTGAAGTATGTCTTTTAACACGTCATTCGTAATGAAAGAATTTATAATAACTTCGGTGGTTTTTTGTTTCTTGAAAACAACATATACATATATGAACTTCTTTCATTAATAGTATACAATGATTGATATAAGTATTGATAAACCATAATTCATATGATAATTTAAATCTGAAAATCTCTATGTGTTCAAATTTAACTTTTAATGTGTATTTTGCAGAAAAACACTGCAGACATGTTTCCTGACCCTATTACATTCATATTTTGATGGCAACCTAGATCAGGTAACCAATACAACCTTGATCAGGTAACCAGACAACCTAGATCGCGTAACCATGGCAATATCGAGCGGATTTCCGTAGCAACCGCGATCTAGGTAACCATGGCAACCTGGATCGCGTAACCATGGCAACCCCAAACAGGTAACCATGGCAACCTGGATCGCATAACCATGACAACCCTAAGCAGGTAACTATGGCAACCTGGATCAGGTAACCATGGCATCCCAGATCAAGGAACCATGGCCTAGATCGCGTAACCATGGCAATATCGAGCGGATTTCCATAGCGACCGTGATTAGGTTACCATGGCAACCTAGATCGTGTAACCATGGGAACCCCAAACGGATAACCATGGCAACCCCAAACGGGTAACCATGGCAACCCGGATCAGGTAACCATGGCAACCCAGATCAAGAAACCATAGCCACCTAGATCACGTAACCATAGCAATATCGAGCGGATTTCCATGGCAACTGCGAGTAGGTATCCATGGCAACCCAGATCAAGAAACCATGGCCACCTAAATCGAGCGGCATCCATGGCAATATCGAGCGGACTTCCATGGCAATCTAGGTCTTCTACATCGGCGGCGGCGGTATTATCAATATAATATAGATATATATATATATATATATATATATATATATATAT
>OZ001258.1:9293334-9295834 GCA_963924015.1 Macrophya annulata
GGTAGATAGGTAAGTAGGTAGGTAGGTAGGTAGGTAGGTAGGTAGGTAGCTAGGTAGGTAGGTAGGTAGGTACGTAGGTAGGTAGGTACGTAGGTAGGTAGGTAGGTAGGTAGGTGTAGGTTAGGTTAGGTTAGGTTAGGATAGGTTAGGTTAGGTTAGGATAGGTTAGGTTAGGTTGAGTAAGGATAGGTTAGGTTTGGTTTGGTAGGAAGGTAGGTAGGTAGGTAAGTGGGTAGGTAGGTAGGTTGGTAGGTAGGTAGGTAGGTAGGTAGGTAGGTAGGTAGGTAGGTAGGTAGGTAGGTAGGTAGGTAGGTAGGTAGGTAGGTAGGTAGGTAGGTAGGTGGGTGGGTAGGTAGGTAGGTAGGTGGGTAGGTAGGTAGGTAGGTAGGTAGGTAGGTAGGTAGGTAGGTAGGTAGGTAGGTAGGTAGGTAGGTAGGTAGGTAGGTAGGTAGGTAGGTAGGTAGGTAGGTAGGTAGGTAGGTAGGTGGGTAGGTAGGCAGGCAGGTAGGTAGGTAGGTAGGTTGCTGGGTAGGTAGGTAGGTAGTCAGGCTGGTAGGTAGGTAGGTAGGTAGGTAGGTAGGTAGGTAGGTAGGTAGGTAGGTGGGTAGGTAGGTAGGTAGGTGGGTAGGTAGGTAGGTAGGTGGGTAGGTACGTAGGCAGGTAGGTGGGTAGGTGGGTAGGTGGGTAGTTGGGTAGGTGGGTAGGTGGATAGGTAGGTGGGTGGGTAGGTAGGTAGGTAGGTAGGTGGGTGGGTAGGTAGGTAGGTAGGTAGGTAGGTAGGTAGGTAGGTAGGTAGGTGGGTAGGTAGGTAGGTGGGTAGGTAGGTAGGTAGGTAGGTGGGTAGGTAGGTAGATAGGTAGGTAGGTAGGTAGGTAGGTGGGTGGGTAGGTAGGTAGGTAGGTAGGTAGGTAGGTAGATAGGTAGGTAGGTAGGTAGGTAGGTGGGTGGGTAGGTAGGTAGGTAGGTAGGTAGGTAGGTAGGTAGGTAGGTAGGTAGGTAGGTAGGTAGGTAGGTAGGTAGGTAGGTAGGTAGGTAGGTAGGTAGGTAGGTGGGTAGGTAGGTAGGTAGGTGGGTAGGTAGGTAGGTAGGTTGGTAGGTACGTAGGCAGGTAGGTGGGTAGGTGGGTAGGTGGGTAGTTGGGTAGGTGGGTAGGTGGATAGGTAGGTGGGTGGGTAGGTAGGTAGGTAGGTAGGTAGGTGGGTAGGTAGGTAGGTAGGTAGGTAGGTAGGTTGGTAGGTAGGTAGGTGGGTAGGTAGGTAGGTGGGTAGGTAGGTAGGTAGGTAGGTGGGTAGGTAGGTAGATAGGTAGGTAGGTAGGTAGGTAGGTAGGTAGGTGGGTGGGTGGGTAGGTAGGTAGGTAGGTAGGTAGGTAGGTAGGTAGGTAGGTAGGTAGGTAGGTAGGTAGGTAGGTAGGTAGGTAGGTAGGTAGGTAGGTAGGTAGGTAGGTAGGTAGGTAGGTAGGTAGGTAGGTAGGTAGGTAGGTAGGTAGGTAGGTAGGTAGGTAGGTAGGTAGGTAGGTAGGTAGGTAGGTAGGTAGGTAGGTAGGTAGGTAGGTAGGTAGGTAGGTAGGTAGGTAGGTAGGTAGGTAGGTAGGTAGGTAGGTAGGTAGGTAGGTAGGTAGGTAGGTAGGTAGGTAGGTAGGTAGGTAGGTAGGTAGGTAGGTAGGTAGGTAGGTAGGTAGGTAGGTAGGTAGGTAGGTAGGTAGGTAGGTAGGTAGGTAGGTAGGTAGGTAGGTAGGTAGGTAGGTAGGTAGGTAGGTAGGTAGGTAGGTAGGTAGGTAGGTAGGTAGGTAGGTAGGTAGGTAGGTAGGTAGGAAGTGGGTAGGTAGGTAGGCAGGTAGGTAGGTAGGTAGGTGGCTGGGTAGGTAGGTAGGTAGTCAGGTTGGTAGGTAGGTAGGTAGGTAGGTAGGTAGGTAGGTAGGTAGGTAGGTAGGTGGTTAGGTAGGTAGGTACGTGGGTAGGTAGGTAGGTAGGTGGGTAGGTACGTAGGCAGGTAGGTGGGTAGGTGAGTAGGTGGGTAGTTGGGTAGGTGGGTAGGTGGATAGGTAGGTGGGTGGGTAGGTAGGTAGGTAGGTAGGTAGGTGGGTAGGTAGGTAGGTAGGTAGGTAGGTAGGTAGGTAGGTAGGTAGGTGGGTAGGTAGGTAGGTGGGTAGGTAGGTAGGTAGGTAGGTGGGTAGGTAGGTAGATAGGTAGGTAGGTAGGTAGGTAGGTGGGTGGGTAGGTGGGTAGGTAGGTAGGTAGGTAGGTGGGTAGGTAGGTAGGTAGGTAGGTAGGTAGGTAGGTAGGTAGGTAGGTAGGTAGGTAGGTAGGTAGGTAGGTAGGTAGGTAGGTAGGTAGGTAGGTAGGTAGGTAGGTAGGTAGGTAGGTAGGTAGGTAGGTAGGTAGGTAGGTAGGTAGGTAGGTAGGTAGGTAGGTAGGTAGGTAGGTAGGTAGGTAGGTAGGTAGGTAGGTAGGTAGGTAGGTAGGTAGGTAGGTAGGTAGGTAGGTAGGTAGGTAGGTAGG
>OZ001258.1:9315512-9318012 GCA_963924015.1 Macrophya annulata
CTACCTACCTACCTACCTACCTACCTACCTACCTACCTACCTACCTACCTACCTACCTACCTACCTACCTACCTACCCACCTACCCACCTTTCTACCTACCTACCTACCTACCCACCTACCCACCTACCTACCTACCTACCTACCTACCTACCTACCTACCTACCTACCTACCTACCTACCTACCTACCTACCCACCTACCCACCTTTCTACCTACCTACCTACCTACCCACCTACCCACCTACCTACCTACCTACCTACCTACCTACCTACCTACCTACCTACCTACCTACCTACCTACCTACCTACGTATCTACCTACCCACCTACCTACCTACCTACCTACCTACCTACCTACCTACCTACCTACCTACCTACCTACCTACTGACCTACCTAGTTACCTACCTACCTACCTACACCTACCTACCTACCCACCCACCCACCTACCTACCTACCTACCTACCTACCTACCTACCTACCTACCTACCTACCTACCTACCTACCTACCTACCTACCTACCTACCTACCTACCTACCTACCTACCTACCCACCTACCTACCTACCTACCTACCTACCTACCTACCTACCTACCTACCTACCTACCTACCTACCTACCTACTTACCTACCTACCTACCTACCTACCTACCTACCTACCTACCTACCTGCCTACCTACCCACCTACCTACCCACCTACGTACCTACCTACCTACCTACCTACACCTACCTACCTACCCACCTACCTACCTACCTACCTACCTACCTACCTACCTACCTACCTACCTACCTACCTACCTACCTACCTACCTACCTACCTACCCACCTACCCACCTTTCTACCTACCTATCTACCTACCCACCTACCCACCTACCTACCTACCTACCTACCTACCCACCTACCCACCTTTCTACCTACCTACCTACCTACCCACCTACCCACCTACCTACCTACCTACCTACCTACCTACCTACCTACCTACCTACCTACCTACCTACCTACCTACCTACCCACCTACCCACCTTTCTACCTACCTACCTACCTACCCACCTACCCACCTACCTACCTACCTACCTACCTACCTACCTACCTACCTACCTACCTACCTACCTACCTACCTACCTACGTATCTACCTACCCACCTACCTACCTACCTACCTACCTACCTACCTACCTACCTACCTACCTACCTACCTACCTACTGACCTACCTAGTTACCTACCTACCTACCTACACCTACCTACCTACCCACCCACCCACCTACCTACCTACCTACCTACCTACCTACCTACCTACCTACCTACCTACCTACCTACCTACCTACCTACCTACCTACCTACCTACCTACCTACCTACCTACCTACCCACCTACCTACCTACCTACCTACCTACCTACCTACCTACCTACCTACCTACCTACCTACCTACCTACCTACTTACCTACCTACCTACCTACCTACCTACCTACCTACCTACCTACCTGCCTACCTACCCACCTACCTACCCACCTACGTACCTACCTACCTACCTACCTACACCTACCTACCTACCTACCTACCTACCTACCTACCTACCCACCTACCTACCTACCGACCTAACTACCTACCCACCTACCTACCTACCCACCTACCTACCTACCCACCTACCTATCTACCCACCTACCCACCTACCTACCCACCTACCCACCTACCTACCCACCTACCTACCTACCTACCCACCTACCTACCCACCTACCTACCTACCTACCTACCCACCTACCTACCCACCTACCTACCCACCTAGCTACCCACCTACCTACCCACCTACCTACCCACCTACCTACCCACCTACCTACCCACCTACCTACCCACCTACCTACCCACCTACCCACCTACCTACCCACCTATCCACCTACCTACCCACCTACCTACCCACCTACCTACCCACCTACCTACCCACCTACCTACCCACCTACCTATCTACCTACCCACCTACCTACCTACCTACCCACCTACCTACCCACCTACCTACCCACCTACCCACCTACCTACCCACCTACCCACCTACCTACCCACCTACCGACCTACCTACCCACCTACCCACCCACCTACCCACCTACCCACCTACCTACTCACCTACCCACCTACCTACCCACCTACCCACCTACCTACCCACCTACCTACCCACCTACCTACCTACCTACCCACCTACCGACCTACCTACCTACCTACCTACCTACCTACCTACCTACCTACCTACCTACCTACCTACCTACCTACCTACCTACCTACCTACCTACCTACCTACCTACCTACCTACCTACCTACCTACCTACCTACCTACCTACCTACCTACCTACCTACCTACCTACCTACCTACCTACCTACCTACCTACCTACCTACCTACCTACCTACCTACCTACCTACCTACCTACCTACCTACCTACCTACCTACCTACCTACCTACCTACCTACCTACCTACCTACCTACCTACCTACCTACCTACCTACCTACCTACCTACCTAC
>OZ001258.1:9618363-9620863 GCA_963924015.1 Macrophya annulata
CCTACCCACCTACCCACCCACCTACCCACCTACCCACCTACCTACTCACCTACCCACCTACCTACCCACCTACCCACCTACCTACCCACCTACCTACCCACCTACCTACCTACCTACCCACCTACCGACCTACCTACCTACCTACCTACCTACCTACCTACCTACCTACCTACCTACCTACCTACCTACCTACCTACCTACCTACCTACCTACCTACCTACCTACCTACCTACCTACCTACCTACCTACCTACCTACCTACCTACCTACCTACCTACCTACCTACCTACCTACCTACCTACCTACCTACCTACCCACCTGCCTACCTACCTACGTACCTACCTACCTACGTATCTACCTACCCACCTACCTACCTACCTACCTACCTACCTACCTACCTACCTACCTACCTACCTACCTACCTACCTACACCTACCTACCTATCTACACCTACCTACCTACCTACACCTACCTACCTACCCACCTACCTACCTACCCACCTACCTACCTACCCACCTACCTACCTACCCACCTACCTACCTACCTACCTACCTACCTACCTACCTACCTACCTACCTACCTACCTACCCACCTACCTACCTACCGACCTAACTACCTACCCACCTACCTACCTACCCACCTACCTACCCACCCACCTACCTATCTACCCACCTACCCACCTACCTACCCACCTACCCACCTACCTACCCACCTACCTACCTACCTACCCACCTACCTACCCACCTACCTACCTACCTACCTACCCACCTACCTACCCACCTACCTACCCACCTAGCTACCCACCTACCTACCCACCTACCTACCCACCTACCTACCCACCTACCTACCCACCTACCTACCCACCTACCTACCCACCTACCCACCTACCTACCCACCTATCCACCTACCTACCCACCTACCTACCCACCTACCTACCCACCTACCTACCCACCTACCTACCCACCTACCTATCTACCTACCCACCTACCTACCTACCTACCCACCTACCTACCCACCTACCTACCCACCTACCCACCTACCTACCCACCTACCCACCTACCTACCCACCTACCGACCTACCTACCCACCTACCCACCCACCTACCCACCTACCCACCTACCTACTCACCTACCCACCTACCTACCCACCTACCCACCTACCTACCCACCTACCTACCCACCTACCTACCTACCTACCCACCTACCGACCTACCTACCTACCTACCTACCTACCTACCTACCTACCTACCTACCTACCTACCTACCTACCTACCTACCTACCTACCTACCTACCTACCTACCTACCTACCTACCTACCCACCTACCTACCTACCCACCTACCTACCTACCTACCTACCTACCTACCTACCTACCTACCTACCTACCTACCTACCCACCTACCTACCTACCGACCTAACTACCTACCCACCTACCTACCTACCCACCTACCTACCTACCCACCTACCTATCTACCCACCTACCCACCTACCTACCCACCTACCCACCTACCTACCCACCTACCTACCTACCTACCCACCTACCTACCCACCTACCTGCCTACCTACCTACCCACCTACCTACCCACCTACCTACCCACCTAGCTACCCACCTACCTACCCACCTACCTACCCACCTACCTACCCACCTACCTACCCACCTACCTACCCACCTACCTACCCACCTACCCACCTACCTACCCACCTATCCACCTACCTACCCACCTACCTACCCACCTACCTACCCACCTACCTACCCACCTACCTACCCACCTACCTATCTACCTACCCACCTACCTACCTACCTACCCACCTACCTACCCACCTACCTACCCACCTACCCACCTACCTACCCACCTACCCACCTACCTACCCACCTACCGACCTACCTACCCACCTACCCACCCACCTACCCACCTACCCACCTACCTACTCACCTACCCACCTACCTACCCACCTACCCACCTACCTACCCACCTACCTACCCACCTACCTACCTACCTACCCACCTACCGACCTACCTACCTACCTACCTACCTACCTACCTACCTACCTACCTACCTACCTACCTACCTACCTACCTACCTACCTACCTACCTACCTACCTACCTACCTACCTACCTACCTACCTACCTACCTACCTACCTACCTACCTACCTACCTACCTACCTACCTACCTACCTACCTACCTACCTACCTACCTACCTACCTACCTACCTACCTACCTACCTACCTACCTACCTACCTACCTACCTACCTACCTACCTACCTACCTACCTACCTACCTACCTACCTACCTACCTACCTACCTACCTACCTACCTACCTACCTACCTACCTACCTACCTACCTACCTACCTACCTACCTACCTACCTACCTACCTACCTACCTACCTACCTACCTACCTACCTACCTACCTACCTACCTACCTACCTACCTACCTACCTACCTACCTACCTACCTACCTACCTACCTACCTACCTACCTACCTACCTACCTACCTACC
>OZ001258.1:9638363-9640863 GCA_963924015.1 Macrophya annulata
TACCTACCTACCTACCTACCTACGTATCTACCTACCCACCTACCTACCTACCTACCTACCTACCTACCTACCTACCTACCTACCTACCTACCTACCTACTGACCTACCTAGTTACCTACCTACCTACCTACACCTACCTACCTACCCACCCACCCACCTACCTACCTACCTACCTACCTACCTACCTACCTACCTACCTACCTACCTACCTACCTACCTACCTACCTACCTACCTACCTACCTACCTACCTACCTACCTACCCACCTACCTACCTACCTACCTACCTACCTACCTACCTACCTACCTACCTACCTACCTACCTACCTACCTACTTACCTACCTACCTACCTACCTACCTACCTACCTACCTACCTACCTGCCTACCTACCCACCTACCTACCCACCTACGTACCTACCTACCTACCTACCTACACCTACCTACCTACCCACCTACCTACCTACCTACCTACCTACCTACCTACCTACCTACCTACCTACCTACCTACCTACCTACCTACCTACCTACCTACCCACCTACCCACCTTTCTACCTACCTATCTACCTACCCACCTACCCACCTACCTACCTACCTACCTACCTACCCACCTACCCACCTTTCTACCTACCTACCTACCTACCCACCTACCCACCTACCTACCTACCTACCTACCTACCTACCTACCTACCTACCTACCTACCTACCTACCTACCTACCTACCCACCTACCCACCTTTCTACCTACCTACCTACCTACCCACCTACCCACCTACCTACCTACCTACCTACCTACCTACCTACCTACCTACCTACCTACCTACCTACCTACCTACCTACGTATCTACCTACCCACCTACCTACCTACCTACCTACCTACCTACCTACCTACCTACCTACCTACCTACCTACCTACTGACCTACCTAGTTACCTACCTACCTACCTACACCTACCTACCTACCCACCCACCCACCTACCTACCTACCTACCTACCTACCTACCTACCTACCTACCTACCTACCTACCTACCTACCTACCTACCTACCTACCTACCTACCTACCTACCTACCTACCTACCCACCTACCTACCTACCTACCTACCTACCTACCTACCTACCTACCTACCTACCTACCTACCTACCTACCTACTTACCTACCTACCTACCTACCTACCTACCTACCTACCTACCTACCTGCCTACCTACCCACCTACCTACCCACCTACGTACCTACCTACCTACCTACCTACACCTACCTACCTACCTACCTACCTACCTACCTACCTACCCACCTACCTACCTACCGACCTAACTACCTACCCACCTACCTACCTACCCACCTACCTACCTACCCACCTACCTATCTACCCACCTACCCACCTACCTACCCACCTACCCACCTACCTACCCACCTACCTACCTACCTACCCACCTACCTACCCACCTACCTACCTACCTACCTACCCACCTACCTACCCACCTACCTACCCACCTAGCTACCCACCTACCTACCCACCTACCTACCCACCTACCTACCCACCTACCTACCCACCTACCTACCCACCTACCTACCCACCTACCCACCTACCTACCCACCTATCCACCTACCTACCCACCTACCTACCCACCTACCTACCCACCTACCTACCCACCTACCTACCCACCTACCTATCTACCTACCCACCTACCTACCTACCTACCCACCTACCTACCCACCTACCTACCCACCTACCCACCTACCTACCCACCTACCCACCTACCTACCCACCTACCGACCTACCTACCCACCTACCCACCCACCTACCCACCTACCCACCTACCTACTCACCTACCCACCTACCTACCCACCTACCCACCTACCTACCCACCTACCTACCCACCTACCTACCTACCTACCCACCTACCGACCTACCTACCTACCTACCTACCTACCTACCTACCTACCTACCTACCTACCTACCTACCTACCTACCTACCTACCTACCTACCTACCTACCTACCTACCTACCTACCTACCTACCTACCTACCTACCTACCTACCTACCTACCTACCTACCTACCTACCTACCTACCTACCTACCTACCTACCTACCTACCTACCTACCTACCTACCTACCTACCTACCTACCTACCTACCTACCTACCTACCTACCTACCTACCTACCTACCTACCTACCTACCTACCTACCTACCTACCTACCTACCTACCTACCTACCTACCTACCTACCTACCTACCTACCTACCTACCTACCTACCTACCTACCTACCTACCTACCTACCTACCTACCTACCTACCTACCTACCTACCTACCTACCTACCTACCTACCTACCTACCTACCTACCTACCTACCTACCTACCTACCTACCTACCTACCTACCTACCTACCTACCTACCTACCTACCTACCTACCTACCTACCTACCTACCTACCTACCTACCTACCTACCTACCTACCTACCTACCTACCTACCTACCTACCTACCTACCTACCTACCTACCTACC
>OZ001258.1:9708363-9713363 GCA_963924015.1 Macrophya annulata
CCTTTCTACCTACCTACCTACCTACCCACCTACCCACCTACCTACCTACCTACCTACCTACCTACCTACCTACCTACCTACCTACCTACCTACCTACCTACCTACCTACGTATCTACCTACCCACCTACCTACCTACCTACCTACCTACCTACCTACCTACCTACCTACCTACCTACCTACCTACTGACCTACCTAGTTACCTACCTACCTACCTACACCTACCTACCTACCCACCCACCCACCTACCTACCTACCTACCTACCTACCTACCTACTGACCTACCTAGTTACCTACCTACCTACCTACCTCCCTACCTACCTACCTACCTACCTACCCACCTACCTACCTATCTAGCTACCTAACTACCTTCCTACCTACCTACCTACCTACCGGCCTACCTACCTACCTAACCTAACCTAACCTCACCTAACCTAACCTAACCTATCCTAACCTAACCCAACCTAACCTAACCTAACCCTATCTAACCTAACCTACACCTACCTGCCTACCTACACCCACCTACCTACCTACACCTACCTACCTATCTACACCTACCTACCTACCTACACCGACCTACCTAGCCACCTACCTACCTACCTACCTACCTACCTACCTACCCACCTGCCTACCTACCTACCTACCTACCTACCTACGTATCTACCTACCCACCTACCTACCTACCTACCTACCTACCTACACCTACCTACCTACCCACCCACCCACCTACCTACCTACCTACCTACCTACCTACCTACCTACCTACCTACCTACCCACCTGCCTACCTACCTACGTACCTACCTACCTACGTATCTACCTACCCACCTACCTACCTACCTACCTACCTACCTACCTACCTACCTACCTACCTACCTACCAACCTACCTACACCTACCTACCTATCTACACCTACCTACCTACCTACACCTACCTACCTACCCACCTACCTACCTACCTACCTACCTACCCACCTACCTACCCACCTATCCACCTACCTACCCACCTACCTACCCACCTACCTACCCACCTACCTACCCACCTACCTACCCACCTACCTATCTACCTACCCACCTACCTACCTACCTACCCACCTACCTACCCACCTACCTACCCACCTACCCACCTACCTACCCACCTACCCACCTACCTACCCACCTACCGACCTACCTACCCACCTACCCACCCACCTACCCACCTACCCACCTACCTACTCACCTACCCACCTACCTACCCACCTACCCACCTACCTACCCACCTACCTACCCACCTACCTACCTACCTACCCACCTACCGACCTACCTACCTACCTACCTACCTACCTACCTACCTACCTACCTACCTACCTACCTACCTACCTACCTACCTACCTACCTACCTACCTACCTACCTACCTACCTACCTACCTACCTACCTACCTACCTACCTACCTACCTACCTACCTACCTACCTACCTACCTACCTACCTACCTACCTACCTACCTACCTACCTACCTACCTACCTACCTACCTACCTACCTACCTACCTACCTACCTACCTACCTACCTACCTACCTACCTACCTACCTACCTACCTACCTACCTACCTACCTACCTACCTACCTACCTACCTACCTACCTACCTACCTACCTACCTACCTACCTACCTACCTACCTACCTACCTACCTACCTACCTACCTACCTACCTACCTACCTACCTACCTACCTACCTACCTACCTACCTACCTACCTACCTACCTACCTACCTACCTACCTACCTACCTACCTACCTACCTACCTACCTACCTACCTACCTACCTACCTACCTACCTACCTACCTACCTACCTACCTACCTACCTACCTACCTACCTACCTACCTACCTACCTACCTACGTATCTACCTACCCACCTACCTACCTACCTACCTACCTACCTACCTACCTACCTACCTACCTACCTACCTACCTACTGACCTACCTAGTTACCTACCTACCTACCTACACCTACCTACCTACCCACCCACCCACCTACCTACCTACCTACCTACCTACCTACCTACTGACCTACCTAGTTACCTACCTACCTACCTACCTCCCTACCTACCTACCTACCTACCCACCCACCTACCTACCTATCTAGCTACCTAACTACCTTCCTACCTACCTACACACCTACCGGCCTACCTACCTACCTAACCTAACCTAACCTCACCTAACCTAACCTAACCTATCCTAACCTAACCCAACCTAACCTAACCTAACCCTATCTAACCTAACCTACACCTACCTGCCTACCTACACCCACCTACCTACCTACACCTACCTACCTATCTACACCTACCTACCTACCTACACCGACCTACCTAGCCACCTACCTACCTACCTACCTACCTACCTACCTACCCACCTGCCTACCTACCTACCTACCTACCTACCTACGTATCTACCTACCCACCTACCTACCTACCTACCTACCTACCTACACCTACCTACCTACCCACCCACCCACCTACCTACCTACCTACCTACCTACCTACCTACCTACCTACCTACCTACCCACCTGCCTACCTACCTACGTACCTACCTACCTACGTATCTACCTACCCACCTACCTACCTACCTACCTACCTACCTACCTACCTACCTACCTACCTACCTACCAACCTACCTACACCTACCTACCTATCTACACCTACCTACCTACCTACACCTACCTACCTACCCACCTACCTACCTACCTACCTACCTACCTACCTACCTACCTACCTACCTACCTACCTACCTACCTACCTACCTACCTACCTACCTACCTACCTACCTACCTACCTACCTACCTACCTACCTACCTACCCACCTACCTACCTACCTACCTACCTACCTACCTACCTACCTACCTACCTACCTACCTACCTACCTACCTACTTACCTACCTACCTACCTACCTACCTACCTACCTACCTACCTACCTGCCTACCTACCCACCTACCTACCTACCTACGTACCTACCTACCTACCTACCTACACCTACCTACCTACCTACCTACCTACCTATCTAGCTACCTATCTACCTACCTACCTACGTACCCACCCACCGGCCTACCTACCTACCTAACTTGACCTAACCTAACCTAACCTGACCTAACCCAACCCAACCGGACCCTACCTAACCTAACCTACACCTAACTGCCTACCCACACCCACCTACCTACCTACACCTACCTACCTATCTACACCCACCTACCTACCTACACCTACCTACCTACCCACCCACCCACCTACCTACCTACCTACCTACCTACCTACCTACCTCAATACCTACCTACCCACCTGCCTACCTACCTACCTACCTAACTTGACCTAAGCTAACCTAACCTAACCTAACCTAACCTAACCCAACCCTACCTAACCTAACCTACACCTACCTGCCTACCAGCACCCACCTACCTACCTACACCTACCTACCTATCTACACCTACCTACCTACCTACACCTACCTACCTACCCACCTACCTACCTACCTAATTACCTACCTACCTACCTACCCACCCACCCACCTACCCACCTACCTACCTACCTACCTAGCTACCTACCTACCTACCTACCCACCTGCCTACCCACCTACCTACCTACCTACCTACGTATCTACCTACCCACCTACCTACCTACCTACCTACCTACCTACCTACCTACCTACCTACCTACCTACCTACTGACCTACCTAGTTACCTACCTACTCACCTACACCTACCTACCTACCCACCCACCCACCTACCTACCTACCTACCTACCTACCTACGTACTGACCTACCTAGTTACCTACCTACCTACCTACCTCCCTACCTAACTACCTACCTACCTACCCACCTACCTACCTATCTAGCTACCCAACTACCTACCTACCTACCTACCTACCTACCGGCCTACCTACCTACCTAACCCAACCTAACCTAACCTAACCTAACCTGACCTCACCCAACCCAACCTAACCTAACCTAACCCTACCTAACCTAACCTTCACCTACCTGCCTACCTACACCCACCTACCTACCTACACCTACCTACCTATCTACACCTACCTACCTACCTACCTACCTACCTACCTACCTACCTACATACCTACCTACCTACCTACCTACCTACCTACCTACCTACCTACCTTCCTACCTACCTACCCACCCACCCACCTACCTACCTACCTACCTACCTACCTACCTACCTACCTACCTACCTACCCACGTGCCTACCTACCTACGTACCTACCTACCTACGTATCTACCTACCCACCTACCTACCTACCTACCTACCTACCTACCTACCTATCTGGCTACCTATCTACCTACCTACCTACCTACCTACCCACCGGCCTACCTACCTACCTAACTTGACCCAACCTAACCTAACCTAACCTAACCTAACCCAACCCAACCCAACCCTACCTAACCTAACCTACACCTACCTCCCTACCCACACCCACCTACCTACCTATCTACACCTACCTACCTACCAACACCTACCTACCTACCCACCCACCCACTCACCTACCTACCTACCTACCTACCTACCTACCTACCTACCTACCTACCTACCCACCTGCCTACCTACCTACGTACCTACCTACCTACGTATCTACCTACCCACCTACCTACCTACCTACCTACCTACCTACCTACCTACCTACCTACCTACCTACCTACCTACCTACCTACACCTACCTACCTATCTACACCTACCTACCTACCTACACCTACCTACCTACCCACCTACCTACCTACCTACCTACCTACCTACCTACCTACCTACCTACCTACCTACCTACCTACCTACCTACCTACCTACCTACCCACCTACCCACCTTTCTACCTACCTACCTACCTACCCACCTACCCACCTACCTACCTACCTACCTACCTACCTACCTACCTACCTACCTACCTACCTACCTACCTACCTACCTACCTACCCACCTACCCACCTTTCTACCTACCTACCTACCTACCCACCTACCCACCTACCTACCTACCTA
>OZ001258.1:9838284-9840142 GCA_963924015.1 Macrophya annulata
CCTACCTACCTACCTACCGGCCTACCTACCTACCTAACCTAACCTAACCTCACCTAACCTAACCTAACCTATCCTAACCTAACCCAACCTAACCTAACCTAACCCTATCTAACCTAACCTACACCTACCTGCCTACCTACACCCACCTACCTACCTACACCTACCTACCTATCTGCACCTACCTACCTACCTACACCGACCTACCTAGCCACCTACCTACCTACCTACCTACCTACCTACCTACCCACCTGCCCACCTACCTACCTACCTACCTACCTACGTATCTACCTACCCACCTACCTACCTACCTACCTACCTACCTACACCTACCTACCTACCCACCCACCCACCTACCTACCTACCTACCTACCTACCTACCTACCTACCTACCTACCTACCCACCTGCCTACCTACCTACGTACCTACCTACCTACGTATCTACCTACCAGCCTACCTACCTACCTACCTACCTACCTACCTACCTACCTACCTACCTACCTACCAACCTACCTACACCTACCTACCTATCTACACCTACCTACCTACCTACACCTACCTACCTACCCACCTACCTACCTACCTACCTACCTACCTACCTACCTACCTACCTACCTACCTACCTACCTACCTACCTACCTACCTACCTACCTACCTACCTACCTACCTACCTACCTACCTACCTACCTACCTACCTACCTACCCGCCTACCTACCTACCTACCTACCTACCTACCTACCTACCTACCTACCTACCTACCTACCTACCTACCTACCTACCTACCTACCTACCTACCTACCTACCTACCTGCCTACCTACCCACCTACCTACCTACCTACGTACCTACCTACCTACCTACCTACCTACCTATCTAGCTACCTATCTACCTACCTACCTACGTACCCACCCACCGGCCTACCTACCTACCTAACTTGACCTAACCTAACCTAACCTAACCTAACCTAACCCAACCCAACCCTACCTAACCTAACCTACACCTAACTGCCTACCCACACCCACCTACCTACCTACACCTACCTACCTATCTACACCCACCTACCTACCTACACCTACCTACCTACCCACCCACCCACCTACCTACCTACCTACCTACCTACCTACCTACCTCAATACCTACCTACCCACCTGCCTACCTACCTACCTACCTCACTTGACCTAAGCTAACCTAACCTAACCTAACCCAACCAAACCCAACCCTACCTAACCTAACCTACACCTACCTGCCTACCCACACCGACCTACCTACCTACACCTACCTACCTATCTACACCTACCTACCTACCTACACCTACCTACCTACCCACCTACCTACCTACCTAATTACCTACCTACCTACCTACCCACCCACCCACCTACCTACCTACCTACCTACCTACCTAGCTACCTAACTACCTACCTACCCACCTGCCTACCTACCTACCTACCTACCTACCTACGTATCTACCTACCCACCTACCTACCTACCTACCTACCTACCTACCTACCTACCTACCTACCTACCTACCTACCTACTGACCTACCTAGTTACCTACCTACCTACCTACACCTACCTACCTACCCACCCACCCACCTACCTACCTACCTACCTACCTACCTACCTACTGACCTACCTAGTTACCTACCTAACTACCTACCTCCCTACCTAACTACCTACCTACCTACCCACCTACCTACCTATCTAGCTACCTAACTACCTACCTACCTACCCACCTACCTACCGGCCTACCTACCTACCTAACCTAACCTAACCTAACCTAACCTAACCTCACCCAACCTAACCTAACCTAACCTAACCCTACCTAACCTAACCTTCACCTACCTGCCTACCTACACCCACCTA
>OZ001258.1:10166246-10168746 GCA_963924015.1 Macrophya annulata
GTAGGTAGGTAGGTAGGTAGGTAGGTAGGTAGGTAGGTAGGTAGGTAGGTAGGTAGGTAGGTAGGTAGGTAGGTAGGTAGGTAGGTAGGTAGGTAGGTAGGTAGGTAGGTAGGTAGGTAGGTAGGTAGGTAGGTAGGTAGGTAGGTAGGTAGGTAGGTAGGTAGGTAGGTAGGTAGGTAGGTAGGTAGGTAGGTAGGTAGGTAGGTAGGTAGGTAGGTAGGTAGGTAGGTAGGTAGGTAGGTAGGTAGGTAGGTAGGTAGGTAGGTAGGTAGGTAGGTAGGTAGGTAGGTAGGTAGGTAGGTAGGTAGGTAGGTAGGTAGGTAGGTAGGTAGGTAGGTAGGTAGGTAGGTAGGTAGGTAGGTAGGTAGGTAGGTAGGTAGGTAGGTAGGTAGGTAGGTAGGTAGGTAGGTAGGTAGGTAGGTAGGTAGGTAGGTAGGTAGGTAGGTAGGTAGGTAGGTAGGTAGGTAGGTAGGTAGGTAGGTAGGTAGGTAGGTAGGTAGGTAGGTAGGTAGGTAGGTAGGTAGGTAGGTAGGTAGGTAGGTAGGTAGGTAGGTAGGTAGGTAGGTAGGTAGGTAGGTAGGTAGGTAGGTAGGTAGGTAGGTAGGTAGGTAGGTAGGTAGGTAGGTAGGTAGGTAGGTAGGTAGGTAGGTAGGTAGGTAGGTAGGTAGGTAGGTAGGTAGGTAGGTAGGTAGGTAGGTAGGTAGGTAGGTAGGTAGGTAGGTAGGTAGGTAGGTAGGTAGGTAGGTAGGTAGGTAGGTAGGTAGGTAGGTAGGTAGGTAGGTAGGTAGGTAGGTAGGTAGGTAGGTAGGTAGGTAGGTAGGTAGGTAGGTAGGTAGGTAGGTAGGTAGGTAGGTAGGTAGGTAGGTAGGTAGGTAGGTAGGTAGGTAGGTAGGTAGGTAGGTAGGTAGGTAGGTAGGTAGGTAGGTAGGTAGGTAGGTAGGTAGGTAGGTAGGTAGGTAGGTAGGTAGGTAGGTAGGTAGGTAGGTAGGTAGGTAGGTAGGTAGGTAGGTAGGTAGGTAGGTAGGTAGGTAGGTAGGTAGGTAGGTAGGTAGGTAGGTAGGTAGGTAGGTAGGTAGGTAGGTAGGTAGGTAGGTAGGTAGGTAGGTAGGTAGGTAGGTAGGTAGGTAGGTAGGTAGGTAGGTAGGTAGGTAGGTAGGTAGGTAGGTAGGTAGGTAGGTAGGTAGGTAGGTAGGTAGGTAGGTAGGTAGGTAGGTAGGTAGGTAGGTAGGTAGGTAGGTAGGTAGGTAGGTAGGTAGGTAGGTAGGTAGGTAGGTAGGTAGGTAGGTAGGTAGGTAGGTAGGTAGGTAGGTAGGTAGGTAGGTAGGTAGGTAGGTAGGTAGGTAGGTAGGTAGGTAGGTAGGTAGGTAGGTAGGTAGGTAGGTAGGTAGGTAGGTAGGTAGGTAGGTAGGTAGGTAGGTAGGTAGGTAGGTAGGTAGGTAGGTAGGTAGGTAGGTAGGTAGGTAGGTAGGTAGGTAGGTAGGTAGGTAGGTAGGTAGGTAGGTAGGTAGGTAGGTAGGTAGGTAGGTAGGTAGGTAGGTAGGTAGGTAGGTAGGTAGGTAGGTAGGTAGGTAGGTAGGTAGGTAGGTAGGTAGGTAGGTAGGTAGGTAGGTAGGTAGGTAGGTAGGTAGGTAGGTAGGTAGGTAGGTAGGTAGGTAGGTAGGTAGGTAGGTAGGTAGGTAGGTAGGTAGGTAGGTAGGTAGGTAGGTAGGTAGGTAGGTAGGTAGGTAGGTAGGTAGGTAGGTAGGTAGGTAGGTAGGTAGGTAGGTAGGTAGGTAGGTAGGTAGGTAGGTAGGTAGGTAGGTAGGTAGGTAGGTAGGTAGGTAGGTAGGTAGGTAGGTAGGTAGGTAGGTAGGTAGGTAGGTAGGTAGGTAGGTAGGTAGGTAGGTAGGTAGGTAGGTAGGTAGGTAGGTAGGTAGGTAGGTAGGTAGGTAGGTAGGTAGGTAGGTAGGTAGGTAGGTAGGTAGGTAGGTAGGTAGGTAGGTAGGTAGGTAGGTAGGTAGGTAGGTAGGTAGGTAGGTAGGTAGGTAGGTAGGTAGGTAGGTAGGTAGGTAGGTAGGTAGGTAGGTAGGTAGGTAGGTAGGTAGGTAGGTAGGTAGGTAGGTAGGTAGGTAGGTAGGTAGGTAGGTAGGTAGGTAGGTAGGTAGGTAGGTAGGTAGGTAGGTAGGTAGGTAGGTAGGTAGGTAGGTAGGTAGGTAGGTAGGTAGGTAGGTAGGTAGGTAGGTAGGTAGGTAGGTAGGTAGGTAGGTAGGTAGGTAGGTAGGTAGGTAGGTAGGTAGGTAGGTAGGTAGGTAGGTAGGTCGGTCGGTAGGTGGGTAGGTGGGTAGGTAGGTAGGTAGGTAGGTAGGTAGGTAGGTAGGTAGGTAGGTAGGTGGGTAGGTAGGTAGGTAGGTGGGTAGGTAGGTGGGTAGGTAGGTGGGTAGGTGGGTAGGTAGGTGGGTAGGTGAGTAGGTAGGTGGGTAGGTGGGTAGGTGGGTGGGTAGGTGGGTAGGTAGGTCGGTAG
>OZ001258.1:10288746-10291246 GCA_963924015.1 Macrophya annulata
GTAGGTAGGTAGGTAGGTAGGTAGGTAGGTAGGTAGGTAGGTAGGTAGGTAGGTAGGTAGGTAGGTAGGTAGGTAGGTAGGTAGGTAGGTAGGTAGGTAGGTAGGTAGGTAGGTAGGTAGGTAGGTAGGTAGGTAGGTAGGTAGGTAGGTAGGTAGGTAGGTAGGTAGGTAGGTAGGTAGGTAGGTAGGTAGGTAGGTAGGTAGGTAGGTAGGTAGGTAGGTAGGTAGGTAGGTAGGTAGGTAGGTAGGTAGGTAGGTAGGTAGGTAGGTAGGTAGGTAGGTAGGTAGGTAGGTAGGTAGGTAGGTAGGTAGGTAGGTAGGTAGGTAGGTAGGTAGGTAGGTAGGTAGGTAGGTAGGTAGGTAGGTAGGTAGGTCGGTAGGTAGGTGGGTAGGTAGGTAGGTAGGTAGGTAGGTAGGTAGGTAGGTCGGTGGGTAAGTAGGTAGGTAGGTAGGTAGGTCGGTGGGTGGGTAGGTAGGTGGGTAGGTAGGTGGGTAGGTGGGTAGGTAGGTGGGTAGGTGGGTAGGTAGGTGGGTAGGTGGGTAGGTAGGTAGGTGGGTAGGTAGGTAGGTGGGTAGGTAGGTAGGTGGGTAGGTAGGTAGGTAGGTAGGTAGGTAGGTGGATAGGTAGGTAGGTAAGTAGGTAGGTAGATAGGTGGGTAGGTAGGTAGGTGGGTAGGTAGGTAGGTGGGTAGGTAGGTAGGTGGGTAGGTAGGTAGGTGTAGGTAGGTAGGTAGGTGTAGATAGGTAGGTAGGTGTAGGTAGGTAGGTGGGTGTGGGTAGGCAGGTAGGTGTAGGTTAGGTTAGCTAGGGTTGGGTTGGGTTGGGTTAGGTTAGGTTAGGTCAGGTTAGGTTAGGTCAAGTTAGGTAGGTAGGTAGGCCGGTGGGTAGGTAGGTAGGTAGGTAGGTAGATAGGTAGCTAGATAGGTCGGTAGGTAGGTAGGTAGGTAGGTAGGTAGGTGGGTAGGTAGATACGTAGGTAGGTAGGTACGTAGGTAGGTAGGCAGGTGGGTAGGTAGGTAGGTAGGTAGGTAGGTAGGTAGGTAGGTAGGTAGGTAGGTGGACGGGTGGGTAGGTAGGTAGGTGTAGGTAGGTAGGTGTAGATAGGTAGGTAGGTGTAGGTAGGTAGGTTGGTGTGGGTAGGCAGGTAGGTGTAGGTTAGGTTAGGTAGGGTTGGGTTAGGTTGGGTTAGGTTAGGTTAGGTTAGGTGAGGTCAAGTTAGGTAGGTAGGTAGGCCGGTGGGTAGGTAGGTAGGTAGGTAGGTAGATAGGTAGCTAGATAGGTAGGTAGGTAGGTAGGTAGGTAGGTAGGTAGGTAGGTAGGTTGGTAAGTAGGTAGGTAGGTAGGTAGGTAGGTAGGTAGGTAGGTAGGTAGGTAGGTAGGTAGGTAGCCAGGTGGGTAGGTAGGTAGGTAGGTAGGTAGGTAGGTAGGTGGGTAGGTAGGTAGGTGGGTGGGTGGGTAGGTAGGTAGGTGTAGGTAGGTAGGAAGGTGTAGATAGGTAGGTAGGTGTAGGTAGGTAGGTGGGTGTGGGTAGGCAGGTAGGTGTAGGTTAGGTTAGGTAGGGTTGGGTTGGGTTGAGTTAGGTTAGGTTAGGTTAGGTTAGGTTAGGTCAAGTTAGGTAGGTAGGTAGGTAGGTAGGTAGGTAGGTAGGCAGGCAGGCAGGCAGGCAGGCAGGCAGGCAGGCAGGCAGGCAGGCAGGCAGGCAGGCAGGCAGGCAGGCAGGCAGGCAGGCAGGCAGGCAGGCAGGCAGGCAGGCAGGCAGGCAGGCAGGCAGGCAGGCAGGCAGGCAGGCAGGCAGGCAGGCAGGCAGGCAGGCAGGCAGGCAGGCAGGCAGGCAGGCAGGCAGGCAGGCAGGCAGGCAGGCAGGCAGGCAGGCAGGCAGGCAGGCAGGCAGGCAGGCAGGCAGGCAGGCAGGCAGGCAGGCAGGCAGGCAGGCAGGCAGGCAGGCAGGCAGGCAGGCAGGCAGGCAGGCAGGCAGGCAGGCAGGCAGGCAGGCAGGCAGGCAGGCAGGCAGGCAGGCAGGCAGGCAGGCAGGCAGGCAGGCAGGCAGGCAGGCAGGCAGGCAGGCAGGCAGGCAGGCAGGCAGGCAGGCAGGCAGGCAGGCAGGCAGGCAGGCAGGCAGGCAGGCAGGCAGGCAGGCAGGCAGGCAGGCAGGCAGGCAGGCAGGCAGGCAGGCAGGCAGGCAGGCAGGTAGGTAGGTAGGTAGGTAGGTAGGTAGGTAGGTAGGTAGGTAGGTAGGTAGGTAGGTAGGTAGGTAGGTAGGTAGGTAGGTAGGTAGGTAGGTAGGTAGGTAGGTAGGTAGGTAGGTAGGTAGGTAGGTAGGTAGGTAGGTAGGTAGGTAGGTAGGTAGGTAGGTAGGTAGGTAGGTAGGTAGGTAGGTAGGTAGGTAGGTAGGTAGGTAGGTAGGTAGGTAGGTAGGTAGGTAGGTAGGTAGGTAGGTAGGTAGGTAGGTAGGTAGGTAGGTAGGTAGGTAGGTAGGTAGGTAGGTAGGTAGGTAGGTAGG
>OZ001258.1:10438823-10453823 GCA_963924015.1 Macrophya annulata
ACAGATAAAGGACTTAGCCAGATGATGTACTGTGGTGAAGTCAGGAGCCGTCGGATAGGTTACGTCTCGTCTGAGATTGATGCAGCCCTCACCTTCTGTCGTAGTATGTTATAGTACGGTGTAAATCCAATTGTTCGAAGAGTTTTAAAACTGAAGTTAATATTAATATAAGAAAATTACGCGAAAAGAGTTCTGAGTACCACTAATCACAAATTTTGAAATAGATGAAAAATAAAAGTATGTACGTTGAAAGGAAAGATTGTCAGAAGAATTTTAGAGATCACTTGGTTTGGTAAAGTGTTATTTAAATGTCACACTATGTATTTAATGATTGAATTTGATTTTTCGATTGTTCGTTTGTGTCCTTGCACTGAAGTTAATAATGTAGAAAAACTGAAGCTAATAATGTATGAGAAAAAATATGAGTCTCTTGGGTTGTCACTTTGAAAGATTTTCAAACACCAACTCTTGCTCAGTTAACGAGAACCTTAAGACTTTTAGGCCGTCACTCTAGAGATTTTCGGACACTAACTCTAGCTTAATTAGCGGAACCCGGGTAAACGTCAGCGCACCTCGCGACTTGATAGACGAAAGACGCTGCATCAATCTCAGATGCAGCCAGGAGGCCGCGTTTCCAGTAATGTGTATTACTACACCTGTATTACTGCGCGTATTCCTCAACTAGGTAATTAAATGGCTAGTTAATCCGCGGATGAGTAAAAGCATGGTCTTTGTGCGCTATACCTGGGACAGGCGTTCCACGGTCCCCAAGCCTCACCACAGTCTGTTTGTGATAACATTAAAATATTACATGCTCAGGATCTTAACAATATTTATCACACATTCATCCATTCATTATTCTTATCTTATTGCCTTAATTTTGATGTGTTTACCTATGATAGAGCGCTCGTTTTACTCTAGAATAATTTGGTAATTTAAAAGAAGAGTTGCATCGAACCGACCATAGGTGCTGGGTCAGCGAAAAGCATATGCGTTCCCATCAGCACTTCTCCTAACGTTTTGAGCTGACTTATATGTTACTATACCGGGCCCGTTATCGGGTCCGACGTGACTTTTATGACTTTAAGGAAGGAAATGAAAGAAATTGTATATTGTAGGTAAAGCAACAATAATTAGATTTATCATATTTATGTTGAATTATTCCCCACGGGTTTCAATATTTGAAATGACTTAGGAACTCCAGTGTGCTATGCACGGTCGTTTCTTATTTGATAACCCGTTTGAATATTGAATTTTGATAAAAATCTGGAAAACGTGAGTCGGTACGTAACACCCCTCCCTCCTGAAAGTCATCAACGTCCTCGTTGATTAATATTAAAAGTAATTAGAATAAGGTGTAAGCCTAACCTATGGATTATAATTTTTCATAAATTTCTACTATTATGATATTAGTAATAATTGCAACCCAATCTAAAATTTCCCCTATAAAGCAATACTAATTATTCTATTATCTACTATCCCAAAATATATCCATACATATCCTATTATACGTTAAAATCTGGTTACAAGCGTGTGTACACCATATACGAGTCAAAATAGTCGCGGAGTAGCCCTCCGGTAATTTATTCTGAGAAATACGTTGTTCTTATCTCTCCGTTGCGGGTGAGCTCCTGTTTCTCCCAGGTCCAGGTATAGTATTTTTTTGTTCATTCGATGTCTGACGACCTCGTAAGCGCATACAATAGTTTGCCGGCTTATGTTGCTGCACCCTTCTGCGTTGATGTATTCTATGGTCTTGCTTTGCCTTATTACCCCGCAGATATCCTCGTCATGGATCCCCGGATTGTCGCGGCATTGTAGGTGTATTAAGGCCGGCATCCATTGCAGGAAACTGCCCCCTATCGTAGGATGCATATTGCATATGTACACGTCGGTACAGTTCTCCAATTGACTCAGTGAATCCAACGCGAACTCTCCTCTAATGTTGGTGCATCCGGATAAATTCAGCAGAGTGAGATTCGGTAGGTTTCTGCTAACCCCCTCGATGAAAATCCTGTCAACCCACCCGCAGAAAATTAGTTCTAGGTTGGTTACAGATTTTATTGACGCCGGTAGGTCTGCTTGTACGGTAATGCCTTCATCTCGTAGTTCCGCGAAGTCTCCTCGTTCTTCATCCATGACTTCTTCTTCTTCATTCTCTAGATCGTCATCATTTCCACTACCTTGTATCTTTAGTTTAATCAGGGTTTCCTTGATGGTTGCGTTTCTCATTAGTGCATGCAGTACATCGGCATGCTTTATATTGAGGCAGTTGTTTATTTCCAGTGTCTTCAGGCGTTGTTGTTTTTCAATGCATGCGGCCATTGTTGCTCCCGATATTCGGATACAGTTAGTAACTATTAGTTCTGCGAAGTTTGGTTGGTGTACTAAGCATTTTCCCGTTAATGGATTCCCTATTAGTTCTAGCTTGGATAAGTTTTTGTTTCCGCACAGCACCGCTTTCAGGTCTGGATCCACTGGTCCCAGCACATCCCCTAATTTTAGTACTTTCAGGTTTTCTAAAGTTCCCATTTGTCTGATTGCTGCTTCTCTTATGGTGAGTGGATGAACGATCAGCTCTTCTAGGTTTGGGCAGCTCTTCGCTGCTATGGTTACAATTTGCGTTTGCAAGTTTTCTGATGTTTTGGAAAGATCTATCTTAGTGAGGTGGTCGCCGCATCTTCGGAGGAACCAGTAGCATTTTCCCATAGTCACTTTGCTTGTCCACCCCTCTCTCCATTTCCAGCTATTGAATTCCAGGGTTGTTGTTTTTCGATGCGATAGCAGGCATCCATTTCTCCAGTTCTTTGATACCTGCTCCATCCTCGCCTGATCTAAGTAGGTCAGATAACTTGCTACCTCAGCAATACACTCTGATGGTAGCAGTGGTGCCCACTCCGGTTCATAGCCTGGTAATGCTTGTTCATGCATAGGTACAAGTGCGGGTGAAGGTGTTCTCAGTTTTACTTGTCGCTCATTCCATTTGTCTGAATATGAAATCCTTACTTTCCTCTTGTTAATCTCCAATCCCTTTGTTCCTTCTAGCGCTGCTTGCGCACCCTTGACTGATTTGAATGTAATATAGCCCGTTACCGCGTGTTTCTTCAGCACGACAGCTTCTAAGGGCTCGTAGCGTTGGAAAGCCTTCAGCAGATGTTTCTTCTTGGTGTACTTGGCCAGGTTTGATAGGAAAAGTCGATTTGATGTACCGGTATTGTTGTCTGTCATGTCCACCTAATTCTGTCTTCTAGAAGAGAAAAAACAACTAGATTACGGTTGTACCGGAGTGCTTGCACTGTCTAGTGTGTTCTGACCTAACGGGGCAGTGGGGGAAGGGGAAGAGGAAAGAAAAGAATGAGGATTTTTGTTTTTAGTTTTTTTTTTTTTTTTTTTTTTTTCCTATTTGTCCTGTCGCATAAGAATATAGTTGTGCTTTATTTTGCTATAGTCGACTAACAGTTTTATCTTCTCAAGTCTGTTCTGTCGGTTACTTATTGTATGCCTTTGCAGTCTTATTACCCCCAGGCTCGGCCTTTGCCCCTTCCTATTCTAGTGCTGATTCAGCAGTGTTCAATCGGAAGAGTGTTCCCTACATCTCCGCTCTTAGCGCCCTGTTGCGTCTTCTTTCATTCGTTGTCTGAGCACCGAATAGTCATGGCTGAGCAAATTATAAGTGACGAGGCCGTTTGGGTTGGGGTTCTCGTAGCCTCAATGAATTGGACGGGGGTCAAGGAAATGACTCCCGTCCAATTTAAGGATTGGTTTTCCGGATACGAGGCGCGTATTCGGTGTCAAAAAGGGACGTCCGTCGAGCTGATTTGCCGGCGAAGGAGCGTGTGCTCTGCTTGCTATCTGCGTAGGTGAGTAACCTTAACCATGTGTACCTATAAAAATGCTATCTCCTGTCATTCTATTCGTTTTTTTTTTTTTTTTTTCATTTTTTTTTTTTTTATAAGATTTTAATATTTGTTTATTTCTAGGGTTGAAGCTAAAAACATCTATGGAGAGAGGGCGATACATCGCACGGCAATAGGCAGCGAAGGGGGCCCTTTTTCCGTGTGTCTCCTTTGCCGAGCCTCGCTGATCACCCTGGCGCTCCCGGCTGGATGTGCCCGCTGCGAGCGCCTCATTTTTCTTTTGAAACATGTGGCTGAGAAGCATTATCTTGGCACATATTAGACTTAATGATGGAATGATTTTGCCTATTTTGTAACAATATATTACATTCCAGATATGAGTGTTTTATTGTTTTGAATCCCTCAATTCCTTCATTATATTGCATAAGTTAGCGCATTTATCCTATGACAACGTTTTTTTTTTTTTTTTTTTTTTTTGGTTTATGTAATGAGTCAGGAAGGGGGTACTTCTAATTTAATCTCGCCGTTTGATTAGGTAGCGTACGTATCCCTTCTGAGTTTGCTTTGTGAGAGGTTCTTATTTCTGTTAATTCAATGTCTGTGTTTTGTGCTGTTGTGGTCTCTGGTGATTTCGGTGTTTCTGGTTCGGTTTTCCGAAATTTTGTAAGTAAACTTTCATTAACCACTTCCCATATTCTCCTGCGACAACAGATCATCGTCACGATAAGTACCAGCCCGATCTGAATCAGATATCCTCCATATATTAGGTTGGTATGATGTTGGTTGTTTCGGCGGTGGGTTCCTAGTTCTTCAAGCTGGTTTTCTATTTCGTACAGCGATTCTCCCTTGTCGAAATCTCCCATATTTCTTAATGGTTTGTTGTCTAGGTATTCGATGATATGTTGATTTTGTAATATAGGCGAAATCGCGCTAATGTTGAGAATTAGGTTCGGTTGGTAAAGATACTGCTTCTGATCTACGAAAACTTCTACTCCGGATAAGGTTACTTCATGCGTCTTCGCCATACAATTCGGTTTTAGGTAGAATATTCCTGTATCGCTTAGCGTAATTAGATTATCTTTTGCGTTTTTGCATATTATTTGTAGTGTCTCAGGTACGTCAAAAGAGTATAACCATGCTCCGATCGAGTTCAGTCTCGTCCAAAAGGGTTCATGTTTTGCCTTCAGCCTGATATCGCATTGTCGTATATTTCCAATATCAGGTTTCAGTAACAGCTGTATTTCGCAAGATGTAGAGGTGCTAGTTTCTCGTAGTGGTAATTCGGTCATGCAGAGATGGCAGTACCAAGTCCTTATACACTGGCTTACGTATGGGTGATCTGCCAAGAAATAGGTTCTATGATCGTCGCTAAGCCCTAAGTAGGCTGTCCTAGGAATGATTTGAGCGGAGACTGTATAATTAGAGTTATTGGATTTTTGTGCAATGGGCCAGGTGTGCATCTGATAAAGGTGATATGCGGTTCTCTCTACTAGAGGAATTCGTATGGTTATGAGTAGTCTTCCTCCGTGGAATCCCACGTCTATAGTTGATATTTTTGAAATTTCCTCCATCCGGTAATGAGACGTTGGGACCGGGACCTCATAATTCCCTGCTGTTTCCTTTATCTGTACAATGATGGACCCTAATTGTTCTCTCCTTAGTAGAGAGGAATGCACCTTGTTTTCCCGCGCCGCCTGCATTGCTATTATGAATTTTTGTGTGGCGCCTATGTAATGATTTAATGATCCCTCCATTGCATGTACATAGTCAGCGGTGGCTTGTCTGTAGCTTATTTGCTGGCTCTCAGTTGCTTGCTTGTTCACTGATTCAATTATTTCAATAATCTTTTCTTTATTCCTGGCTATTGCTTCCTGATGTTCCTGAGCTCGATCGTGAAGGCTTTGAAGTCGAGTAGAAATTATATGAGTTTGATTCTTCAGGATTCCTGTCAATTGTCGTTGATCTTCGTATAGTTTGTCTATTTCCGAATTTAGGCGGTCAGCGTCCTCGGTGGTTAGCGTTCCAAACAGATAACTGCTCACCGATCCTATAAACCCCAGTGGTACACTTCGCTTGGCGATCGACGATGGTAGTCTATCGATGTCGGGAAGGGAGAGTTCTTCTGCTATTCCACGTAATTCCTCCCGTAGCTCAGCGGCTTCCTGAATTTTTGGTTCCAAGGTCTTGCTATTAAAGTGTAGTTCGCAAACCTCCGGTGATCTACCTTGAGCTGTACAATTTCGCCGGGCCTCCTCATATTCCTTGGGTTCTACAGGGAATTGTTGTGTGAGTTTCTCCACGTCGATGAATAGTGTTACTTTCCATTCCCCGCGCTTAAGTCGGATGTTATGCAATTTCTCATAGTATAGGCCTGGGCTGGCGTTTATCCGTGTAACTGCATAGTTATCCTCGGTGCTTGCTTCCGAGACCCATAGTACATACGTCAGTAGTATCAGTGCATTCCTCATTTTTCCTTTTAATTTCATTGAAATGTTCCTTCTCCTGTAGTTGTAAGATTTGAGTTAGTGTTCGTGTATGTGTGCACGGCTAGTATTGTCAAGTCAGTCGGTACGTTATGTCTAAAGCTGTTAAGCAATGATTGTATTATCTATAGTAAAAGGCGTCTTTCGGGTTATCGGCTGGTCTATAGCTAGAATCTGTTGTTTCACTCCTATTTCCTGAATAGTAATCTTGGCATAAACGAAATCTTCCGGTTCTATAATTGTTGACTCCCCGAATACCGCTTGGAATTCTGTTTGATTTTCAAGGATACTGTTCAAGGTCCACGACGTGAATAAATACCTTCCATCCCCGATTCTTTCGTGTCGAATCATGTATTCTATCAGTTCTTTTTCCCAAACTTCTACCGCGGTATTATGTGTTACTAAGGGGCTAAGGTCTTTGAGATTTATGTCAATAAATGGCCCATAATCGCCTGTGGCCTCGATTTGCTCGAATCTTATTCCCAGCTCAGGCATCTTCTCAGTTGACTACTCCTCTTTATACTAAAAATATGTCGTATTTTTTTGTTAACTCCGTTCTGCGTATCGTCGGTACTGTCACTGTCAATTTGTCAGTATGCTAGTTCAAGTTTATCTGCGTGTTTCACAAATCGTTTACCATCCTCAGTTTCTAATACCACGCTATTATTTTCCAGAATTTTTACAATTTTATATGGCCCTTGATACCTCTTACCGAATTTTCCCTTCCTTACTTCTACAAGTACTCGTGCTATGTCTCCAACCTTACCTGGAAATGGATTGGCTTTCTGATCGTAATACATTTTAGATCTTTGTTTTGCTTGGATCAAATTATTAGCAGCCAGAGTTTGCATCTCTGTTAGTCTTACGATCAAATCTCCAAGATAAGAGTTATACGTTACTACCTTATTATCCATAGGAAACGAGCTCGGACACCGGGCTATTCTCCCATAGACTAACTCGTAGGGTGTAAAATTAGTTCCTTCATGGACAGCTGTGTTATAGGAAAACATCGCAAAAGGTGTCAATTCATCCCAATCGTCGAATTCCCCTAAATAATGTTTAATGTATTCAGTTAAAACGATGTGACTGCGTTCTAAGGCCCCATTGGATTGTGGCCTATAGCTTGACGTGGTAATGTGTCTAATTTTGAATGCTTTTGCTAATTCGTTAAGTAATTTATTCACGAAGCTAGTTCCTCTGTCGGTTAGTATGACCCGGGGTGCTCCGTATTGAAGGATCAAGTGTTTTACCAGCGCGTGTGCTATTGTTTCAGCTTTGATATCAGGGATCGGCACCGCGATGCAATATTTTGTTAGATTATCTTGCATGGTTAGGATATGTTTGTTGTTATTAGGAGTCGTAGGGAGGGGGCCGACCGTATCCAGTGACACCTTTTCAAACGGCTCAGATGGAGTATCCGTTATTAGCATTGGTTCCCTAGTTTTTACACGTACCAGTTTCTGTTCTTGACAGCTGCTACATTTGCGGATAAAGTTACTCACGTCATCCCTCATTTTTGGCCAGTAAAACCTTTCACGGACTCTACGATACGTTTTAGTCACCCCCTTATGTCCTCCTACTAAGCTGTTATGCATTTCCGAAATTATTTCAGAGCGAATTTCAACGGGTGGTACCTGTGTTATTCCTGCGCAAATTGTTATTTGAATATTCTCATCCTCAAAGGCTTCCAGTAATAAATTCGGCCAGGTATCGGGCGACAGTTCGTCAGTAAAGTCTCCAGCTTTCGAGATTCGGAAGGATTTTATTCCTAATTTAGCAAGTGTTGTTTTCAAATTTTCTAGTCCTAGCCTTACGTTATCTACAAAAATTTTGTCGTAATATTTATTTTTAATTACTATGCTGAATACACGGTATTTCCCTCGTTTGGTTATAATAATTTGTCCTAATTTCGGCTTTGCTTCCCGTTGATCATCGTTGCTGATTATTTCTAAATCAGCTAACAGTCTGATAATTGGTGTTGCTAGTTCTGAGTCTACCGATGTGAAATGAACATAATTATCTTTGACGTAGGTTAAATTTTCTCTACTAATCCCTATTCTGGTATATCGGTGGTAACGAGCTCCTGGTAAATTTAGAGGTGATGTTGGTTCCACATCTGGTAATATACCTTCTGTGATTTTAATGCCTGAAGGGCCTGTTTGAGAACTTAACTGTGGCTCTAGTCGTCTTGGCGGTTTGATAATTCTGGGCGGTGTTTTTATTTTATCGCCGCTTCCCTCTTCATCCATTTCCGGTATCGTTGATAGATACGGGGTGGACAATGCTATTGGTCGGGGCGCGATTAGAGGTGTTGGGAACATAGACCTTTGCAATGGTCGACTAATGATTGATTCGTTTAAGTTCCCTTGTATCTTATTACTAGTTGACGGAGCTTGGATCGATTCTGTGTTAGTCTCCTTCAACCTTTGCAATAATTTACTGATTCTCTCGTTCAACACCTCGTCCTCAGTCTCATCATTATACGGATCTTGTGCTGTAAGAGCTTCCCGAGTGGGTTCATCGAGTTCCTCACCTTCGGAAATCGCGTCAGGTAGTTCTAATACTGACTCATCCGGGTCTTGTAGGACAGAACTTCTTTCATGCAAGGATTGATCAAACCGGTCAAATGAATTTTGTAATTCTTTAAGATCTATAGGCGTTCGCGTGAATACGTCATCATCTACGTCGCTATCGCTATCATGAACCGGTTGTGTCATTTCTATCGCGACATCTTCGGCATCAGAATCTCCGTTTTTGTCTGAATCTACTGGTGTCAACTCGTCCGTTGGTACTGGACTGACTCTAGTAGGTTTTAGTAAAGGTTTGGGGTGAAATCCTAAATTTGGTAATACACTTTTTCGTTTTTGATAGGCCGGCGGTTCTGAAGATTCATCATCCGAGGAATCTTCAGAAACGCTACCTTCAGTTGGATCTAGACCGGATGCTATGTTTCTTTCGGGTGCTTTTGCTCTTGAACGCGTCCTTGTTGCTATGGCACTAGTATCTAATTCTGGCACTGTTTTAGATCTCCGTTTAATTTTCTTTGTGGGAACGGGTCTTTTGTGTACTTCTGACACAGATCTTGCTAATGGTCTACGTGTCGGAAGTCCCGGTATTTTGGACTGTTTGGGTTCTTTATCCGTTTTCTTCAGTAGCGGAAACAATTTTACATTTTCCTGATCTCGATCTGATGTTAGATCCGATTGGATATTAGTACAGATAGTGATCTTAATTCCCGTCCCGTGAAAAATAAAGCGTAACATTGTTCGCACATTATTCCAACTTAATTTATCGAGTCCGCATCCAATTTTTGGTAATGTAACTGATTTGATTGAATCGATCTCTAAAATTTTCCGAAAATTGATTAAACTGGTGTACAAGTCTTCGTACGTTGGTTTGTCCCAGTAATTCTGTTTTGTCATAATATAATAAATCATTCGATCCGGTAATTGTAATCTACCTGTTGAGTGTAATTTAGCTTGATTCTTAAGGTTTTCCGGTATACCGTATTTTTCTCTAAATTCTATCGCTATTCCCGCACTCATTTCAAGATCTACAGAAACTGTATGGGCGTAATTGTCATCCTGATTAAAAAGACTATCGTGTACTTCAACCACGTCAGGATTCTGTACTGAGGTTGTTTTTATTATTTTCAGATATTCCGAATATTTTGGGAATGAATTTACTGATCTTATTGGAAAATATTCCTCTTCGCTTTCTGAGGAACTTGAAGAACTTGATGACTGATTACTCATTACTGGATTTCGTGATAACGCGTCTGCATTGGTGTTAAGTCGGCCTGCCTTGTGCTCGAACGTGTACTCGTAGTCGCGTAACTTGAGCCTCCAGCGTATTAAACGCTGACCGGGATCTTTTATCGAGTCGATCCACCGTAGCGGTTCGTGGTCACTTACTAATGTAAATTTGCGTCCGAAAAGATAGGGTCTAAAATGCAATATCGCGTATAAAACTGCCAAGCATTCTTTTTCTGTAGTAAAATAATTTTGCTCTGCTTGGATTAATGATCGTGATAAGTATGCTACGGGCATATCATGGCCATCTACCTCTTGACTTAAAACTGCTCCGATCGCATAATCGGAAGCATCAGTCGTAAGTGTAAAAGGTTTTTCGAAATTTGGATACTGCAGTATTGGTTGTTGACATAAAGATCTTCGTAAAATTTTGAAGCTTTGCTTTTGTTCTCTTCCCCAAACGAATGGTGCATTTTTCTTTAACAACTCCGTTAGAGGTTTAGCCTTCGCGGCAAAATCTTTAATGAATCTCCTATAATAACCTGCGAGTCCTAGAAACTGCCGAATATTCTTTTGCGTCTTAGGACGTGGGAAATTTTTAACTGCTTTGATTTTATTAGGATCTGGTTTTACTCCCTTTCGACTAATTACATGGCCTAAATAAGCTACCTCGGTTTTCAAAAACTCACACTTGTCGGGTTGTAATGTTAATTTTGCTTCATCTAATCGTTTAAATAATCTACGAATTCTCTTTCCATGCTCTTCAAGATTTTTCGCGTAGACTACGATGTCGTCAAGATAAACAAAAACTTCTATACCTTGCAATCCGCGTAATGTTTGATCCATTAACCTTTGAAAAGTAGCAGGAGCATTTTTAAGTCCCTCTGGCATTCTTAGATATTCATAATGGCCATTTGGGGTTGTAAAGGCAGTTTTGGCTCGATCTCGTGGATCCATTTCAATTTGTTGGAATCCACTAGCAAGGTCGAGGGTAGTAAAATATTTTGCCTCTCCAAGGTGGTCAAGAATATCCGTGATGTTAGGTAATGGATACGCGTCTCCAATAGTTTTCTCATTGAGCTTACGAAAATCGATTACCATTCGCCACCTTGGATTGCCTTTTGAATCCGGTTTCTTCGGCACAATCCATAGGGGTGAATTATACGGTGAATTTGAGGGTGTAATAATTTCGTTGTCTAATTTAACTCGAATTTGGTTTTCAATTTCGGCCTTATGAAGTGGCGGGAAACGATACTGACGCGTGTTTACTGGCGCATCATCTTGCGTTGGTATGCGATGCTTAATGCCCGATGTAAATTTTAATTTATCTCCGGGTAAGTGGAATCTATCCGGAAATTCCTCAATTATATTTAACACGTGTTCTCGTTCCTCATCATTTAAATGATCCAAATGTAATTTTGATTGAATTTCTGAAAATCTATCTATTGTTCCTGATCTTACTCGCGATTCATCTGAATCTGAACCGTATTCAAATTCTTCCGGGAAGCTATGGTATTCGAAAGGTATTATTTCTTGCGGAGAAACTTCTATCTCAATATCTTCATCCAGCGTATTTATAGCCAGTACATGACACGCGCCATTGTTAATCGAAACAGCAGCTTCGCCTATGTACACTCCCTCCATAGTTGGAATTTTAGGTAAATATCCTTCTTTTAGATCACAGTCGGTCACATCGAGAGCAATAGATTGTCTAGTTCGCGCACGAATTCGTAATATACGTCTTTTTGTCTTAATTTCGTCTTCAGGTATAGGTTCACCAATAAAGCGTAATGGTCTAATTGGTTCGGTCTTCGTCACTAAGGTATTATGTGTGAATGAAATTTCGGCTTTTTCTTTACGTAAGTAATCCTTCCCCAGTATACCGTCGCAACTCAAAGGAAATGTCGAGCGAACTACATGGAATTTACATGGCTGTCCCTGTAAAGTTAATTCTGTAGTGCCTAATGTTCTTATTTGATCTGTAGTTATTCCCGATATCATTGCGGAATCATGTACACCTATCAATACGTCTGGATGTAAAACGTTTGCTTTTATTAGACTAATATCCGCGCCGGTATCGATAAGAAAAACCGCTCCTTGATTTCCGAGTTCTGGTGCTGACATTTTTACTAATGGTGATTCTCGATTTGATCTGCACGTACATACTCTACTACCGGTTCGGCAAATCTCACTGTTTGTTGACGCTCGCTCGTAACTTGACCCGCCGTCGCGTCTGGTCGACGGGCTGCTTGGGAGTTTAAATGCTCATTTGATTTGTTATTGTGTGGGGACGGTGAACGCGATCTCGGGGTGAAGGTACTGTTTTGCCTCCATGACCCATAACTCGATGCCTTACTCACTTCAGTTGGTCGGGCAGATAAGTTCGGCGAGCTTGACCTATATTCTGACGTTGTCGGGCCTGGGTTAGGAGAAATCGGTCGTCGCCCCGTTGTATTAGGCAAGGTGTAAGGTGAACTCCTTTGATAATCGTAAGGTGGATAATACGGGTGTTGTATAGGTGGATAATAATACGGATGTTGTGGGTAGTATGGTGTATGTTGACACGTAGGACATGGTGGAACAAATCTAGATCGCGCCGGTAATTCAGATGCATATCTAATCGATGAATTCGGTGATGTACTTATTGTTCTCGGTTCCGGATCTTCCGTGATCGGATAGCTAGAATAATTCCGCGGTGTATTTTGTGGATTTAATTGCTGGTTATAAGAGCTGAATTGACTATTGTTATAATTTGGAGATAAAGGACGCGAAAACCAGGCTCTTTGAGTTTCGCCTGAGGGTAATATTCCCGATTTCATACGCGTCTCTATACGTACTGCATATTTAAGTGCTTCCTGCAAATTTTTAGGATCGCGTGCGTCGACGGCTTTAGCTATTTCGTCAGGTAAACCCCGTAAAAAAGCTTCCAATGCAACTTCGGTTACCGGTTTTAAAAGCTGTTCGACGTCACCTCCGTATTTGTCTTCTAGACTTACTCGCGCGCCGCTAATCAAAATATTTAATCGATCATGAAAATCGCCTACCGATTCGTTTCTTCGCATTCTGATATTCTCGATTTCATGCTGATAGTACGGATATGTTTTACCCGGTGCAAATCTATTTTTTAAATGTTTGGTTAATTCATTGACACTATTGAAAGTTTTCCCGTAGGTACTGTCTCGAGCTGATCCTTGCAATTTTCCAAGAACTGCTTTAACGTAGGGTCCTTCTGAACCCGGTGGTACATATACGGAACCGTTATGAACGTCCTGCAGAAAATCTTTTAACGGGACGTTCTTACCGTCAAAATAAGGGATATTTAATGTACTATGCTGCAAAGCGAAACACTCCGCCATCGAAGTCATCATTGCATTGCTAGCATTTAAATCAATATTGGAAAGATTACGGGAGTTATTCGCGTTCGCGCCGGTGTCGGCTGCGCCTTCATTTGGATTCACCATTTTGTTATTTTTGATAGATACTTTAATACACAATAACGATATAAAATTCACAAGTCAAGATTCAAGCATGCACATGTATAGATATCCAAGGGAAAATTTGGCAATCACTCGGTATCAATGATATATAATATACACATATTATATATATGCGTCAAAATTACATGCACTTATTAAGTAATGTTTATGAGATAGAGAGAGAGCGATCTATGGAATCCGAAGGACTATATTTCGACCAGGTTTTGACTTTTCAAAATCAATTTTTTTTTTTTCCAAAAAAACAACACGTATTACGGCAAAAAATAATCCCACCGCTGCCACCAAAATTCTTTTGTGTTACGTGAGGGTGAAGCCCGAGCGGTTGGTAGTTCACGTAGCACTTGAATTTAATTTTTTATAAGATCTATCTTTCAATAGATCGGTAATATGGGAACTTACTTACCTAGCTCTATACAGAGCCATACGTCTTGTTTAGTTATATGAGGCCAATTTATTGCTAAGATGATTGGATTAGGTCATGCAATGAAATGAATGAAAGTAATAATTTAACTGGTAAAAGCTAAGGTATATTCTGAAAGCGATTCTGGTTAAATATGCGATTCAAATGATGCACAATAATTATCAAATGAACCATATGCGAAAAGTGAGTGAAAATATAAAGGTGCTATAAAATGAATAAGTGATTGAACAATGATTGGTATGAACTACGTCGACGCGTAAATCGCGAAGTCTAAAGTATTCTCTTGTTAAGAGTATAAGTTAGTCTAATTTAATTATCTCGAGAGGAAAGAAAAATTGTTAAGCTGACTCAACACGATTCGCGCGTGGACGTATTTGATGCTTATCAATTAGAAATGATAAATCGTATAATGAAAATATGAAGCGTATGGTCTTAATAATCGTTCGGACTATTGCAACTCTCTTCCTATCTAAAAATATGTTAATTTCCACCTCCTGATCAATATAGGTATAATTCTAAATGAAATACCCTTGATGTGAGAGTAATCCTCGGGGTATTAAATACCGTCTCACACCAAAGGAATTTGTATTGAAATAAGCCGCTATGGTATCTTGTTGGAAAAATAATGGCGGAGCTTTCTCCTTGGAAGATCAGTTTGGATACGAAAGACTTATATGCAAATTGATCTTCTTATGCTTAATTCTAATCGTTACTTCGGTAACCGATTTGGAAATGAACAGATAAAGGACTTAGCCAGATGATGTACTGTGGTGAAGTCAGGAGCCGTCGGATAGGTTACGTCTCGTCTGAGATTGATGCAGCCCTCACCTTCTGTCGTAGTATGTTATAGTACGGTGTAAATCCAATTGTTCGAAGAGTTTTAAAACTGAAGTTAATATTAATATAAGAAAATTACGCGAAAAGAGTTCTGAGTACCACTAATCACAAATTTTGAAATAGATGAAAAATAAAAGTATGTACGTTGAAAGG
>OZ001258.1:10461323-10463823 GCA_963924015.1 Macrophya annulata
GTAGGTAGGTAGGTAGGTAGGTAGGTAGGTAGGTAGGTAGGTAGGTAGGTAGGTAGGTAGGTAGGTAGGTAGGTAGGTAGGTAGGTAGGTAGGTAGGTAGGTAGGTAGGTAGGTAGGTAGGTAGGTAGGTAGGTAGGTAGGTAGGTAGGTAGGTAGGTAGGTAGGTAGGTAGGTAGGTAGGTAGGTAGGTAGGTAGGTAGGTAGGTAGGTAGGTAGGTAGGTAGGTAGGTAGGTAGGTAGGTAGGTAGGTAGGTAGGTAGGTAGGTAGGTAGGTAGGTAGGTAGGTAGGTAGGTAGGTAGGTAGGTAGGTAGGTAGGTAGGTAGGTAGGTAGGTAGGTAGGTAGGTAGGTAGGTAGGTAGGTAGGTAGGTAGGTAGGTAGGTAGGTAGGTAGGTAGGTAGGTAGGTAGGTAGGTAGGTAGGTAGGTAGGTAGGTAGGTAGGTAGGTAGGTAGGTAGGTAGGTAGGTAGGTAGGTAGGTAGGTAGGTAGGTAGGTAGGTAGGTAGGTAGGTAGGTAGGTAGGTAGGTAGGTAGGTAGGTAGGTAGGTAGGTAGGTAGGTAGGTAGGTAGGTAGGTAGGTAGGTAGGTAGGTAGGTAGGTAGGTAGGTAGGTAGGTAGGTAGGTAGGTAGGTAGGTAGGTAGGTAGGTAGGTAGGTAGGTAGGTAGGTAGGTAGGTAGGTAGGTAGGTAGGTAGGTAGGTAGGTAGGTAGGTAGGTAGGTAGGTAGGTAGGTAGGTAGGTAGGTAGGTAGGTAGGTAGGTAGGTAGGTAGGTAGGTAGGTAGGTAGGTAGGTAGGTAGGTAGGTAGGTAGGTAGGTAGGTAGGTAGGTAGGTAGGTAGGTAGGTAGGTAGGTAGGTAGGTAGGTAGGTAGGTAGGTAGGTAGGTAGGTAGGTAGGTAGGTAGGTAGGTAGGTAGGTAGGTAGGTAGGTAGGTAGGTAGGTAGGTAGGTAGGTAGGTAGGTAGGTAGGTAGGTAGGTAGGTAGGTAGGTAGGTAGGTAGGTAGGTAGGTAGGTAGGTAGGTAGGTAGGTAGGTAGGTAGGTAGGTAGGTAGGTAGGTAGGTAGGTAGGTAGGTAGGTAGGTAGGTAGGTAGGTAGGTAGGTAGGTAGGTAGGTAGGTAGGTAGGTAGGTAGGTAGGTAGGTAGGTAGGTAGGTAGGTAGGTAGGTAGGTAGGTAGGTAGGTAGGTAGGTAGGTAGGTAGGTAGGTAGGTAGGTAGGTAGGTAGGTAGGTAGGTAGGTAGGTAGGTAGGTAGGTAGGTAGGTAGGTAGGTAGGTAGGTAGGTAGGTAGGTAGGTAGGTAGGTAGGTAGGTAGGTAGGTAGGTAGGTAGGTAGGTAGGTAGGTAGGTAGGTAGGTAGGTAGGTAGGTAGGTAGGTAGGTAGGTAGGTAGGTAGGTAGGTAGGTAGGTAGGTAGGTAGGTAGGTAGGTAGGTAGGTAGGTAGGTAGGTAGGTAGGTAGGTAGGTAGGTAGGTAGGTAGGTAGGTAGGTAGGTAGGTAGGTAGGTAGGTAGGTAGGTAGGTAGGTAGGTAGGTAGGTAGGTAGGTAGGTAGGTAGGTAGGTAGGTAGGTAGGTAGGTAGGTAGGTAGGTAGGTAGGTAGGTAGGTAGGTAGGTAGGTAGGTAGGTAGGTAGGTAGGTAGGTAGGTAGGTAGGTAGGTAGGTAGGTAGGTAGGTAGGTAGGTAGGTAGGTAGGTAGGTAGGTAGGTAGGTAGGTAGGTAGGTAGGTAGGTAGGTAGGTAGGTAGGTAGGTAGGTAGGTAGGTAGGTAGGTAGGTAGGTAGGTAGGTAGGTAGGTAGGTAGGTAGGTAGGTAGGTAGGTAGGTAGGTAGGTAGGTAGGTAGGTAGGTAGGTAGGTAGGTAGGTAGGTAGGTAGGTAGGTAGGTAGGTAGGTAGGTAGGTAGGTAGGTAGGTAGGTAGGTAGGTAGGTAGGTAGGTAGGTAGGTAGGTAGGTAGGTAGGTAGGTAGGTAGGTAGGTAGGTAGGTAGGTAGGTAGGTAGGTAGGTAGGTAGGTAGGTAGGTAGGTAGGTAGGTAGGTAGGTAGGTAGGTAGGTAGGTAGGTAGGTAGGTAGGTAGGTAGGTAGGTAGGTAGGTAGGTAGGTAGGTAGGTAGGTAGGTAGGTAGGTAGGTAGGTAGGTAGGTAGGTAGGTAGGTAGGTAGGTAGGTAGGTAGGTAGGTAGGTAGGTAGGTAGGTAGGTAGGTAGGTAGGTAGGTAGGTAGGTAGGTAGGTAGGTAGGTAGGTAGGTAGGTAGGTAGGTAGGTAGGTAGGTAGGTAGGTAGGTAGGTAGGTAGGTAGGTAGGTAGGTAGGTAGGTAGGTAGGTAGGTAGGTAGGTAGGTAGGTAGGTAGGTAGGTAGGTAGGTAGGTAGGTAGGTAGGTAGGTAGGTAGGTAGGTAGGTAGGTAGGTAGGTAGGTAGGTAGGTAGGTAGGTAGGTAGGTAGGTAGGTAGGTAGGTAGGTAGGTAGGTAGGTAGGTAGGTAGGTAGGTAGGTAGGTAGGTAGGTAGGTAGGTAG
>OZ001258.1:10561323-10563823 GCA_963924015.1 Macrophya annulata
GGTAGGTAGGTAGGTAGGTAGGTAGGTGGGTAGGTAGGTAGGTAGGTAGGTAGGTGGGTAGGTAGGTAGGTAGGTGGGTAGGTAGGTAGGTAGGTAGGTAGGTAGGTAGGTAGGTAGGTAGGTAGGTAGGTGGGTAGGTAGGTGGGTAGGTAGTTAGGTAGGTGGGTAGGTAGGTAGGTAGGTAGGTGGGTAGGTAGGTGGGTAGGTAGGTGGGTAGGTGGGTAGGTAGGTGGGTAGGTGGGTTGGTAGGTGGGTTGGTAGGTGGGTAGGTGGGTAGGTAGGTAGGTGGGTAGGTAGGTAGGTGGGTAGGTAGGTAGGTGGGTAGGTAGGTAGGTAGGTAGGTAGGTAGGTGGGTAGGTAGGTAGGTAGGTAGGTAGGTAGATAGGTAGGTAGGTAGGTAGGTGGGTAGGTAGGTAGGTGGGTAGGTAGGTAGGTGGGTAGGTAGGTAGGTGTAGGTAGGTAGGTAGGTGTAGATAGGTAGGTAGGTGTAGGTAGGTAGGTGAGTGTGGGTAGGCAGGTAGGTGTAGGTTAGGTTCGGTAGGGTTGGGTTGGGTTAGGTTAGGTTAGGTTAGGTTAGGTTAGGTTAGGTCAAGTTAGGTAGGTAGGTAGGCCGGTGGGTAGGTAGGTAGGTAGGTAGGTAGATAGGTAGCTAGATAGGTAGGTAGGTAGGTAGGTAGGTAGGTGGGCAGGTGGGTAGGTAGATACGTAGGTAGGTAGGTACGTAGGTAGGTAGGTAGGTGGGTGTAGATAGGTAGGTAGGTAGGTAGGTAGGTAGGTAGGTAGGTAGGTAGGTGGGTGGGTGGGTAGGTAGGTAGGTGTAGGTAGGTAGGTGTAGATAGGTAGGTAGGTGTAGGTAGGTAGGTTGGTGTGGGTAGGCAGGTAGGTGTAGGTTAGGTTAGGTAGGGTTGGGTTGGGTTGGGTTAGGTTTGTTTAGGTTAGGTTAGGTCAAGTTAGGAAGGTAGGTAGGCCGGTGGGTAGGTAGGTAGGTAGGTAGGTAGATAGGTAGCTAGATAGGTAGGTAGGTAGGTAGGTAGGTAGGTAGGTAGGTAGGTTGGTAAGTAGGTAGGTAGGTAGGTAGGTAGGTAGGTAGGTAGGTAGGTAGGTAGCCAGGTGGGTAGGTAGGTTGGTAGGTAGGTAGGTAGGTAGGTGGGTAGGTAGGTAGGTGGGTGGGTGGGTAGGTAGGTAGGTGTAGGTAGGTAGGAAGGTGTAGATAGGTAGGTAGGTGTAGGTAGGTAGGTGGGTAAGGGTAGGCAGGTAGGTGTAGGTTAGGTTAGGTAGGGTTGGGTTGGGTTGAGTTAGGTTAGGTTAGGTTAGGTTAGGTTAGGTCAAGTTAGGTAGGTAGGTAGGTAGGTAGGTAGGTAGGTAGGTAGGCAGGCAGGCAGGCAGGCAGGCAGGCAGGCAGGGTGGCAGGTAGGTAGGTAGGTAGGTAGGTAGGTAGGTAGGTAGGTAGGTGAGTAGGTAGGTAGGTAGCTAGGTAGGTCAGTAGGTAGGTGGGTAGGTAGGTAGGTAGGTGGGTGGGTAGTTAGGCGGGTAGGTAGGTGGGTAGGTAGGTGGGTGGGTAGGTGGGTAGGTAGGTGGGTAGGTAGGTAGGTAGGTAGGTAGGTAGGTAGGTAGGTAGGTAGGTAGGTAGGTAGGTAGGTAGGTAGGTAGGTGGGTAGGTAGGTAGGTAGGTAGGTAGGTAGGTAGGTAGGTAGGTAGGTAGGTAGGTAGGTAGGTAGGTAGGTAGGTAGGTAGGTAGGTAGGTAGGTAGGTAGGTAGGTAGGTAGGTAGGTAGGTAGGTAGGTAGGTAGGTAGGTAGGTAGGTAGGTAGGTAGGTAGGTAGGTAGGTAGGTAGGTAGGTAGGTAGGTAGGTAGGTAGGTAGGTAGGTAGGTAGGTAGGTAGGTAGGTAGGTAGGTAGGTAGGTAGGTAGGTAGGTAGGTAGGTAGGTAGGTAGGTGAGTAGGTAGGTAGGTAGGTAGGTAGGTAGGTAGGTAGGTAGGTAGGTAGGTAGGTAGGTAGGTAGGTAGGTAGGTAGGTGAGTAGGTAGGTAGGTAGGTAGGTAGGTAGGTAGGTAGGTAGGTAGGTAGGTAGGTAGGTAGGTAGGTAGGTAGGTAGGTAGGTAGGTAGGTAGGTAGGTAGGTAGGTAGGTAGGTAGGTAGGTAGGTAGGTAGGTAGGTAGGTAGGTAGGTAGGTAGGTAGGTAGGTAGGTAGGTAGGTAGGTAGGTAGGTAGGTAGGTAGGTAGGTAGGTAGGTAGGTAGGTAGGTAGGTAGGTAGGTAGGTAGGTAGGTAGGTAGGTAGGTAGGTAGGTAGGTAGGTAGGTAGGTAGGTAGGTAGGTAGGTAGGTAGGTAGGTAGGTAGGTAGGTAGGTAGGTAGGTAGGTAGGTAGGTAGGTAGGTAGGTAGGTAGGTAGGTAGGTAGGTAGGTAGGTAGGTAGGTAGGTAGGTAGGTAGGTAGGTAGGTAGGTAGGTAGGTAGGTAGGTAGGTAGGTAGGTAGGTAGGTAGGTAGGTAGGTAGGTAGGT
>OZ001258.1:10568823-10571323 GCA_963924015.1 Macrophya annulata
GTAGGTAGGTAGGTAGGTAGGTAGGTTGGTAGGTGAGTAGGGAGGTAGGTAGGTAGGTAGATAGGTAGGTAGGTAGGTAGGTAGGGAGGTAGGTAGGTAGGTAGGTAGGTAGCTAGGCTGGTCAGTAGGTAGGTGAGTAGGTAGTTAGGTAGGTGGGTGGGTAGGTAGGTAGGTAGGTAGGTAGGTAGGTAGGTGGGTTGGTAGGTGGGTTGGTAGGTAGGTAGGTAGGTAGGTAGGTAGGTAGGTAGGTAGGTAGGTGAAGGTAGGTAGGTAGGTGTGGATAGGTAGGTGGTCGTAGGTAGGTAGGTGGGTAGGTAGGTAGGTAGGTAGGTAGGTGAACGTAGGTAGGTAGGTGTAGATAGGTAGGTGGTCGTAGGTAGGTAGGTAGGTAGGTAGGTAGGTGTAGGTAGGTAGGTAGGTGTAGATAGGTAGGTGGGTGTAGGTAAGGTTAGGTTTATCTTAGTTTAGGTTAGGTTAGGTCTGTAAGTAGGTCAGTAGGTAGGTAGGTAGCTAGGTAGGTAGGTAGGTAGGTAGGTAGGTAGGTAGGTAGGTAGGTAGGTAGGTAAGTAGGTTGGTAGGTGAGTAGGTAGGTAGGTAGGTAGGTAGATAGGTAGGTAGGTAGGTAGGTAGGTAGGTAGGTAGGTAGGTAGGTAGGTAGGGAGGTAGGTAGGTAGGTAGGTAGGTAGCTAGGCTGGTCAGTAGGTAGGTGAGTAGGTAGGTAGGTAGGTGGGTGGGTAGGTAGGTAGGTAGGTAGGTAGGTAGGTAGGTGGGTTGGTAGGTGGGTTGGTAGGTAGGTAGGTAGGTAGGTAGGTAGGTAGGTAGGTAGGTAGGTGAAGGTAGGTAGGTAGGTGTGGATAGGTAGGTGGTCGTAGGTAGGTAGGTAGGTAGGTAGGTAGGTAGGTACGTGGGTAGGTGAACGTAGGTAGGTAGGTGTAGATAGGTAGGTGGTCGTAGGTAGGTAGGTAGGTAGGTAGGTAGGTGTAGGTAGGTAGGTAGGTGTAGATAGGTAGGTGGGTGTAGGTAAGGTTAGGTTTGTTTAGTTTAGGTTAGGTTAGGTCTGTAAGTAGGTCAGTAGGTAGGTAGGTAGCTAGGTAGGTAGGTAGGTAGGTAGGTAGGTAGGTAGGTAGGTAGGTAGGTAGGTTGGTAGGTGAGTAGGTAGGTAGGTAGGTAGGTAGATAGGTAGGTAGGTAGGTAGGTAGGTAGGTAGGTAGGTAGGTGGGTGGGTAGGTAGCTAGGTTGGTCAGTAGGTAGGTAGGTAGGTGGGTAGGTAGGTGGGTAGGTAGGTAGGTAGGTGGGTAGGTAGGTAGGTAGGTAGGTGGGTAGGTAGGTAGGTAGGTAGGTGGGTAGGTAGGTAGGTAGGTAGGTAGGTAGGTAGATAGGTAGGTGGGTAGGTAGGTAGGTAGGTAGGTAGGTAGGTAGGTGGGTAGGTAGGTGGGTAGGTAGGTAGGTAGGTAGGTAGGTAGGTAGGTAGGTAGGTAGGTAGGTAGGTAGGTTGGTAGGTGAGTAGGGAGGTAGGTAGGGAGGTAGATAGGTAGGTAGGTAGGTAGGTAGGTAGGTAGGTAGGTAGGTAGGTAGGTAGGTAGCTAGGCTGGTCAGTAGGTAGGTGAGTAGGTAGGTAGGTAGGTGGGTGGGTAGGTAGGTAGGTAGGTAGGTAGGTAGCTAGGCTGGTCAGTAGGTAGGTGAGTAGGTAGGTAGGTAGGTTGGTGGGTAGGTAGGTAGGTAGGTAGGTAGGTAGGTAGGTAGGTAGGTAGGTAGGTTGGTAGGTGAAGGTAGGTAGGTAGGTGTGGATAGGTAGGTGGTCGTAGGTAGGTAGGTAGGTAGGTAGGTAGGTAGGTAGGTAGGTAGGTAGGTGAACGTAGGTAGGTAGGTGTAGATAGGTAGGTGGTCGTAGGTAGGTACGTAGGTAGGTAGGTAGGTGTAGGTAGGTAGGTAGTTGTAGATAGGTAGGTGGGTGTAGGTAGGTGGGTGGGTAGGTAGGTAGGTACGTAGGTAGGTAGGTAGGTAGGTAGGTAGGTAGGTGGGTAGGTGGGTAGGTAGGTAGGTAGGTAGGTAGGTAGCTAGGTGGGTCAGTGGGTAGGTAGGTCGGTAGGTAGGTAGGTAGGTGGGTAGGTAGGTAGGTAGGTAGGTAGGTAGGTAGGTAGGTAGGTAGGTGAGTAGGTAGGTAGGTAGCTAGGTAGGTCAGTAGGTAGGTGGGTAGGTAGGTAGGTAGGTGGGTGGGTAGTTAGGCGGGTAGGTAGGTGGGTAGGTAGGTGGGTGGGTAGGTAGGTAGGTAGGTGGGTAGGTAGGTGGGTAGGTAGGTGGGTAGGTAGGTGGGTAGGTAGGTAGGTAGGTAGGTAGGTAGGTCCGTAGTTAGGCAGGTAGGTAGATAGGTAGGTAGGTAGGTACGTGGGTAGGTAGGTAGGTGGGTAGGTAGGTAGGTAGGCAGGTAGGTAGGTAGGTAGGTAGGTAGGTAGGTAGGTAGGTAGGTAGGTAGGTAGGTAGGTAGGTAGGTAGGTAGGTA
>OZ001258.1:10583823-10588823 GCA_963924015.1 Macrophya annulata
GGTAGGTAGGTAGGTAGGTAGGTAGGTAGGTAGGTAGGTAGGTAGGTGAGTAGGTAGGTAGGTAGGTAGGTAGGTAGGTAGGTAGGTAGGTAGGTAGGTAGGTAGGTAGGTAGGTAGGTAGGTAGGTAGGTAGGTAGGTAGGTAGGTAGGTAGGTAGGTAGGTAGGTAGGTAGGTAGGTAGGTAGGTAGGTAGGTAGGTAGGTAGGTAGGTAGGTAGGTAGGTAGGTAGGTAGGTAGGTAGGTAGGTAGGTAGGTAGGTAGGTAGGTAGGTAGGTAGGTAGGTAGGTAGGTAGGTAGGTAGGTAGGTAGGTAGGTAGGTAGGTAGGTAGGTAGGTAGGTAGGTAGGTAGGTAGGTAGGTAGGTAGGTAGGTAGGTAGGTAGGTAGGTAGGTAGGTAGGTAGGTAGGTAGGTAGGTAGGTAGGTAGGTAGGTAGGTAGGTAGGTAGGTAGGTAGGTAGGTAGGTAGGTAGGTAGGTAGGTAGGTAGGTAGGTAGGTAGGTAGGTAGGTAGGTAGGTAGGTAGGTAGGTAGGTAGGTAGGTAGGTAGGTAGGTAGGTAGGTAGGTAGGTAGGTAGGTAGGTAGGTAGGTAGGTAGGTAGGTAGGTAGGTAGGTAGGTAGGTAGGTAGGTAGGTAGGTAGGTAGGTAGGTAGGTAGGTGGGTAGGTAGGTAGGTAGGTAGGTAGGTAGGTAGGTGGGTAGGTAGGTAGGTAGGTAGGTAGGTGGGTAGGTAGGTAGGTAGGTGGGTAGGTAGGTAGGTAGGTAGGTAGCCAGGTAGGTAGGTAGGTAGGTAGGTGGGTAGGTAGGTGGGTAGGTAGTTAGGTAGGTGGGTAGGTAGGTAGGTAGGTAGGTGGGTAGGTAGGTGGGTAGGTAGGTGGGTAGGTGGGTAGGTAGGTGGGTAGGTGGGTTGGTAGGTGGGTAGGTAGGTGGGTAGGTGGGTAGGTAGGTAGGTGGGTAGGTAGGTAGGTGGGTAGGTAGGTAGGTGGGTAGGTAGGTAGGTAGGTAGGTAGGGAGGTGGGTAGGTAGGTAGGTAGGTAGGTAGGTAGATAGGTAGGTAGGTAGGTAGGTGGGTAGGTAGGTAGGTGGGTAGGTAGGTAGGTGGGTAGGTAGGTAGGTGTAGGTAGGTAGGTAGGTGTAGATAGGTAGGTAGGTGTAGGTAGGTAGGTGAGTGTGGGTAGGCAGGTAGGTGTAGGTTAGGTTCGGTAGGGTTGGGTTGGGTTGGGTTAGGTTAGGTTAGGTTAGGTTAGGTCAAGTTAGGTAGGTAGGTAGGCCGGTGGGTAGGTAGGTAGGTAGGTAGGTAGATAGGTAGCTAGATAGGTAGGTAGGTAGGTAGGTAGGTGGGTAGGTAGGTAGGTGGGTAGGTAGGTAGGTGTAGGTAGGTAGGTAGGTGTAGATAGGTAGGTAGGTGTAGGTAGGTAGGTGAGTGTGGGTAGGCAGGTAGGTGTAGGTTAGGTTCGGTAGGGTTGGGTTGGGTTGGGTTAGGTTAGGTTAGGTTAGGTTAGGTTAGGTTAGGTCAAGTTAGGTAGGTAGGTAGGCCGGTGGGTAGGTAGGTAGGTAGGTAGGTAGATAGGTAGCTAGATAGGTAGGTAGGTAGGTAGGTAGGTAGGTAGGTAGGTGGGTAGGTAGATACGTAGGTAGGTAGGTACGTAGGTAGGTAGGCAGGTGGGTAGGTAGGTAGGTAGGTAGGTAGGTAGGTAGGTAGGTAGGTAGGTAGGTGGGCGGGTGGGTAGGTAGGTAGGTGTAGGTAGGTAGGTGTAGATAGGTAGGTAGGTGTAGGTAGGTAGGTTGGTGTGGGTAGGCAGGTAGGTGTAGGTTAGGTTAGGTAGGGTTGGGTTGGGTTGGGTTAGGTTTGTTTAGGTTAGGTTAGGTCAAGTTAGGTAGGTAGGTAGGCCGGTGGGTAGGTAGGTAGGTAGGTAGGTAGATAGGTAGCTAGATAGGTAGGTAGGTAGGTAGGTAGGTAGGTAGGTAGGTAGGTAGGTTGGTAAGTAGGTAGGTAGGTAGGTAGGTAGGTAGGTGGGTAGGTAGGTAGCCAGGTGGGTAGGTAGGTAGGTAGGTAGGTAGGTAGGTAGGTGGGTAGGTAGGTAGGTGGGTGGGTGGGTAGGTAGGTAGGTGTAGGTAGGTAGGAAGGTTTAGATAGGTAGGTAGGTGTAGGTAGGTAGGTGGGTGTGGGTAGGCAGGTAGGTGTAGGTTAGGTTAGGTAGGGTTGGGTTGGGTTGAGTTAGGTTAGGTTAGGTTAGGTTAGGTTAGGTCAAGTTAGGTAGGTAGGTAGGTAGGTAGGTAGGTAGGTAGGTAGGCAGGCAGGCAGGCAGGCAGGCAGGCAGGCAGGGTGGCAGGTAGGTAGGTAGGTAGGTAGGTAGGTAGGTAGGTAGGTAGGTGAGTAGGTAGGTAGGTAGCTAGGTAGGTCAGTAGGTAGGTGGGTAGGTAGGTAGGTAGGTGGGTGGGTAGTTAGGCGGGTAGGTAGGTGGGTAGGTAGGTGGGTGGGTAGGTGGGTAGGTAGGTGGGTAGGTGGGTGGGTAGGTAGGTGGGTAGGTAGGTGGGTAAGTATGTAGGTAGGTAGGTAGGTGGGTCCGTAGTTGGGCAGGTAGGTAGATAGGTAGGTAGGTAGCTAGGCTGGTCAGTAGGTAGGTGAGTAGGTAGGTAGGTAGGTGGGTGGGTAGGTAGGTAGGTAGGTAGGTTGGTAGGTAGGTGGGTTGGTAGGTGGGTTGGTAGGTAGGTAGGTAGGTAGGTAGGTAGGTAGGTAGGTAAATGAAGGTAGGTAGGTAGGTGTGGATAGGTAGGTGGTCGTAGGTAGGTAGGTAGGTAGGTAGGTAGGTAGGTAGGTAGGTGAACGTAGGTAGGTAGGTGTAGATAGGTAGGTGGTCGTAGGTAGGTAGGTAGGTAGGTAGGTAGGTGTAGGTAGGTAGGTAGGTGTAGATAGGTAGGTGGTCGTAGGTAGGTAGGTAGGTAGGTAGGTAGGTAGGTGGGTAGGTAGGTAGGTAGGTAGGTAGGTAGGTAGGTGGGTAGGTAGATACGTAGGTAGGTAGGTACGTAGGTAGGTAGGCAGGTGGGTAGGTGGGTAGGTAGGTAGGTAGGTAGGTAGGTAGGTAGGTAGGTGTAGGTAGGTAGGTAGGTGTAGATAGGTAGGTGGTCGTAGGTAGGTAGGTAGGTAGGTAGGTAGGTAGGTGGGTAGGTAGGTAGGTAGGTAGGTAGGTAGGTAGGTGGGTAGGTAGATACGTAGGTAGGTAGGTACGTAGGTAGGTAGGCAGGTGGGTAGGTAGGTAGGTAGGTAGATAGGTAGGTAGGTAGGTAGGTAGGTAGGTAGGTAGGTAGGTAGGTAGGTAGGTAGCTAGGCTGGTCAGTAGTTAGGTGAGTAGGTAGGTAGGTAGGTAGGTGGGTAGGTAGGTAGGTAGGTAGGTAGGTAGGTAGGTAGGTTGGTAGGTAGGTAGGTGAAGGTAGGTAGGTAGGTGTGGATAGGTAGGTGGTCGTAGGTAGGTAGGTAGGTAGGTAGGTAGGTAGGTACGTGGGTAGGTGAACGTAGGTAGGTAGGTGTAGATAGGTAGGTGGTCGTAGGTAGGTAGGTAGGTAGGTAGGTAGGTGTAGGTAGGTAGGTAGGTGTAGATAGGTAGGTGGGTGTAGGTAAGGTTAGGTTTGTTTAGTTTAGGTTAGGTTAGGTCTGTAAGTAGGTCAGTAGGTAGGTAGGTAGCTAGGTAGGTAGGTAGGTAGGTAGGTAGGTAGGTAGGTAGGTAGGTAGGTAGGTTGGTAGGTGAGTAGGTAGGTAGGTAGGTAGGTAGATAGGTAGGTAGGTAGGTAGGTAGGTAGGTAGGTAGGTAGGTGGGTGGGTAGGTAGCTAGGTTGGTCAGTAGGTAGGTAGGTAGGTGGGTAGGTAGGTGGGTAGGTAGGTAGGTAGGTGGGTAGGTAGGTAGGTAGGTAGGTGGGTAGGTAGGTAGGTAGGTAGGTGGGTAGGTAGGTAGGTAGGTAGGTAGGTAGGTAGATAGGTAGGTGGGTAGGTAGGTAGGTAGGTAGGTAGGTAGGTAGGTGGGTAGGTAGGTGGGTAGGTAGGTAGGTAGGTAGGTAGGTAGGTAGGTAGGTAGGTAGGTAGGTAGGTAGGTTGGTAGGTGAGTAGGGAGGTAGGTAGGTAGGTAGATAGGTAGGTAGGTAGGTAGGTAGGTAGGTAGGTAGGTAGGTAGGTAGGTAGGTAGCTAGGCTGGTCAGTAGGTAGGTGAGTAGGTAGGTAGGTAGGTGGGTGGGTAGGTAGGTAGGTAGGTAGGTAGGTAGCTAGGCTGGTCAGTAGGTAGGTGAGTAGGTAGGTAGGTAGGTTGGTGGGTAGGTAGGTAGGTAGGTAGGTAGGTAGGTAGGTAGGTAGGTAGGTAGGTTGGTAGGTGAAGGTAGGTAGGTAGGTGTGGATAGGTAGGTGGTCGTAGGTAGGTAGGTAGGTAGGTAGGTAGGTAGGTAGGTAGGTAGGTAGGTGAACGTAGGTAGGTAGGTGTAGATAGGTAGGTGGTCGTAGGTAGGTACGTAGGTAGGTAGGTAGGTGTAGGTAGGTAGGTAGTTGTAGATAGGTAGGTGGGTGTAGGTAGGTGGGTGGGTAGGTAGGTAGGTACGTAGGTAGGTAGGTAGGTAGGTAGGTAGGTAGGTGGGTAGGTGGGTAGGTAGGTAGGTAGGTAGGTAGGTAGCTAGGTGGGTCAGTGGGTAGGTAGGTCGGTAGGTAGGTAGGTAGGTGGGTAGGTAGGTAGGTAGGTAGGTAGGTAGGTAGGTAGGTAGGTAGGTGAGTAGGTAGGTAGGTAGCTAGGTAGGTCAGTAGGTAGGTGGGTAGGTAGGTAGGTAGGTGGGTGGGTAGTTAGGCGGGTAGGTAGGTGGGTAGGTAGGTGGGTGGGTAGGTGGGTAGGTAGGTGGGTAGGTAGGTGGGTAGGTAGGTGGGTAGGTAGGTGGGTAGGTAGGTAGGTAGGTAGGTAGGTAGGTCCGTAGTTAGGCAGGTAGGTAGATAGGTAGGTAGGTAGGTACGTGGGTAGGTAGGTAGGTGGGTAGG
>OZ001258.1:10591323-10606323 GCA_963924015.1 Macrophya annulata
TAGGTGGTCGTAGGTAGGTAGGTAGGTAGGTAGGTAGGTAGGTAGGTAGGTAGGTAGGTGAACGTAGGTAGGTAGGTGTAGATAGGTAGGTGGTCGTAGGTAGGTACGTAGGTAGGTAGGTAGGTGTAGGTAGGTAGGTAGTTGTAGATAGGTAGGTGGGTGTAGGTAGGTGGGTGGGTAGGTAGGTAGGTACGTAGGTAGGTAGGTAGGTAGGTAGGTAGGTAGGTGGGTAGGTGGGTAGGTAGGTAGGTAGGTAGGTAGGTAGCTAGGTGGGTCAGTGGGTAGGTAGGTCGGTAGGTAGGTAGGTAGGTGGGTAGGTAGGTAGGTAGGTAGGTAGGTAGGTAGGTAGGTAGGTAGGTGAGTAGGTAGGTAGGTAGCTAGGTAGGTCAGTAGGTAGGTGGGTAGGTAGGTAGGTAGGTGGGTGGGTAGTTAGGCGGGTAGGTAGGTGGGTAGGTAGGTGGGTGGGTAGGTGGGTAGGTAGGTGGGTAGGTAGGTGGGTAGGTAGGTGGGTAGGTAGGTGGGTAGGTAGGTAGGTAGGTAGGTAGGTAGGTCCGTAGTTAGGCAGGTAGGTAGATAGGTAGGTAGGTAGGTACGTGGGTAGGTAGGTAGGTGGGTAGGTAGGTAGGTAGGCAGGTAGGTAGGTAGGTAGGTAGGTAGGTAGGTAGGTAGGTAGGTAGGTAGGTAGGTAGGTAGGTAGGTAGGTAGGTAGATAGGTAGGTAGGTAGGTGGGTAGGTGGGTAGGTAGGTAGGTAGGTAGGTAGGTAGCTAAGTGGGTCAGTAGGTAGGTAGGTAGGTAGGTAGGTAGGTAGGTAGGTAGGTAGGTAGGTATGTAGGTAGGTGGGTAGGTAGGTAGGTAGCCAGGTAGGTAGGTAGGTAGGTAGGTAGGTAGGTAGGTAGGTAGGTAGGTGTAGATCGGTAGGTGGGTGTAGGTAAGGTTAGGTTAGGTTAGTTTAGGTTAGGTTAGGTCTGTAAGTAGGTCAGTAGGTAGGTAGGTAGCTAGGTAGGTAGGTAGGTAGGTAGGTAGGTAGGAAGGTAGGTAGGTAGGTGGGTAGGTTGGTTGGTGAGTAGGTAGGTAGGTGGGTAGGTAGATGGGTAGGTAGGTAGGTAGGTAGGTAGGTAGGTAGGTAGGTGGGTAGGTAGGTAGCTAGGTTGGTAGGTAGGCAGGTGGGTAGGTAGGTAGGTCGGTAGGTAGGTGGGTAGGTAGGTAGGTAGGTAGGTAGGTAGGTAGGTAGGTAGGTAGGTAGGTTGGTAGGTAGGTAGGTAGGTAGGTAGGTAGGTTGGTAGGTGAGTAGGGAGGTAGGTAGGTAGGTAGATAGGTAGGTAGGTAGGTAGGTAGGGAGGTAGGTAGGTAGGTAGGTAGGTAGCTAGGCTGGTCAGTAGGTAGGTGAGTAGGTAGTTAGGTAGGTGGGTGGGTAGGTAGGTAGGTAGGTAGGTAGGTAGGTAGGTGGGTTGGTAGGTGGGTTGGTAGGTAGGTAGGTAGGTAGGTAGGTAGGTAGGTAGGTAGGTAGGTGAAGGTAGGTAGGTAGGTGTGGATAGGTAGGTGGTCGTAGGTAGGTAGGTGGGTAGGTAGGTAGGTAGGTAGGTAGGTGAACGTAGGTAGGTAGGTGTAGATAGGTAGGTGGTCGTAGGTAGGTAGGTAGGTAGGTAGGTAGGTGTAGGTAGGTAGGTAGGTGTAGATAGGTAGGTGGGTGTAGGTAAGGTTAGGTTTATCTTAGTTTAGGTTAGGTTAGGTCTGTAAGTAGGTCAGTAGGTAGGTAGGTAGCTAGGTAGGTAGGTAGGTAGGTAGGTAGGTAGGTAGGTAGGTAGGTAGGTAGGTAAGTAGGTTGGTAGGTGAGTAGGTAGGTAGGTAGGTAGGTAGATAGGTAGGTAGGTAGGTAGGTAGGTAGGTAGGTAGGTAGGTAGGTAGGGAGGTAGGTAGGTAGGTAGGTAGGTAGCTAGGCTGGTCAGTAGGTAGGTGAGTAGGTAGGTAGGTAGGTGGGTGGGTAGGTAGGTAGGTAGGTAGGTAGGTAGGTAGGTGGGTTGGTAGGTGGGTTGGTAGGTAGGTAGGTAGGTAGGTAGGTAGGTAGGTAGGTAGGTAGGTGAAGGTAGGTAGGTAGGTGTGGATAGGTAGGTGGTCGTAGGTAGGTAGGTAGGTAGGTAGGTAGGTAGATAGGTATGTAGGTAGGTGGGTAGGTAGGTAGGTAGCCAGGTAGGTAGGTAGGTAGGTAGGTAGGTAGGTAGGTAGGTGGGTAGGTAGGTAGGTAGGTAGGTAGGTAGGTGGGTAAGTAGGTACGTAAGTAGGTAGGTAGGTAGGTAGGTAGGTAGGTAGGTAGGTCCGTAGTTAGGCAGGTAGGTAGATAGGTAGGTAGGTAGGTACATAGGTAGGTAGGTAGGTGGGTAGGTAGGTAGGTAGGCAGGTAGGTAGGTAGGTAGGTAGGTAGGTAGGTAGGTAGGTAGGTAGGTAGGTAGGTAGGTAGGTGGGTAGGTAGGTAGGTAGGTAGGTAGGTAGGTGGGTAGGTGGGTAGGTAGGTAGGTAGGTAGGTAGGTAGGTAGGTGGGTCAGTAGGTAGGTAGGTAGGTAGGTAGGTAGGTAGGTAGGTAGATAGGTAGGTATGTGGGTAGGTGGGTAGGTAGGTAGGTAGCCAGGTAGGTAGGTAGGTAGGTAGGTAGGTAGGTAGGTAGGTAGGTAGGTTGGTAGGTAGGTGGGTAGGTAGGTAGGTAGGTAGGTAGGTGGGTAGGTAGGTAGGTAGGTAGGTGGGTAGGTAGGTAGGTAGGTAGGTAGGTAGGTAGGTAGGTAGGTAGGCAGGTAGGTGTAGGTAGGTAGGTAGGTGTAGATAGGTAGGTGGGTGTAGGTAAGGTTAGGTTAGGTTAGGTTAGGTTAGGTTAGGTCTGTAAGTAGGTCAGTAGGTAGGTAGGTAGCTAGGTAGGTAGGTAGGTAGGTAGGTAGGTAGGAAGGTAGGTGGGTAGGTAGGTAGGTTGGTAGGTGAGTAGGTAGGTAGGTAGGTAGGTAGATAGGTAGGTAGGTAGGTAGGTAGGTAGGTAGGTAGGTAGGTGGGTAGGTAGGTAGCTAGGTTGGTCAGTAGGTAGGTAGGTAGGTGGGTAGGTAGGTGGGTAGGTAGGTAGGTAGGTGGGTAGGTAGGTAGGTAGGTAGGTGGGTAGGTAGGTAGGTAGGTAGGTGGGTAGGTAGGTAGGTAGGTAGGTAGGTAGGTAGGTAGGTAGGTAGGTAGGTGGGTAGGTAGGTAGGTCGCTAGGTAGGTAGGTAGGTAGGTAGGTAGGTAGGTAGGTAGGTAGGTAGGTAGGTTGGTAGGTAGGTAGGTAGGTAGGTAGGTAGGTTGGTAGGTGAGTAGAGAGGTAGGTAGGTAGGTAGATAGGTAGGTAGGTAGGTAGGTAGGGAGGTAGGTAGGTAGGTAGGTAGGTAGCTAGGCTGGTCAGTAGGTAGGTGAGTAGGTAGGTAGGTAGGTGGGTGGGTAGGTAGGTAGGTAGGTAGGTAGGTAGGTAGGTGGGTTGGTAGGTGGGTTGGTAGGTAGGTAGGTGGGTAGGTAGGTAGGTAGGTAGGTAGGTGAAGGTAGGTAGGTAGGTGTGGATAGGTAGGTGGTCGTAGGTAGGTAGGTAGGTAGGTAGGTAGGTAGGTAGGTAGGTGAACGTAGGTAGGTAGGTGTAGATAGGTAGGTGGTCGTAGGTAGGTAGGTAGGTAGTTAGGTAGGTGTACGTAGGTAGGTAGGTGTAGATAGGTAGGTGGGTGTAGGTAAGGTTAGGTTTGTTTAGTTTAGGTTAGGTTAGGTCTGTAACTAGGTCAGTAGGTAGGTAGGTAGCTAGGTAGGTAGGTAGGTAGGTAGGTAGGTAGGTAGGTAGGTAGGTTGGTAGGTGAGTGGGTAGGTAGGTAGGTAGGTAGGTAGGTAGGTAGGTAGGTAGGTAGGTGGGTAGGTAGGTAGGTAGGTAGGTAGGTAGGTAGGTAGATAGGTAGGTGGGTAGGTAGGTAGGTAGGTAGGTAGATAGGTAGGTAGGTAGGTAGGTAGGTAGGTAGGTAGGTGGGTAGGTAGGTAGGTAGGTAGGTAGGTAGGTAGGTTGGTAGGTGAGTGGGTAGGTAGGTAGGTAGGTAGGTAGGTAGGTTGGTAGGTAGGTAGGTGGGTAGGTAGGTAGGTAGGTAGGTAGGTAGGTAGGTAGATAGGTAGGTGGGTAGGTAGGTAGGTAGGTAGGTAGATAGGTAGGTAGGTAGGTAGGTAGGTAGGTAGGTAGGTAGGTAGGTAGGTAGGTGGGTAGGTAGGTAGCTAGGTTGGTCAGTAGGTAGGTAGGTAGGTGGGTAGGTAGGTGGGTAGGTAGGTAGGTAGGTGGGTAGGTAGGTAGGTAGGTAGGTAGGTAGGTAGGTAGGTAGGTAGGTGGGTAGGTAGGTAGGTAGGTAGGTAGGTAGGTAGGTAGATAGGTAGGTGGGTAGGTAGGTAGGTAGGTAGGTAGGTAGGTGGGTAGGTAGGTGGGTAGGCAGGTAGGTAGGTGGGTAGGTAGGTAGGTAGGTAGGTGGGTAGGTAGGTAGGTAGGTGGGTGGGTAGGTAGGTAGGTAGGTAGGTAGGTAGGTAGGTAGATAGGTAGGTGGGAAGGTAGGTAGGTAGGTAGGTAGATAGGTAGGTGGGTAGGTAGGTAGGTAGGTAGGTAGGTAGGTAGGTAGGAAGGTAGATAGGTATGTAGGTGGGTGGGTAGGTAGGTAGGTAGCCAGGTAGGTAGGTAGGTAGGTAGGTAGGTAGGTAGGTAGATAGGTGGGTAGGTAGGTGGGTAGGTAGGTAGGTAGGTAGGTAGGTAGGTGGGTAAGTGGGTAGGTAGGTAGGTAGGTAGGTAGGTAGGTAGGTAGGTAGGTAGGTAGGTCAGTAGTTAGGCAGGTAGGTAGATAGGTGGGTAGGTAGGTACGTAGGTAGGTAGGTAGGTGGGTAGGTAGGTAGGTAGGCAGGTAGGTAGGTAGGTAGGTAGGTAGGTAGGTAGGTAGGTAGGCAGGTAGGTTGGTAGGTAGGCAGGTAGGTAGGTAGGTAGGTAGGTAGGTAGGTAGGTAGGTAGGTAGGTAGGTAGGTAGGTAGGTAGGTAGGTGGGTAGGTAGGTGGGTTGGTAGGTAGGTAGGTAGGTAGGTAGGTAGGTAGGTAGGTAGGTGAAGGTAGGTAGGTAGGTGTAGATAGGTAGGTGGTCGTAGGTAGGTAGGTGGGTAGGTAGGTAGGTGGAAGTAGGTAGGTAGGTGTAGATAGGTAGGTGGGTGTAGGTAGGTAGGTAGGTAGGTAGGTAGGTAGGTAGGTAGGTAGGTAGGTAGGTAGGTAGGTAGGTAGGTAGGTAGGTAGGTAGGTAGGTAGGTGGGTAGGTGGGTAGGTAGGTAGGTAGGTAGGTCGGTAGCTAGGTGGGTCCGTAAGGAGGTAGGTGGGTAGGTAGGTAAATAGGTGGGTGGGTGGGTTGGTAGGTAGGTACGTAGGTAGGTAGGTAATTAGGTAGGTAGGTAGGTGGGTAGGTGTAGGTAGGTAGGTGGGTGTAGATAGGTAGGTGGGTGTAGGTTAGGTTAGGTTAGGTTTGGTTAGGTTAGGTTGGGTAGGTAAGTAGGTCAATAGGTAGGTAGGTAGGTAGGTAGGTAGGTAGGTAGGTGAGTGGGTAGGTAGGCAGGTAGGTAGGTAGGTAGGTAGGTAGGTAGGTAGGTAGGTAGGTAGGTAGGTAGGTAGGTAGGTAGGTGGGTAGGTAGGTGGGTTGGTAGGTAGGTAGTTAGGTAGGTAGGTGGGTAGGTAGGTGGGTGAAGGTAGGTAGGTAGGTGTAGATAGGTAGGTGGTCGTAGGTAGGTAGGTGGGTAGGTAGGTAGGTGGAAGTAGGTAGGTAGGTGTAGATAGGTAGGTGGGTGTAGGTAGGTAGGTAGGTAGGTAGGTAGGTAGGTAGGTAGGTAGGTAGGTAGGTAGGTAGGTAGGTAGGTAGATAGGTAGGTAGCTAGGTAGGTAGGTAGGTGGGTAGGTGGGTAGGTAGGTAGGTATGTAGGTCGGTAGCTAGGTGGGTCAGTAAGGAGGTAGGTAGGAAGTAGGTAAATAGGTGGGTAAGTGGGTTGGTAGGTAGGTACGTAGGTAGGTAGGTAATTAGGTAGGTAGGTAGGTGGGTAGGTGTAGGTAGGTAGGTGGGTGTAGATAGGTAGGTGGGTGTAGGTTAGGTAAGGTTAGGTTTGGTTAGGTTAGGTTGGGTAGGTAAGTAGGTCAGTAGGTAGGTAGGTAGGTAGGTAGGTAGGTAGGTAGGTGAGTGGGTAGGTAGGCAGGTAGGTAGGTGGGTGGGTGGGTAGGTAGGTAGGTAGGTAGGTAGGTAGGTAGGTAGGTAGGTAGGTGAGTAGGTAGGTAGGTAGCTAGGTAGGTCAGTAGGTAGGTGGGTAGGTAGGTAGGTAGGTGGGTGGGTAGTTAGGCGGGTAGGTAGGTGGGTAGGTAGGTGGGTGGGTAGGTGGGTAGGTAGGTGGGTAGGTAGGTGGGTAGGTAGGTGGGTAGGTGAGTAGGGAGGTAGGTAGGTAGGTAGATAGGTAGGTAGGTAGGTAGGTAGGTAGGTAGGGAGGTAGGTAGGTAGGTAGGTGGGTAGCTAGGCTGGTCAGTAGGTAGGTGAGTAGGTAGGTAGGTAGGTGGGTGGGTAGGTAGGTAGGTAGGTAGGTAGGTAGGTAGGTGGGTTGGTAGGTGGGTTGGTAGGTAGGTAGGTAGGTAGGTAGGTAGGTAGGTAGGTAGGTAGGTGAAGGTAGGTAGGTAGGTGTGGATAGGTAGGTGGTCGTAGGTAGGTAGGTAGGTAGGTAGGTAGGTAGGTAGGTAGGTGAACGTAGGTCGGTAGGTGTAGATAGGTAGGTGGTCGTAGGTAGGTAGGTAGGTAGGTAGGTAGGTGTAGGTAGGTAGGTAGGTGTAGATAGGTAGGTGGGTAGGTGGGTAGGTAGGTAGGTAGGTAGGTAGGTCGGTTGGTAGGTGAGTAGGTAGGTAGGTAGGTAGGTAGGTAGGTAGGTAGGTAGGTGGGTAGGTAGGTAGCTAGGTTGGTCAGTAGGTAGGTAGGTAGGTGGGTAGGTAGGTGGGTAGGTAGGTAGGTAGGTGGGTAGGTAGGTAGGTAGGTAGGTGGGTAGGTAGGCAGGTAGGTAGGTGGGTAGGTAGGTAGGTAGGTAGGTAGGTAGGTAGGTAGATAGGTAGGTGGGTAGGTAGGTACGTAGGTAGGTAGGTAGGTAGGTGGGTAGGTAGGTGGGTAGGTAGGTAGGTAGGTAGGTAGGTAGGTAGGTAGGTAGGTAGGTAGGTAGGTAGGTTGGTAGGTGAGTAGGGAGGTAGGTAGGTAGGTAGATAGGTAGGTATGTAGGTAGGTAGGTAGGTAGGTAGGTAGGTAGGTAGGTAGGTAGCTAGGCTGGTCAGTAGGTAGGTGAGTAGGTAGGTAGGTAGGTGGGTGGGTAGGTAGGTAGGTAGGTAGGTAGGTAGGTAGGTAGGTAGGTAGGTAGGTAGGTAGGTAGGTGGGTAGGTGGGTAGGTAGGTAGGTAGGTAGGTCGGTAGCTAGGTGGGTCAGTAAGGAGGTAGGTGGGTAGGTAGGTAAATAGGTGGGTGGGTGGGTTGGTAGGTAGGTACGTAGGTAGGTAGGTAATTAGGTAGGTAGGTAGGTGGGTAGGTGTAGGTAGGTAGGTGGGTGTAGATAGGTAGGTGGGTGTAGGTTAGGTTAGGTTAGGTTTGGTTAGGTTAGGTTGGGTAGGTAAGTAGGTCAATAGGTAGGTAGGTAGGTAGGTAGGTAGGTAGGTAGGTGAGTGGGTAGGTAGGCAGGTAGGTAGGTAGGTAGGTAGGTAGGTAGGTAGGTAGGTAGGTAGGTAGGTAGGTAGGTAGGTAGGTGGGTAGGTAGGTGGGTTGGTAGGTAGGTAGTTAGGTAGGTAGGTGGGTAGGTAGGTAGGTGAAGGTAGGTAGGTAGGTGTAGATAGGTAGGTGGTCGTAGGTAGGTAGGTGGGTAGGTAGGTAGGTGGAAGTAGGTAGGTAGGTTTAGATAGGTAGGTGGGTGTAGGTAGGTAGGTAGGTAGGTAGGTAGGTAGGTAGGTAGGTAGGTAGGTAGGTAGGTAGGTAGGTAGGTAGGTAGGTAGGTAGCTAGGTAGGTAGGTAGGTGGGTAGGTGGGTAGGTAGGTAGGTATGTAGGTCGGTAGCTAGGTGGGTCAGTAAGGAGGTAGGTAGGTAGGTAGGTAAATAGGTGGGTAAGTGGGTTGGTAGGTAGGTACGTAGGTAGGTAGGTAATTAGGTAGGTAGGTAGGTGGGTAGGTGTAGGTAGGTAGGTGGGTGTAGATAGGTAGGTGGGTGTAGGTTAGGTAAGGTTAGGTTTGGTTAGGTTAGGTTGGGTAGGTAAGTAGGTCAATAGGTAGGTAGGTAGGTAGGTAGGTAGGTAGGTAGGTGAGTGGGTAGGTAGGCAGGTAGGTAGGTAGGTAGGTAGGTAGGTAGGTAGGTAGGTAGGTAGGTAGGTAGGTAGGTAGGTAGGTGGGTAGGTAGGTGGGTTGGTAGGTAGGTAGTTAGGTAGGTAGGTGGGTAGGTAGGTAGGTGAAGGTAGGTAGGTAGGTGTAGATAGGTAGGTGGTCGTAGGTAGGTAGGTGGGTAGGTAGGTAGGTGGAAGTAGGTAGGTAGGTTTAGATAGGTAGGTGGGTGTAGGTAGGTAGGTAGGTAGGTAGGTAGGTAGGTAGGTAGGTAGGTAGGTAGGTAGGTAGGTAGGTAGGTAGGTAGGTAGGTAGCTAGGTAGGTAGGTAGGTGGGTAGGTGGGTAGGTAGGTAGGTATGTAGGTCGGTAGCTAGGTGGGTCAGTAAGGAGGTAGGTAGGTAGGTAGGTAAATAGGTGGGTAAGTGGGTTGGTAGGTAGGTACGTAGGTAGGTAGGTAATTAGGTAGGTAGGTAGGTGGGTAGGTGTAGGTAGGTAGGTGGGTGTAGATAGGTAGGTGGGTGTAGGTTAGGTAAGGTTAGGTTTGGTTAGGTTAGGTTGGGTAGGTAAGTAGGTCAGTAGGTAGGTAGGTAGGTAGGTAGGTAGGTAGGTAGGTGAGTGGGTAGGTAGGCAGGTAGGTAGGTGGGTGGGTGGGTAGGTAGGTAGGTAGGTAGGTAGGTAGGTAGGTAGGTAGGTAGGTGAGTAGGTAGGTAGGTAGCTAGGTAGGTCAGTAGGTAGGTGGGTAGGTAGGTAGGTAGGTGGGTGGGTAGTTAGGCGGGTAGGTAGGTGGGTAGGTAGGTGGGTGGGTAGGTGGGTAGGTAGGTGGGTAGGTAGGTGGGTAGGTAGGTGGGTAGGTGAGTAGGGAGGTAGGTAGGTAGGTAGATAGGTAGGTAGGTAGGTAGGTAGGGAGGTAGGTAGGTAGGTAGGTGGGTAGCTAGGCTGGTCAGTAGGTAGGTGAGTAGGTAGGTAGGTAGGTGGGTGGGTAGGTAGGTAGGTAGGTAGGTAGGTAGGTAGGTGGGTTGGTAGGTGGGTTGGTAGGTAGGTAGGTAGGTAGGTAGGTAGGTAGGTAGGTAGGTAGGTGAAGGTAGGTAGGTAGGTGTGGATAGGTAGGTGGTCGTAGGTAGGTAGGTAGGTAGGTAGGTAGGTAGGTAGGTAGGTGAACGTAGGTCGGTAGGTGTAGATAGGTAGGTGGTCGTAGGTAGGTAGGTAGGTAGGTAGGTAGGTGTAGGTAGGTAGGTAGGTGTAGATAGGTAGGTGGGTAGGTGGGTAGGTAGGTAGGTAGGTAGGTAGGTAGGTCGGTTGGTAGGTGAGTAGGTAGGTAGGTAGGTAGGTAGGTAGGTAGGTAGGTGGGTAGGTAGGTAGCTAGGTTGGTCAGTAGGTAGGTAGGTAGGTGGGTAGGTAGGTGGGTAGGTAGATAGGTAGGTGGGTAGGTAGGTAGGTAGGTAGGTGGGTAGGTAGGCAGGTAGGTAGGTGGGTAGGTAGGTAGGTAGGTAGGTAGGTAGGTAGGTAGATAGGTAGGTGGGTAGGTAGGTAGGTAGGTAGGTAGGTAGGTAGGTGGGTAGGTAGGTGGGTAGGTAGGTAGGTAGGTAGGTAGGTAGGTAGGTAGGTAGGTAGGTAGGTAGGTTGGTAGGTGAGTAGGGAGGTAGGTAGGTAGGTAGATAGGTAGGTATGTAGGTAGGTAGGTAGGTAGGTAGGTAGGTAGGTAGGTAGGTAGGTAGCTAGGCTGGTCAGTAGGTAGGTGAGTAGGTAGGTAGGTAGGTGGGTGGGTAGGTAGGTAGGTAGGTAGGTAGGTAGCTAGGCTGGTCAGTAGGTAGGTGAGTAGGTAGGTAGGTAGGTGGGTGGGTAGGTAGGTGGGTAGGTAGGTAGGTAGGTAGGTAGGTAGGTAGGTAGGTAGGTAGGTAGCTAGGTAGGTAGGTAGGTGGGTAGGTGGGTAGGTAGGTAGGTATGTAGGTCGGTAGCTAGGTGGGTCAGTAAGGAGGTAGGTAGGTAGGTAGGTAAATAGGTGGGTAAGTGGGTTGGTAGGTAGGTACGTAGGTAGGTAGGTAATTAGGTAGGTAGGTAGGTGGGTAGGTGTAGGTAGGTAGGTGGGTGTAGATAGGTAGGTGGGTGTAGGTTAGGTAAGGTTAGGTTTGGTTAGGTTAGGTTGGGTAGGTAAGTAGGTCAGTAGGTAGGTAGGTAGGTAGGTAGGTAGGTAGGTAGGTGAGTGGGTAGGTAGGCAGGTAGGTGGGTGGGTGGGTGGGTAGGTAGGTAGGTAGGTAGGTAGGTAGGTAGGTAGGTAGGTAGGTGAGTAGGTAGGTAGGTAGCTAGGTAGGTCAGTAGGTAGGTGGGTAGGTAGGTAGGTAGGTGGGTGGGTAGTTAGGCGGGTAGGTAGGTGGGTAGGTAGGTGGGTGGGTAGGTGGGTAGGTAGGTGGGTAGGTAGGTGGGTAGGTAGGTGGGTAGGTGAGTAGGGAGGTAGGTAGGTAGGTAGATAGGTAGGTAGGTAGGTAGGTAGGGAGGTAGGTAGGTAGGTAGGTGGGTAGCTAGGCTGGTCAGTAGGTAGGTGAGTAGGTAGGTAGGTAGGTGGGTGGGTAGGTAGGTAGGTAGGTAGGTAGGTAGGTAGGTGGGTTGGTAGGTGGGTTGGTAGGTAGGTAGGTAGGTAGGTAGGTAGGTAGGTAGGTAGGTAGGTGAAGGTAGGTAGGTAGGTGTGGATAGGTAGGTGGTCGTAGGTAGGTAGGTAGGTAGGTAGGTAGGTAGGTAGGTAGGTGAACGTAGGTCGGTAGGTGTAGATAGGTAGGTGGTCGTAGGTAGGTAGGTAGGTAGGTAGGTAGGTGTAGGTAGGTAGGTAGGTGTAGATAGGTAGGTGGGTAGGTGGGTAGGTAGGTAGGTAGGTAGGTAGGTAGGTCGGTTGGTAGGTGAGTAGGTAGGTAGGTAGGTAGGTAGGTAGGTAGGTAGGTAGGTGGGTAGGTAGGTAGCTAGGTTGGTCGGTAGGTAGGTAGGTAGGTGGGTAGGTAGGTGGGTAGGTAGGTAGGTAGGTGGGTAGGTAGGTAGGTAGGTAGGTGGGTAGGTAGGCAGGTAGGTAGGTGGGTAGGTAGGTAGGTAGGTAGGTAGGTAGGTAGGTAGATAGGTAGGTGGGTAGGTAGGTAGGTAGGTAGGTAGGTAGGTAGGTGGGTAGGTAGGTGGGTAGGTAGGTAGGTAGGTAGGTAGGTAGGTAGGTAGGTAGGTAGGTAGGTAGGTTGGTAGGTGAGTAGGGAGGTAGGTAGGTAGGTAGATAGGTAGGTATGTAGGTAGGTAGGTAGGTAGGTAGGTAGGTAGGTAGGTAGGTAGCTAGGCTGGTCAGTAGGTAGGTGAGTAGGTAGGTAGGTAGGTGGGTGGGTAGGTAGGTAGGTAGGTAGGTAGGTAGCTAGGCTGGTCAGTAGGTAGGTGAGTAGGTAGGTAGGTAGGTGGGTGGGTAGGTAGGTAGGTAGGTAGGTAGGTAGGTAGGTAGGTAGGTAGGTAGGTAGGTAGGTAGGTAGGTTGGTAGGTGAAGGTGGGTAGGTAGCTAGGTAGGTCAGTAGGTAGGTGGGTAGGTAGGTAGGTAGGTGGGTGGGTAGTTAGGCGGGTAGGTAGGTGGGTAGGTAGATGGGTGGGTAGGTGGGTAGGTAGGTGGGTAGGTAGGTGGGTAGGTAGGTGGGTAGGTGAGTAGGGAGGTAGGTAGGTAGGTAGATAGGTAGGTAGGTAGGTAGGTAGGGAGGTAGGTAGGTAGGTAGGTGGGTAGCTAGGCTGGTCAGTAGGTAGGTGAGTAGGTAGGTAGGTAGGTGGGTGGGTAGGTAGGTAGGTAGGTAGGTAGGTAGGTAGGTGGGTTGGTAGGTGGGTTGGTAGGTGGGTAGGTAGGTAGGTAGGTAGGTAGGTAGGTAGGTAGGTGAAGGTAGGCAGGTAGGTGTGGATAGGTAGGTGGTCGTAGGTAGGTAGGTAGGTAGGTAGGTAGGTAGGTAGGTAGGTAGGTGAACGTAGGTCAATAGGTGTAGATAGGTAGGTGGTCGTAGGTAGGTAGGTTGGTAGGTGAAGGTAGGTAGGTAGGTGTGGATAGGTAGGTGGTCGTAGGTAGGTAGGTAGGTAGGTAGGTAGGTAGGTAGGTAGGTAGGTGAACGTAGGTAGGTGGGTGTAGATAGGTAGGTGGTCGTAGGTAGGTACGTAGGTAGGTAGGTAGGTGTAGGTAGGTAGGTAGTTGTAGATAGGTAGGTGGGTGTAGGTAGGTGGGTGGGTAGGTAGGTAGGTACGTAGGTAGGTAGGTAGGTAGGTAGGTAGGTAGGTGGGTAGGTAGGTAGGTAGGTAGGTAGGTAGGTAGGTAGCTAGGTGGGTCAGTGGGTAGGTAGGTCGGTAGGTAGGTAGGTAGGTGGGTAGGTAGGTAGGTAGGTAGGTAGGTAGGTAGGTAGGTAGGTAGGTGAGTAGGTAGGTAGGTAGCTAGGTAGGTCAGTAGGTAGGTGGGTAGGTAGGTGGGTAGGTAGGTAGGTAGGTAGGTAGGTAGGTCCGTAGTTAGGCAGGTAGGTAGATAGGTAGGTAGGTAGGTACGTGGGTAGGTAGGTAGGTGGGTAGGTAGGTAGGTAGGCAGGTAGGTAGGTAGGTAGGTAGGTAGGTAGGTAGGTAGGTAGGTAGGTAGGTAGGTAGGTAGGTAGGTGGGTAGGTAGATAGGTAGGTAGGTAGGTGGGTAGGTGGGTAGGTAGGTAGGTAGGTAGGTAGGTAGCTAAGTGGGTCAGTAGGTAGGTAGGTAGGTAGGTAGGTAGGTAGGTAGGTAGGTAGGTAGGTATGTAGGTAGGTGGGTAGGTAGGTAGGTAGCCAGGTAGGTAGGTAGGTAGGTAGGTAGGTAGGTAGGTGTAGATAGGTAGGTGGGTGTAGGTAAGGTTAGGTTAGGTTAGTTTAGGTTGGGTTAGGTCTGTAAGTAGGTCAGTAGGTAGGTAGGTAGCTAGGTAGGTAGGTAGGTAGGTAGGTAGGTAGGAAGGTAGGTAGGTAGGTAGGTAGGTTGGTAGGTGAGTAGGTAGGTAGGTGGGTAGGTAGATAGGTAGGTAGGTAGGTAGGTAGGTAGGTAGGTAGGTAGGTGGGTAGGTAGGTAGCTAGGTTGGTCAGTAGGTAGGTAGGTAGGTGGGTAGGTAGGTGGGTAGGTAGGTAGGTAGGTGGGTAGGTAGGTAGGTAGGTAGGTGGGTAGGTAGGTAGGTAGGTAGGTGGGTAGGTAGGTAGGTAGGTAGGTAGGTAGGTAGGTAGGTAGGTAGGTAGGTAGGTGGGTAGGTAGGTAGGTCGGTAGGTAGGTGGGTAGGTAGGTAGGTAGGTAGGTAGGTAGGTAGGTAGGTAGGTAGGTTGGTAGGTAGGTAGGTAGGTAGGTAGGTAGGTTGGTAGGTGAGTAGGGAGGTAGGTAGGTAGGTAGATAGGTAGGTAGGTAGGTAGGTAGGGAGGTAGGTAGGTAGGTAGGTAGGTAGGTAGCTAGGCTGGTCAGTAGGTAGGTGAGTAGGTAGGTAGGTAGGTGGGTGGGTAGGTAGGTAGGTAGGTAGGTAGGTAGGTAGGTGGGTTGGTAGGTGGGTTGGTAGGTAGGTAGGTAGGTAGGTAGGTAGGTAGGTAGGTAGGTAGGTAGGTGAAGGTAGGTAGGTAGGTGTGGATAGGTAGGTGGTCGTAGGTAGGTAGGTAGGTAGGTAGGTAGGTAGGTAGGTAGGTGAACGTAGGTAGGTAGGTGTAGATAGGTAGGTGGTCGTAGGTAGGTAGGTAGGTAGGTAGGTAGGTGTAGGTAGGTAGGTAGGTGTAGATAGGTAGGTGGGTGTAGGTAAGGTTAGGTTTGTTTAGTTTAGGTTAGGTTAGGTCTGTAAGTAGGTCAGTAGGTAGGTAGGTAGCTAGGTAGGTAGGTAGGTAGGTAGGTAGGTAGGTAGGTAGGTAGGTAGGTAAGTAGGTTGGTAGGTGAGTAAGTGGGTAGGTAGGTAGGTAGATAGGTAGGTAGGTAGGTAGGTAGGTAGGTAGGTAGGTAGGTGGGTAGGTAGGTAGCCAGGTTGGTCAGTAGGTAGGTAGGTAGGTGGGTAGGTAGGTGGGTAGCTAGGCTGGTCAGTAGGTAGGTGAGTAGGTAGGTAGGTAGGTGAATGGGTAGGTAGGTAGGTAGGTAGGTAGGTAGGTAGGTTGGTAGGTGAAGGTAGGTAGGTAGGTGTGGATAGGTAGGTGGTCGTAGGTAGGTAGGTAGGTAGGTAGGTAGGTAGGTAGGTAGGTAGGTGAACGTAGGTAGGTAGGTGTAGATAGGTAGGTGGTCGTAGGTAGGTAGGTAGGTAGGTAGGTAGGTAGGTAGGTGGGTAGGTGGGTAGGTAGGTAGGTAGGTAGGTAGGTAGCTAGGTGGGTCAGTGGGAAGGTAGGTAGGTAGGTAGGTAGGTAGGTGGGTGGGTTGGTAGGTAGATACGTAGGTAGGTAGGTAGGTAGGTAGGTAGGTAGGTAGGTAGATAGGTGGGTAGGTAGGTGGGTAGGTAGGTAGGTAGGTAGGTAGGTAGGTGGGTAAGTGGGTAGGTAGGTAGGTAGGTAGGTAGGTAGGTAGGTAGGTAGATAGGTAGGTCAGTAGTTAGGCAGGTAGGTAGATAGGTGGGTGGGTAGGTACGTAGGTAGGTAGGTAGGTGGGTAGGTAGGTAGGTAGGCAGGTAGGTAGGTAGGTAGGTAGGTAGGTAGGTAGG
>OZ001258.1:10611323-10613823 GCA_963924015.1 Macrophya annulata
GTAGGTAGGGAGGTAGGTAGGTAGGTAGGTGGGTAGCTAGGCTGGTCAGTAGGTAGGTGAGTAGGTAGGTAGGTAGGTGGGTGGGTAGGTAGGTAGGTAGGTAGGTAGGTAGGTAGGTGGGTTGGTAGGTGGGTTGGTAGGTAGGTAGGTAGGTAGGTAGGTAGGTGGGTAGGTAGGTAGGTGAAGGTAGGTAGGTAGGTGTGGATAGGTAGGTGGTCGTAGGTAGGTAGGTAGGTAGGTGGGTAGGTAGGTAGGTAGGTGAACGTAGGTCGGTAGGTGTAGATAGGTAGGTTGTCGTAGGTAGGTAGGTAGGTAGGTAGGTAGGTGTAGGTAGGTAGGTAGGTGTAGATAGGTAGGTGGGTAGGTGGGTAGGTAGGTAGGTAGGTAGGTAGGTAGGTCGGTTGGTAGGTGAGTAGGTAGGTAGGTAGGTAGGTAGGTAGGTAGGTAGGTGGGTAGGTAGGTAGCTAGGTTGGTCAGTAGGTAGGTAGGTAGGTGGGTCAGTGGGTAGGTAGGTCGGTAGGTAGGTAGGTAGGTGGGTAGGTAGGTAGGTAGGTAGGTAGGTAGGTAGGTAGGTAGGTAGGTGAGTAGGTAGGTAGGTAGCTAGGTAGGTCAGTAGGTAGGTGGGTAGGTAGGTGGGTAGGTAGGTAGGTAGGTAGGTAGGTAGGTCCGTAGTTAGGCAGGTAGGTAGATAGGTAGGTAGGTAGGTACGTGGGTAGGTAGGTAGGTGGGTAGGTAGGTAGGTAGGCAGGTAGGTAGGTAGGTAGGTAGGTAGGTAGGTAGGTAGGTAGGTAGGTAGGTAGGTAGGTAGGTAGGTGGGTAGGTAGATAGGTAGGTAGGTAGGTGGGTAGGTGGGTAGGTAGGTAGGTAGGTAGGTAGGTAGCTAAGTGGGTCAGTAGGTAGGTAGGTAGGTAGGTAGGTAGGTAGGTAGGTAGGTAGGTAGGTATGTAGGTAGGTGGGTAGGTAGGTAGGTAGCCAGGTAGGTAGGTAGGTAGGTAGGTAGGTAGGTAGGTAGGTAGGTAGGTGTAGATAGGTAGGTGGGTGTAGGTAAGGTTAGGTTAGGTTAGTTTAGGTTAGGTTAGGTCTGTAAGTAGGTCAGTAGGTAGGTAGGTAGCTAGGTAGGTAGGTAGGTAGGTAGGTAGGTAGGAAGGTAGGTAGGTAGGTAGGTAGGTTGGTAGGTGAGTAGGTAGGTAGGTGGGTAGGTAGATAGGTAGGTAGGTAGGTAGGTAGGTAGGTAGGTAGGTAGGTGGGTAGGTAGGTAGCTAGGTTGGTCAGTAGGTAGGTAGGTAGGTGGGTAGGTAGGTGGGTAGGTAGGTAGGTAGGTGGGTAGGTAGGTAGGTAGGTAGGTGGGTAGGTAGGTAGGTAGGTAGGTGGGTAGGTAGGTAGGTAGGTAGGTAGGTAGGTAGGTAGGTAGGTAGGTAGGTAGGTGGGTAGGTAGGTAGGTCGGTAGGTAGGTGGGTAGGTAGGTAGGTAGGTAGGTAGGTAGGTAGGTAGGTAGGTAGGTTGGTAGGTAGGTAGGTAGGTAGGTAGGTAGGTTGGTAGGTGAGTAGGGAGGTAGGTAGGTAGGTAGATAGGTAGGTAGGTAGGTAGGTAGGGAGGTAGGTAGGTAGGTAGGTAGGTAGGTAGCTAGGCTGGTCAGTAGGTAGGTGAGTAGGTAGGTAGGTAGGTGGGTGGGTAGGTAGGTAGGTAGGTAGGTAGGTAGGTAGGTGGGTTGGTAGGTGGGTTGGTAGGTAGGTAGGTAGGTAGGTAGGTAGGTAGGTAGGTAGGTAGGTAGGTGAAGGTAGGTAGGTAGGTGTGGATAGGTAGGTGGTCGTAGGTAGGTAGGTAGGTAGGTAGGTAGGTAGGTAGGTAGGTGAACGTAGGTAGGTAGGTGTAGATAGGTAGGTGGTCGTAGGTAGGTAGGTAGGTAGGTAGGTAGGTGTAGGTAGGTAGGTAGGTGTAGATAGGTAGGTGGGTGTAGGTAAGGTTAGGTTTGTTTAGTTTAGGTTAGGTTAGGTCTGTAAGTAGGTCAGTAGGTAGGTAGGTAGCTAGGTAGGTAGGTAGGTAGGTAGGTAGGTAGGTAGGTAGGTAGGTAGGTAAGTAGGTTGGTAGGTGAGTAAGTGGGTAGGTAGGTAGGTAGATAGGTAGGTAGGTAGGTAGGTAGGTAGGTAGGTAGGTAGGTGGGTAGGTAGGTAGCCAGGTTGGTCAGTAGGTAGGTAGGTAGGTGGGTAGGTAGGTGGGTAGCTAGGCTGGTCAGTAGGTAGGTGAGTAGGTAGGTAGGTAGGTGAATGGGTAGGTAGGTAGGTAGGTAGGTAGGTAGGTAGGTTGGTAGGTGAAGGTAGGTAGGTAGGTGTGGATAGGTAGGTGGTCGTAGGTAGGTAGGTAGGTAGGTAGGTAGGTAGGTAGGTAGGTAGGTGAACGTAGGTAGGTAGGTGTAGATAGGTAGGTGGTCGTAGGTAGGTAGGTAGGTAGGTAGGTAGGTAGGTAGGTGGGTAGGTGGGTAGGTAGGTAGGTAGGTAGGTAG
>OZ001258.1:10618823-10621323 GCA_963924015.1 Macrophya annulata
TGGGTGGGTAGTTAGGCGGGTAGGTAGGTGGGTAGGTAGGTGGGTGGGTAGGTGGGTAGGTAGGTGGGTAGGTAGGTGGGTAGGTAGGTGGGTAGGTGAGTAGGGAGGTAGGTAGGTAGGTAGATAGGTAGGTAGGTAGGTAGGTAGGGAGGTAGGTAGGTAGGTAGGTGGGTAGCTAGGCTGGTCAGTAGGTAGGTGAGTAGGTAGGTAGGTAGGTGGGTGGGTAGGTAGGTAGGTAGGTAGGTAGGTAGGTAGGTGGGTTGGTAGGTGGGTTGGTAGGTAGGTAGGTAGGTAGGTAGGTAGGTGGGTAGGTAGGTAGGTGAAGGTAGGTAGGTAGGTGTGGATAGGTAGGTGGTCGTAGGTAGGTAGGTAGGTAGGTGGGTAGGTAGGTAGGTAGGTGAACGTAGGTCGGTAGGTGTAGATAGGTAGGTGGTCGTAGGTAGGTAGGTAGGTAGGTAGGTAGGTGTAGGTAGGTAGGTAGGTGTAGATAGGTAGGTGGGTAGGTGGGTAGGTAGGTAGGTAGGTAGGTAGGTAGGTCGGTTGGTAGGTGAGTAGGTAGGTAGGTAGGTAGGTAGGTAGGTAGGTAGGTGGGTAGGTAGGTAGCTAGGTTGGTCAGTAGGTAGGTAGGTAGGTGGGTAGGTAGGTGGGTAGGTAGGTAGGTAGGTGGGTAGGTAGGTAGGTAGGTAGGTGGGTAGGTAGGCAGGTAGGTAGGTGGGTAGGTAGGTAGGTAGGTAGGTAGGTAGGTAGGTAGATAGGTAGGTGGGTAGGTAGGTAGGTAGGTAGGTAGGTAGGTAGGTGGGTAGGTAGGTGGGTAGGTAGGTAGGTAGGTAGGTAGGTAGGTAGGTAGGTAGGTAGGTAGGTAGGTAGGTAGGTGAGTAGGGAGGTAGGTAGGTAGGTAGATAGGTAGGTAGGTAGGTAGGTAGGTGAACGTAGGTAGGTAGGTGTAGATAGGTAGGTGGTCGTAGGTAGGTAGGTAGGTAGGTAGGTAGGTGTAGGTAGGTAGGTAGGTGTAGATAGGTAGGTGGGTGTAGGTAGGTGGGTGGGTAGGTAGGTGGGTACGTAGGTAGGTAGGTAGGTAGGTAGGTAGGTAGGTGGGTAGGTGGGTAGGTAGGTAGGTAGGTAGGTAGGTAGCTAGGTGGGTAGGTAGGTAGGTAGGTAGGTAGATAGGTATGTAGGTAGGTGGGTAGGTAGGTAGGTAGCCAGGTAGGTAGGTAGGTAGGTAGGTAGGTAGGTAGGTAGGTAGGTGGGTAGGTAGGTGGGTAGGTAGGTAGGTAGGTAGGTAGGTAGGCTGGTAAGTGGGTAGGTAGGTAGGTAGGTAGGTAGGTAGGTAGTAAGGTAGGTAGGTCAGTAGTTAGGCAGGTAGGTAGATAGGTGGGTAGGTAGGTACGTAGGTAGGTAGGTAGGTGGGTAGGTAGGTAGGTAGGCAGGTAGGTAGGTAGGTAGGTAGGTAGGTAGGTAGGTAGGTAGGTAGGTAGGTAGGTAGGTTGGTAGGTGAGTAGGTAGGTAGGTAGGTAGGTAGATAGGTAGGTAGGTAGGTAGGTAGGTAGGTAGGTAGGTAGGTGGGTAGGTAGGTAGCTAGGTTGGTCAGTAGGTAGGTAGGTAGGTGGGTAGGTAGGTGGGTAGGTAGGTAGGTAGGTGGGTAGGTAGGTAGGTAGGTAGGTGGGTAGGTAGGTAGGTAGGTAGGTGGGTAGGTAGTTAGGTAGGTGGGTAGGTAGGTAGGTAGGTAGGTAGGTGGGTAGGTAGGTAGGTAGGTAGGTAGGTAGGTAGGTAGGTAGGTGGGTAGGTAGGTGGGTAGGTAGGTAGGTAGGTAGGTAGGTAGGTAGGAAGGTAGGTAGGTTGGTAGGTGAGTAGGGAGGTAGGTAGGTAGGTAGATAGGTAGGTAGGTAGGTAGGTAGGTAGGTGAACGTAGGTAGGTAGGTGTAGATAGGTAGGTGGTCGTAGGTAGGTAGGTAGGTAGGTAGGTAGGTGTAGGTAGGTAGGTAGGTGTAGATAGGTAGGTGGGTGTAGGTAGGTGGGTGGGTAGGTAGGTAGGTACGTAGGTAGGTAGGTAGGTAGGTAGGTAGGTAGGTGGGTAGGTGTGTAGGTAGGTAGGTAGGTAGGTAGGTAGCTAGGTGGGTCAGTGGGTAGGTAGGTAGGTAGGTAGGTAGGTAGGTGGGTGGGTTGGTAGGTAGGTACGTAGGTAGGTAGGCAGGTAGGTAGGTAGGTAGGTAGGTAGGTAGATAGGTATGTAGGTAGGTGGGTAGGTAGGTAGGTAGCCAGGTGGGTAGGTAGGTAGGTAGGTAGGTAGGTAGGTAGGTAGGTGGGTAGGTAGGTGGGTAGGTAGGTAGGTAGGCAGGAAGGTAGGTGGGTAAGTGGGTAGGTAGGTAGGTAGGTAGGTAGGTAGGTAGGTAGGTAGGTAGGTCAGTAGTTAGGCAGGTAGGTAGATAGGTGGGTAGGTAGGTACGTAGGTAGGTAGGTAGGGGGGTAGGTAGGTAGGTAGGCAGGTAGGTAGATAGGTAGG
>OZ001258.1:10626323-10628823 GCA_963924015.1 Macrophya annulata
TAGGTGGTCGTAGGTAGGTAGGTAGGTAGGTAGGTAGGTAGGTAGGTAGGTGAACGTAGGTAGGTAGGTGTAGATAGGTAGGTGGTCGTAGGTAGGTAGGGAGGTAGGTAGGTAGGTGTAGGTAGGTAGGTAGGTGTAGATAGGTAGGTGGTCGTAGGTAGGTAGGTAGGTAGGTAGGTAGGTAGGTGGGTAGGTAGGTAGGTAGGTAGGTAGGTAGGTAGGTGGGTAGGTAGGTGGGTAGGTAGGTGCGTAGGTAGGTAGGTAGGTAGGTAGGTAGGTAGGTAGGTAGGTAGGTTGGTAGGTTGGTAGGTGAGTAGGGAGGTAGGTAGGTAGGTAGATAGGTAGGTAGGTAGGTAGGTAGGTAGGTAGGTAGGTAGGTAGGTAGGTAGGTAGCTAGGCTGGTCAGTAGGTAGGTGAGTAGGTAGGTAGGTAGGTAGGTGGGTAGGTAGGTAGGTAGGTAGGTAGGTAGGTAGGTAGGTTGGTAGGTAGGTAGGTGAAGGTGGGTAGGTAGGTGTGGATAGGTAGGTGGTCGTAGGTAGGTAGGTAGGTAGGTAGGTAGGTACGTGGGTAGGTGAACGTAGGTAGGTAGGTGTAGATAGGTAGGTGGTCGTAGGTAGGTAGGTAGGTAGGTAGGTAGGTGTAGGTAGGTAGGTAGGTGTAGATAGGTAGGTGGGTGTAGGTAAGGTTAGGTTTGTTTAGTTTAGGTTAGGTTAGGTCTGTAAGTAGGTCAGTAGGTAGGTAGGTAGCTAGGTAGGTAGGTAGGTAGGTAGGTAGGTAGGTAGGTAGGTAGGTAGGTAGGTTGGTAGGTGAGTAGGTAGGTAGGTAGGTAGGTAGATAGGTAGGTAGGTAGGTAGGTAGGTAGGTAGGTAGGTGGGTAGGTAGGTAGCTAGGTTGGTCAGTAGGTAGGTAGGTAGGTGGGTAGGTAGGTGGGTAGGTAGGTGGGTAGGTGGGTAGGTAGGTAGATAGGTAGGTGGGTAGGTAGGTAGGTAGGTAGGTGGGTAGGTAGGTAGGTAGGTAGGTAGGTAGGTAGATAGGTAGGTGGGTAGGTAGGTAGGTAGGTAGGTAGGTAGGTAGGTGGGTAGGTAGGTGGGTAGGTAGGTAGGTAGGTAGGTAGGTAGGTAGGTAGGTAGGTAGGTAGGTAGGTAGGTTGGTAGGTGAGTAGGGAGGTAGGTAGGTAGGTAGATAGGTAGGTAGGTAGGTAGGTAGGTAGGTAGGTAGGTAGGTAGGTAGGTAGGTAGCTAGGCTGGTCAGTAGGTAGGTGAGTAGGTAGGTAGGTAGGTGGGTGGGTAGGTAGGTAGGTAGGTAGGTAGGTAGCTAGGCTGGTCAGTAGGTAGGTGAGTAGGTAGGTAGGTAGGTGGGTGGGTAGGTAGGTAGGTAGGTAGGTAGGTAGGTAGGTAGGTAGGTAGGTAGGTTGGTAGGTGAAGGTAGGTAGGTAGGTGTGGATAGGTAGGTGGTCGTAGGTAGGTAGGTAGGTAGGTAGGTAGGTAGGTAGGTAGGTAGGTAAACGTAGGTAGGTAGGTGTAGATAGGTAGGTGGTCGTAGGTAGGTACGTAGGTAGGTAGGTAGGTGTAGGTAGGTAGGTAGTTGTAGATAGGTAGGTGGGTGTAGGTAGGTGGGTGGGTAGGTAGGGGGGTACGTAGGTAGGTAGGTAGGTAGGTAGGTAGGTAGGTGGGTAGGTGGGTAGGTAGGTAGGTAGGTAGGTAGGTAGCTAGGTGGGTCAGTGGGTAGGTAGGTCGGTAGGTAGGTAGGTAGGTGGGTGGGTTGGTAGGTAGGTACGTAGGTAGGTAGGTAGGTAGGTAGGTAGGTAGGTAGGTAGGTAGATAGGTATGTAGGTAGGTGGGTAGGTAGGTAGGTAGCCAGGTAGGTAGGTAGGTAGGTAGGTAGGTAGGTAGGTAGGTAGGTGGGTAGGGAGGTGGGTAGGTAGGTAGGTAGGTAGGAAGGTAGGTGGGTAAGTGGGTAGGTAGGTAGGTAGGTAGGTAGGTAGGTAGGTAGGTAGGTAGGTCAGTAGTTAGGCAGGTAGGTAGATAGGTGGGTAGGTAGGTACGTAGGTAGGTAGGTAGGTGGGTAGGTAGGTAGGTAGGCAGGTAGGTAGGTAGGTAGGTAGGTAGGTAGGTAGGTAGGTAGGTAGGTAGGCAGGTAGGTAGGTAGGTAGGCAGGTAGGTAGGTAGGTAGGTAGGTAGGTAGGTAGGTAGGTAGGTAGGTAGGTAGGTAGGTAGGTAGGTAGGTGGGTAGGTAGGTGGGTTGGTAGGTAGGTAGGTAGGTAGGTAGGTAGGTGGGTAGGTAGGTAGGTGAAGGTAGGTAGGTAGGTGTAGATAGGTAGCTGGTCGTAGGTAGGTAGGTGGGTAGGTAGGTAGGTGGAAGTAGGTAGGTAGGTGTAGATAGGTAGGTGGGTGTAGGTAGGTAGGTAGGTAGGTAGGTAGGTAGGTAGGTAGGTAGGTAGGTAGGTAGGTAGGTAGGTAGGTAGGTAGGTAGGTGGGTAGGTGGGTAGGTAGGTAGGTAG
>OZ001258.1:10633823-10641323 GCA_963924015.1 Macrophya annulata
GTATGTAGGTAGGTAGGTAGGTAGGTAGGTAGGTAGGTAGGTAGGTAGGTAGGTAGGTAGGTAGGTAGGTGGGTAGGTAGGTGGGTTGGTAGGTAGGTAGGTAGGTAGGTAGGTAGGTAGGTAGGTAGGTGAAGGTAGGTAGGTAGGTGTAGATAGGTAGGTGGTCGTAGGTAGGTAGGTGGGTAGGTAGGTAGGTGGAAGTAGGTAGGTAGGTGTAGATAGGTAGGTGGGTGTAGGTAGGTAGGTAGGTAGGTAGGTAGGTAGGTAGGTAGGTAGGTAGGTAGGTAGGTAGGTAGGTAGGTAGGTAGGTAGGTGGGTAGGTGGGTGGGTACGTAGGTAGGTAGGTCGGTAGCTAGGTGGGTCAGTGAGGAGGTAGGTAGGTAGGTAGGTAAATAGGTAAGTGGGTGGGTTGGTAGGTAGGTACGTAGGTAGGGAGGTAGGTGGGTTGGTAGGTGGGTTGGTAGGTAGGTAGGTAGGTAGGTAGGTAGGTAGGTAGGTAGGTGAAGGTAGGTAGGTAGGTGTGGATAGGTAGGTGGTCGTAGGTAGGTGGGTAGGTAGGTAGGTAGGTAGGTAGGTAGGTGAACGTAGGTAGGTAGGTGTAGATAGGTAGGTGGTCGTAGGTAGGTAGGTAGGTAGGTAGGTAGGTGTAGGTAGGTAGGTAGGTGTAGATAGGTAGGTGGGTGTAGGTAAGGTTAGGTTAGTTTAGTTTAGGTTAGGTTAGGTCTGTAAGTAGGTCAGTAGGTAGGTAGGTAGCTAGGTAGGTAGGTAGGTAGGTAGGTAGGTAGGTAGGTAGGTAGGTGGGTTGGTAAGTGAGTAGGTAGGTAGGTAGGTAGGTAGATAGGTAGGTAGGTAGGTAGGTAGGTAGGTAGGTAGGTAGGTGGGTGGGTAGGTAGCTAGGTTGGTCAGTAGGTAGGTAGGTAGGTGCGTAGGTAGGTGGGTAGGTAGGTAGGTAGGTGGGTAGGTAGGTAGGTAGGTAGGTGGGTAGGTAGGTAGGTAGGTAGGTGGGTAGGTAGGTAGGTAGGTAGGTAGGTAGGTAGGTAGGTAGGTAGGTGGGTAGGTAAGTAGGTAGGTAGGTAGGTAGGTAGGTGGGTAGGTAGGTGGGTAGGTAGGTAGGTAGGTAGGTAGGTAGGTAGGTAGGTAGGTAGGTAGGTAGGTAGGTAGGTTGGTAGGTGAGTAGGGAGGTAGTTAGGTAGGTAGATAGGTAGGTAGGTAGGTAGGTAGGTAGGTAGGTAGGTAGGTAGGTAGGTAGGTAGCTAGGCTGGTCAGTAGGTAGGTGAGTAGGTAGGTGGGTAGGTGGGTGGGTAGGTAGGTAGGTAGGTAGGTAGGTAGGTAGGTGGGTAGGTCGGTAGGTAGGTGAAGGTAGGTAGGTAGGTGTGGATAGGTAGGTGGTCGTAGGTAGGTAGGTAGGTAGGTAGGTAGGTAGGTAGGTAGGTAGGTGAACGTAGGTAGGTAGGTGTAGATAGGTAGGTGGTCGTAGGTAGGTGGGTAGGTAGGTAGGTAGGTGTAGGTAGGTAGGTAGGTGTAGATAGGTAGGTGGGTGTAGGTAGGTAGGTGGGTAGGTAGGTAGGTAGGTAGGTAGGTAGGTAGGTAGGTAGGTAGGTAGGTGGGTAGGTGGGTAGGTAGGTAGGTAGGTAGGTAGGTAGCTAGGTGGGTCAGTAGGTAGGTAGGTAGGTAGGTAGGTAGGTAGGTGGGTGGGTTGATAGGTAGGTACGTAGGTAGATAGGTAGGTAGGTAGGTAGGTAGGTAGGTAGGTAGGTAGATAAATATGTAGGTAGGTGGGTAGGTAGGTAGGTAGCCAGGTAGGTAGGTAGGTAGGTAGGTAGGTAGGTAGGTAGGTGGGTAGGTAGGTGGGTAGGTAGGTAGGTAGGTAGGTAGGTAGGTAGGTGGGTAAGTGGGTAGGTAGGTAGGTAGGTAGGTAGGTAGGTAGGTAGGTAGGTAGGTCAGTAGTTAGGCAGGTAGGTAGGTAGGTAGGTAGGTAGGTAGGTAGGTAGGTAGGTAGGTAGGTAGGTAGGTAGGTGGGTAAGTGGGTAGGTAGGTAGGTAGGTAGGTAGGTAGGTAGGTAGGTAGGTAGGTCAGTAGTTAGGCAGGTACGTAGATAGGTGGGTAGGTAGGTACGTAGGTAGGTAGGTAGGTGGGTAGGTAGGTAGGTAGGCAGGTAGGTAGGTAGGTAGGTAGGTAGGTAGGTAAGTAGGTAGGTAGGCAGGTAGGTAGGTAGGTAGGCAGGTAGGTAGGTAGGTAGGTAGGTAGGTAGGTAGGTAGGTAGGTAGGTAGGTAGGTAGGTAGGTAGGTAGGTAGGTAGGTGGGTGGGTTGATAGGTAGGTACGTAGGTAGATAGGTAGGTAGGTAGGTAGGTAGGTAGGTAGGTAGGTAGATAAATATGTAGGTAGGTGGGTAGGTAGGTAGGTAGCCAGGTAGGTAGGTAGGTAGGTAGGTAGGTAGGTAGGTAGGTGGGTAGGTAGGTGGGTAGGTAGGTAGGTAGGTAGGTAGGTAGGTAGGTGGGTAAGTGGGTAGGTAGGTAGGTAGGTAGGTAGGTAGCTAGGTGGGTCAGTAGGTAGGTAGGTAGGTAGGTAGGTAGGTAGGTGGGTGGGTTGATAGGTAGGTACGTAGGTAGATAGGTAGGTAGGTAGGTAGGTAGGTAGGTAGGTAGGTAGATAAATATGTAGGTAGGTGGGTAGGTAGGTAGGTAGCCAGGTAGGTAGGTAGGTAGGTAGGTAGGTAGGTAGGTAGGTGGGTAGGTAGGTGGGTAGGTAGGTAGGTAGGTAGGTAGGTAGGTAGGTGGGTAAGTGGGTAGGTAGGTAGGTAGGTAGGTAGGTAGGTAGGTAGGTAGGTAGGTCAGTAGTTAGGCAGGTAGGTAGGTAGGTAGGTAGGTAGGTAGGTAGGTAGGTAGGTAGGTAGGTAGGTAGGTAGGTGGGTAAGTGGGTAGGTAGGTAGGTAGGTAGGTAGGTAGGTAGGTAGGTAGGTAGGTCAGTAGTTAGGCAGGTACGTAGATAGGTGGGTAGGTAGGTACGTAGGTAGGTAGGTAGGTGGGTAGGTAGGTAGGTAGGCAGGTAGGTAGGTAGGTAGGTAGGTAGGTAGGTAAGTAGGTAGGTAGGCAGGTAGGTAGGTAGGTAGGCAGGTAGGTAGGTAGGTAGGTAGGTAGGTAGGTAGGTAGGTAGGTAGGTAGGTAGGTAGGTAGGTAGGTAGGTAGGTAGGTGGGTAGGTAGGTGGGTTGGTAGGTAGGTAGGTAGGTAGGTAGGTAGGTAGGTAGGTAGGTGAAGGTAGGTAGGTAGGTGTAGATAGGTAGGTGGTCGTAGGTAGGTAGGTGGGTAGGTAGGTAGGTGGAAGTAGGTAGGTAGGTGTAGATAGGTAGGTGGGTGTAGGTAGGTAGGTAGGTAGGTAGGTAGGTAGGTAGGTAGGTAGGTAGGTAGGTAGGTAGGTAGGTAGGTAGGTAGGTAGGTAGGTAGGTAGGTGAGTGGGTAGGTGGGTAGGTAGGTAGGTAGGTAGGTCGGTAGCGAGGTGGGTCAGTGAGGAGGTAGGTAGGTAGGTAGGTAAATAGGTGGGTGGGTGGATTGGTAGGTAGGTACGTAGGTAGGTAGGTAATTAGGTAGGTAGGTAGGTGGGTAGGTGTAGGTAGGTAGGTTGGTGTAGATACGTAGGTGGGTGTAGGTTAGGTTAGGTTAGGTTTGGTTGGGTTAGGTTGGGTAAGTAAGTAGGTCAGTAGGTAGGTAGGTAGGTAGGTGTAGATAGGTAGGTGGTCGTAGGTAGGTAGGTGGGTAGGTAGGTAGGTGGAAGTAGGTAGGTAGGTGTAGATAGGTAGGTGGGTGTAGGTAGGTAGGTAGGTAGGTAGGTAGGTAGGTAGGTAGGTAGGTAGGTAGGTAGGTAGGTAGGTAGGTAGGTAGGTAGGTAGGTGGGTAGGTGGGTGGGTACGTAGGTAGGTAGGTCGGTAGCTAGGTGGGTCAGTGAGGAGGTAGGTAGGTAGGTAGGTAAATAGGTAAGTGGGTGGGTTGGTAGGTAGGTACGTAGGTAGGGAGGTAGGTGGGTTGGTAGGTGGGTTGGTAGGTAGGTAGGTAGGTAGGTAGGTAGGTAGGTAGGTAGGTGAAGGTAGGTAGGTAGGTGTGGATAGGTAGGTGGTCGTAGGTAGGTGGGTAGGTAGGTAGGTAGGTAGGTAGGTAGGTGAACGTAGGTAGGTAGGTGTAGATAGGTAGGTGGTCGTAGGTAGGTAGGTAGGTAGGTAGGTAGGTGTAGGTAGGTAGGTAGGTGTAGATAGGTAGGTGGGTGTAGGTAAGGTTAGGTTAGTTTAGTTTAGGTTAGGTTAGGTCTGTAAGTAGGTCAGTAGGTAGGTAGGTAGCTAGGTAGGTAGGTAGGTAGGTAGGTAGGTAGGTAGGTAGGTAGGTGGGTTGGTAAGTGAGTAGGTAGGTAGGTAGGTAGGTAGATAGGTAGGTAGGTAGGTAGGTAGGTAGGTAGGTAGGTAGGTGGGTGGGTAGGTAGCTAGGTTGGTCAGTAGGTAGGTAGGTAGGTGCGTAGGTAGGTGGGTAGGTAGGTAGGTAGGTGGGTAGGTAGGTAGGTAGGTAGGTGGGTAGGTAGGTAGGTAGGTAGGTGGGTAGGTAGGTAGGTAGGTAGGTAGGTAGGTAGGTAGGTAGGTAGGTGGGTAGGTAAGTAGGTAGGTAGGTAGGTAGGTAGGTGGGTAGGTAGGTGGGTAGGTAGGTAGGTAGGTAGGTAGGTAGGTAGGTAGGTAGGTAGGTAGGTAGGTAGGTTGGTAGGTGAGTAGGGAGGTAGTTAGGTAGGTAGATAGGTAGGTAGGTAGGTAGGTAGGTAGGTAGGTAGGTAGGTAGGTAGGTAGGTAGCTAGGCTGGTCAGTAGGTAGGTGAGTAGGTAGGTGGGTAGGTGGGTGGGTAGGTAGGTAGGTAGGTAGGTAGGTAGGTAGGTGGGTAGGTCGGTAGGTAGGTGAAGGTAGGTAGGTAGGTGTGGATAGGTAGGTGGTCGTAGGTAGGTAGGTAGGTAGGTAGGTAGGTAGGTAGGTAGGTAGGTGAACGTAGGTAGGTAGGTGTAGATAGGTAGGTGGTCGTAGGTAGGTGGGTAGGTAGGTAGGTAGGTGTAGGTAGGTAGGTAGGTGTAGATAGATAGGTGGGTGTAGGTAGGTAGGTGGGTAGGTAGGTAGGTAGGTAGGTAGGTAGGTAGGTAGGTAGGTAGGTAGGTGGGTAGGTGGGTAGGTAGGTAGGTAGGTAGGTAGGTAGCTAGGTGGGTCAGTAGGTAGGTAGGTAGGTAGGTAGGTAGGTAGGTGGGTGGGTTGATAGGTAGGTACGTAGGTAGATAGGTAGGTAGGTAGGTAGGTAGGTAGGTAGGTAGGTAGATAAATATGTAGGTAGGTGGGTAGGTAGGTAGGTAGCCAGGTAGGTAGGTAGGTAGGTAGGTAGGTAGGTAGGTAGGTGGGTAGGTAGGTGGGTAGGTAGGTAGGTAGGTAGGTAGGTAGGTAGGTGGGTAAGTGGGTAGGTAGGTAGGTAGGTAGGTAGGTAGGTAGGTAGGTAGGTAGGTCAGTAGTTAGGCAGGTAGGTAGGTAGGTAGGTAGGTAGGTAGGTAGGTAGGTAGGTAGGTAGGTAGGTAGGTAGGTGGGTAAGTGGGTAGGTAGGTAGGTAGGTAGGTAGGTAGGTAGGTAGGTAGGTAGGTCAGTAGTTAGGCAGGTACGTAGATAGGTGGGTAGGTAGGTACGTAGGTAGGTAGGTAGGTGGGTAGGTAGGTAGGTAGGCAGGTAGGTAGGTAGGTAGGTAGGTAGGTAGGTAAGTAGGTAGGTAGGCAGGTAGGTAGGTAGGTAGGCAGGTAGGTAGGTAGGTAGGTAGGTAGGTAGGTAGGTAGGTAGGTAGGTAGGTAGGTAGGTAGGTAGGTAGGTAGGTAGGTGGGTGGGTTGATAGGTAGGTACGTAGGTAGATAGGTAGGTAGGTAGGTAGGTAGGTAGGTAGGTAGGTAGATAAATATGTAGGTAGGTGGGTAGGTAGGTAGGTAGCCAGGTAGGTAGGTAGGTAGGTAGGTAGGTAGGTAGGTAGGTGGGTAGGTAGGTGGGTAGGTAGGTAGGTAGGTAGGTAGGTAGGTAGGTGGGTAAGTGGGTAGGTAGGTAGGTAGGTAGGTAGGTAGCTAGGTGGGTCAGTAGGTAGGTAGGTAGGTAGGTAGGTAGGTAGGTGGGTGGGTTGATAGGTAGGTACGTAGGTAGATAGGTAGGTAGGTAGGTAGGTAGGTAGGTAGGTAGGTAGATAAATATGTAGGTAGGTGGGTAGGTAGGTAGGTAGCCAGGTAGGTAGGTAGGTAGGTAGGTAGGTAGGTAGGTAGGTGGGTAGGTAGGTGGGTAGGTAGGTAGGTAGGTAGGTAGGTAGGTAGGTGGGTAAGTGGGTAGGTAGGTAGGTAGGTAGGTAGGTAGGTAGGTAGGTAGGTAGGTCAGTAGTTAGGCAGGTAGGTAGGTAGGTAGGTAGGTAGGTAGGTAGGTAGGTAGGTAGGTAGGTAGGTAGGTAGGTGGGTAAGTGGGTAGGTAGGTAGGTAGGTAGGTAGGTAGGTAGGTAGGTAGGTAGGTCAGTAGTTAGGCAGGTACGTAGATAGGTGGGTAGGTAGGTACGTAGGTAGGTAGGTAGGTGGGTAGGTAGGTAGGTAGGCAGGTAGGTAGGTAGGTAGGTAGGTAGGTAGGTAAGTAGGTAGGTAGGCAGGTAGGTAGGTAGGTAGGCAGGTAGGTAGGTAGGTAGGTAGGTAGGTAGGTAGGTAGGTAGGTAGGTAGGTAGGTAGGTAGGTAGGTAGGTAGGTAGGTGGGTAGGTAGGTGGGTTGGTAGGTAGGTAGGTAGGTAGGTAGGTAGGTAGGTAGGTAGGTGAAGGTAGGTAGGTAGGTGTAGATAGGTAGGTGGTCGTAGGTAGGTAGGTGGGTAGGTAGGTAGGTGGAAGTAGGTAGGTAGGTGTAGATAGGTAGGTGGGTGTAGGTAGGTAGGTAGGTAGGTAGGTAGGTAGGTAGGTAGGTAGGTAGGTAGGTAGGTAGGTAGGTAGGTAGGTAGGTAGGTAGGTAGGTAGGTAGGTGGGTAGGTGGGTAGGTAGGTAGGTAGGTAGGTCGGTAGCGAGGTGGGTCAGTGAGGAGGTAGGTAGGTAGGTAGGTAAATAGGTGGGTGGGTGGGTTGGTAGGTAGGTACGTAGGTAGGTAGGTAATTAGGTAGGTAGGTAGGTGGGTAGGTGTAGGTAGGTAGGTTGGTGTAGATACGTAGGTGGGTGTAGGTTAGGTTAGGTTAGGTTTGGTTGGGTTAGGTTGGGTAAGTAAGTAGGTCAGTAGGTAGGTAGGTAGGTAGGTAGGTAGGTAGGTAGGTGAGTGGGTAGGTAGGCAGGTAGGTAGGTGGGTAGGTGGGTAGGTAGGTAGGTGGGTAGGAAGGTAGGTAGGTAGGTAGGTAGGTAGGTAGGTAGGTAGGTGAGTAGGTAGGTAGGTAGCTAGGTAGGTCAGTAGGTAGGTGGGTAGGTAGGTAGGTAGGTGGGTGGGTAGTTAGGCGGGTAGGTAGGTGGGTAGGT
>OZ001258.1:10648823-10653823 GCA_963924015.1 Macrophya annulata
GTGGGTAGGTAGGTGGGTAGGTAGGTAGGTAGGTAGGTAGGTAGGTAGGTGGGTAAGTGGGTAGGTAGGTAGGTAGGTAGGTAGGTAGGTAGGTAGGTAGGTAGGTCAGTAGTTAGGCAGGTAGGTAGGTAGGTAGGTAGGTAGGTAGGTAGGTAGGTAGGTAGGTAGGTAGGTAGGTAGGTGGGTAAGTGGGTAGGTAGGTAGGTAGGTAGGTAGGTAGGTAGGTAGGTAGGTAGGTCAGTAGTTAGGCAGGTACGTAGATAGGTGGGTAGGTAGGTACGTAGGTAGGTAGGTAGGTGGGTAGGTAGGTAGGTAGGCAGGTAGGTAGGTAGGTAGGTAGGTAGGTAGGTAAGTAGGTAGGTAGGCAGGTAGGTAGGTAGGTAGGCAGGTAGGTAGGTAGGTAGGTAGGTAGGTAGGTAGGTAGGTAGGTAGGTAGGTAGGTAGGTAGGTAGGTAGGTAGGTAGGTGGGTAGGTAGGTGGGTTGGTAGGTAGGTAGGTAGGTAGGTAGGTAGGTAGGTAGGTAGGTGAAGGTAGGTAGGTAGGTGTAGATAGGTAGGTGGTCGTAGGTAGGTAGGTGGGTAGGTAGGTAGGTGGAAGTAGGTAGGTAGGTGTAGATAGGTAGGTGGGTGTAGGTAGGTAGGTAGGTAGGTAGGTAGGTAGGTAGGTAGGTAGGTAGGTAGGTAGGTAGGTAGGTAGGTAGGTAGGTAGGTAGGTAGGTAGGTAGGTAGGTGGGTAGGTGGGTAGGTAGGTAGGTAGGTAGGTCGGTAGCTAGGTGGGTCAGTGAGGAGGTAGGTAGGTAGGTAGGTAAATAGGTGGGTGGGTGGGTTGGTAGGTAGGTACGTAGGTAGGTAGGTAATTAGGTAGGTAGGTAGGTGGGTAGGTGTAGGTAGGTAGGTTGGTGTAGATACGTAGGTGGGTGTAGGTTAGGTTAGGTTAGGTTTGGTTGGGTTAGGTTGGGTAAGTAAGTAGGTCAGTAGGTAGGTAGGTAGGTAGGTAGGTAGGTAGGTAGGTGAGTGGGTAGGTAGGCAGGTAGGTAGGTGGGTAGGTGGGTAGGTAGGTAGGTGGGTAGGAAGGTAGGTAGGTAGGTAGGTAGGTAGGTAGGTAGGTAGGTGAGTAGGTAGGTAGGTAGCTAGGTAGGTCAGTAGGTAGGTGGGTAGGTAGGTAGGTAGGTGGGTGGGTAGTTAGGCGGGTAGGTAGGTGGGTAGGTAGGTGGGTGGGTAGGTGGGTAGGTAGGTGGGTAGGTGGGTGGGTAGGTAGGTGGGTAGGTAGGTGGGTAAGTATGTAGGTAGGTAGGTAGGTAGGTCCGTAGTTAGGCAGGTAGGTAGATAGGTAGGTAGGTAGCTAGGCTGGTCAGTAGGTAGGTGAGTAGGTAGGTAGGTAGGTGGGTGGGTAGGTAGGTAGGTAGGTAGGTTGGTAGGTAGGTGGGTTGGTAGGTGGGTTGGTAGGTAGGTAGGTAGGTAGGTAGGTAGGTAGGTAGGTAGGTAGGCGAAGGTAGGTAGGTAGGTGTGGATAGGTAGGTGGTCGTAGGTAGGTAGGTAGGTAGGTAGGTGTAGGTAGGTAGGTAGGTGTAGATAGGTAGGTGGTCGTAGGTAGGTAGGTAGGTAGGTAGGTAGGTAGGTGGGTAGGTAGGTAGGTAGGTAGGTAGGTAGGTAGGTGGGTAGGTAGGTGGGTAGGTAGGTGAGTAGGTAGGTAGGTAGGTAGGTAGGTAGGTAGGTAGGTAGGTAGGTTGGTAGGTTGGTAGGTGAGTAGGGAGGTAGGTAGGTAGGTAGATAGGTAGGTAGGTAGGTAGGTAGGTAGGTAGGTAGGTAGGTAGGTAGGTAGGTAGGTAGGTGAGTGGGTAGGTAGGCAGGTAGGTAGGTGGGTAGGTGGGTAGGTAGGTAGGTGGGTAGGAAGGTAGGTAGGTAGGTAGGTAGGTAGGTAGGTAGGTAGGTGAGTAGGTAGGTAGGTAGCTAGGTAGGTCAGTAGGTAGGTGGGTAGGTAGGTAGGTAGGTGGGTGGGTAGTTAGGCGGGTAGGTAGGTGGGTAGGTAGGTGGGTGGGTAGGTGGGTAGGTAGGTGGGTAGGTGGGTGGGTAGGTAGGTGGGTAGGTAGGTGGGTAAGTATGTAGGTAGGTAGGTAGGTAGGTCCGTAGTTAGGCAGGTAGGTAGATGGGTAGGTAGGTAGCTAGGCTGGTCAGTAGGTAGGTGAGTAGGTAGGTAGGTAGGTGGGTGGGTAGGTAGGTAGGTAGGTAGGTAGGTAGGTAGGTGTAGGTAGGTAGGTAGGTGTAGATAGGTAGGTGGTCGTAGGTAGGTAGGTAGGTAGGTAGGTAGGTAGGTAGGTGGGTAGGTAGGTAGGTAGGTAGGTAGGTAGGTAGGTGGGTAGGTAGGTGGGTAGGTAGGTGAGTAGGTAGGTAGGTAGGTAGGTAGGTAGGTAGGTAGGTAGGTAGGTTGGTAGGTTGGTAGGTGAGTAGGGAGGTAGGTAGGTAGGTAGATAGGTAGGTAGGTAGGTAGGTAGGTAGGTAGGTAGGTAGGTAGGTAGGTAGGTAGCTAGGCTGGTCAGTAGGTAGGTGAGTAGGTAGGTAGGTAGGTAGGTGGGTAGGTAGGTAGGTAGGTAGGTAGGTAGGTAGGTAGGTTGGTAGGTAGGTAGGTGAAGGTAGGTAGGTAGGTGTGGATAGGTAGGTGGTCGTAGGTAGGTAGGTAGGTAGGTAGGTAGGTAGGTACGTGGGTAGGTGAACGTAGGTAGGTAGGTGTAGATAGGTAGGTGGTCGTAGGTAGGTAGGTAGGTAGGTAGGTAGGTGTAGGTAGGTAGGTAGGTGTAGATAGGTAGGTGGGTGTAGGTAAGGTTAGGTTTGTTTAGTTTAGGTTAGGTTAGGTCTGTAAGTAGGTCAGTAGGTAGGTAGGTAGCTAGGTAGGTAGGTAGGTAGGTAGGTAGGTAGATAGGTAGGTAGGTAGGTAGGTTGGTAGGTGAGTAGGTAGGTAGGTAGGTAGGTAGATAGGTAGGTAGGTAGGTAGGTAGGTAGGTAGGTAGGTAGGTGGGTAGGTAGGTAGCTAGGTTGGTCAGTAGGTAGGTAGGTAGGTGGGTAGGTAGGTGGGTAGGTAGGTAGGTAGGTGGGTAGGTAGGTAGGTAGGTAGGTGGGTAGGTAGGTAGGTAGGTAGGTGGGTAGGTAGGTAGGTAGGTAGGTAGGTAGGTAGATAGGTAGGTGGGTAGGTAGGTAGGTAGGTAGGTAGGTAGGTAGGTGGGTAGGTAGGTGGGTAGGTAGGTAGGTAGGTAGGTAGGTAGGTAGGTAGGTAGGTAGGTAGGTTCGTAGGTGAGTAGGGAGGTAGGTAGGTAGGTAGATAGGTAGGTAGGTAGGTAGGTAGGTAGGTAGGTAGGTAGGTAGGTAGGTAGGTAGCTAGGCTGGTCAGTAGGTAGGTGAGTAGGTAGGTAGGTAGGTGGGTGGGTAGGTAGGTAGGTAGGTAGGTAGGTAGCTAGGCTGGTCAGTAGGTAGGTGAGTAGGTAGGTAGGTAGGTGGGTGGGTAGGTAGGTAGGTAGGTAGGTAGGTAGGTAGGTAGGTAGGTAGGTAGGTTGGTAGGTGAAGGTAGGTAGGTAGGTGTGGATAGGTAGGTGGTCGTAGGTAGGTAGGTAGGTAGGTAGGTAGGTAGGTAGGTAGGTAGGTGAACGTAGGTAGGTGGGTGTAGATAGGTAGGTGGTCGTAGGTAGGTAGGTAGGTAGGTAGGTAGGTGTAGGTAGGTAGGTAGTTGTAGATAGGTAGGTGGGTGTAGGTAGGTGGGTGGGTAGGTAGGTAGGTACGTAGGTAGGTAGGTAGGTAGGTAGGTAGGTAGGTGGGTAGGTGGGTAGGTAGGTAGGTAGGTAGGTAGGTAGCTAGGTGGGTCAGTGGGTAGGTAGGTCGGTAGGTAGGTAGGTAGGTGGGTGGGTTGGTAGGTAGGTACGTAGGTAGGTAGGTAGGTAGGTAGGTAGGTAGGTAGGTAGGTAGATAGGTATGTAGGTAGGTGGGTAGGTAGGTAGGTAGCCAGGTAGGTAGGTAGGTAGGTAGGTAGGTAGGTAGGTAGGTAGGTGGGTAGGTAGGTGGGTAGGTAGGTAGGTAGGTAGGAAAGTGGGTGGGTAAGTGGGTAGGTAGGTAGGTAGGTAGGTAGGTAGGTAGGTAGGTAGGTAGGTCAGTAGTTAGGCAGGTAGGTAGGTAGGTGGGTAGGTAGGTAGGTAGGCAGGTAGGTAGGTAGGTAGGTAGGTAGGTAGGTAGGTAGGTAGGTAGGTAGGCAGGTAGGTAGGTAGGTAGGCAGGTAGGTAGGTAGGTAGGTAGGTAGGTAGGTAGGTAGGTAGGTAGGTAGGTAGGTCTGTAGGTGAGTAGGTAGGTAGGTGGGTAGGTAGGTAGGTAGGTGGGTAGGTAGGTAGGTAGGTAGGTGGGTAGGTAGGTAGGTAGGTAGGTGGGTAGGTAGGTAGGTAGGTAGGTAGGTAGGTGGGTAGGTAGGTAGGTAGGTAGGTAGGTAGGTAGGTAGGTAGGTAGGTGGGTAGGTAAGTAGGTAGGTAGGTAGGTAGCTAGGTATGTAGGTAGGTGGGTAGGTAGGTAGGTAGGTAGGTAGGTAGGTAGGTAGGTAGGTAGGTAGGTAGGTAGGTAGGTTGGTAGGTGAGTAGGGAGGTAGTTAGGTAGGTAGATAGGTAGGTAGGTAGGTAGGTAGGTAGGTAGGTAGGTAGGTAGGTAGGTAGGTAGCTAGGCTGGTCAGTAGGTAGGTGAGTAGGTAGGTGGGTAGGTGGGTGGGTAGGTAGGTAGGTAGGTAGGTAGGTAGGTAGGTGGGTAGGTCGGTAGGTAGGTGAAGGTAGGTAGGTAGGTGTGGATAGGTAGGTGGTCGTAGGTAGGTAGGTAGGTAGGTAGGTAGGTAGGTAGGTAGGTAGGTGAACGTAGGTAGGTAGGTGTAGATAGGTAGGTGGTCGTAGGTAGGTGGGTAGGTAGGTAGGTAGGTGTAGGTAGGTAGGTAGGTGTAGATAGGTAGGTGGGTGTAGGTAGGTAGGTGGGTAGGTAGGTAGGTAG
>OZ001258.1:10666323-10671323 GCA_963924015.1 Macrophya annulata
GTAGGTAGGTGGGTAGGTAGGTAGGTAGGTAGGTAGGTAGGTAGGTAGGTAGGTAGGTAGGTAGGTGGGTAGGTGGGTAGGTAGGTAGGTAGGTAGGTAGGTAGCTAGGTGGGTCAGTAGGTAGGTAGGTAGGTAGGTAGGTAGGTAGGTAGGTAGGTAGGTAGGTAGGTAGGTAGGTAGGTGAAGGTAGGTAGGTAGGTGTAGATAGGTAGGTGGTCGTAGGTAGGTAGGTGGGTAGGTAGGTAGGTGGAAGTAGGTAGGTAGGTGTAAATAGGTAGGTGGGTGTAGGTAGGTAGGTAGGTAGGTAGGTAGGTAGGTAGGTAGGTAGGTAGGTAGGTAGGTAGGTAGGTAGGTAGGTAGGTAGGTAGGTGGGTAGGTGGGTAGGTAGGTAGGTAGGTGGGTCGGTAGCTAGGTGGGTCAGTGAGGAGGTAGGTAGGTAGGTAGGTAAATAGGTGGGTGGGTGGGTTGGTAGGTAGGTACGTAGGTAGGTAGGTAATTAGGTAGGTAGGTAGGTGGGTAGGTGTAGGTAGGTAGGTTGGTGTAGATAGGTAGGTGGGTGTAGGTTAGGTTAGGTTAGGTTTGGTTGGGTTAGGTTGGGTAGGTAAGTAGGTCAGTAGGTAGGTAGGTAGGTAGGTAGGTAGGTAGGTAGGTGAGTGGGTAGGTAGGCAGGTAGGTAGGTGGGTAGGTGGGTAGGTAGGTAGGTGGGTAGGAAGGTAGGTAGGTAGGTAGGTAGGTAGGTAGGTAGGTAGGTGAGTAGGTAGGTAGGTAGCTAGGTAGGTCAGTAGGTAGGTGGGTAGGTAGGTAGGTAGGTGGGTGGGTAGTTAGGCGGGTAGGTAGGTGGGTAGGTAGGTGGGTGGGTAGGTGGGTAGGTAGGTGGGTAGGTGGGTGGGTAGGTAGGTGGGTAGGTAGGTGGGTAAGTATGTAGGTAGGTAGGTAGGTAGGTCCGTAGTTAGGCAGGTAGGTAGATAGGTAGGTAGGTAGCTAGGCTGGTCAGTAGGTAGGTGAGTAGGTAGGTAGGTAGGTGGGTGGGTAGGTAGGTAGGTAGGTAGGTTGGTAGGTAGGTGGGTTGGTAGGTGTGTTGGTAGGTAGGTAGGTAGGTAGGTAGGTAGGTAGGTAGGTAGGTAGGTGAAGGTAGGTAGGTAGGTGTGGATAGGTAGGTGGTCGTAGGTAGGTAGGTAGGTAGGTAGGTAGGTAGGTAGGTAGGTGAACGTAGGTAGGTAGGTGTAGATAGGTAGGTGGTCGTAAGTAGGTAGGTAGGTAGGTAGGTAGGTGTAGGTAGGTAGGTAGGTGTAGATAGGTAGGTGGTCGTAGGTAGGTAGGTAGGTAGGTAGGTAGGTAGGTGGGTAGGTAGGTAGGTAGGTAGGTAGGTAGGTAGGTGGGTAGGTAGGTGGGTAGGTAGGTGAGTAGGTAGGTAGGTAGGTAGGTAGGTAGGTAGGTAGGTAGGTAGGTTGGTAGGTTGGTAGGTGAGTAGGGAGGTAGGTAGGTAGGTAGATAGGTAGGTAGGTAGGTAGGTAGGTAGGTAGGTAGGTAGGTAGGTAGGTAGGTAGCTAGGCTGGTCAGTAGGTACGTGAGTAGGTAGGTAGGTAGGTAGGTGGGTAGGTAGGTAGGTAGGTAGGTAGGTAGGTAGGTAGGTTGGTAGGTAGGTAGGTGAAGGTAGGTAGGTAGGTGTGGATAGGTAGGTGGTCGTAGGTAGGTAGGTAGGTAGGTAGGTAGGTAGGTACGTGGGTAGGTGAACGTAGGTAGGTAGGTGTAGATAGGTAGGTGGTCGTAGGTAGGTAGGTAGGTAGGTAGGTAGGTGTAGGTAGGTAGGTAGGTGTAGATAGGTAGGTGGGTGTAGGTAAGGTTAGGTTTGTTTAGTTTAGGTTAGGTTAGGTCTGTAAGTAGGTCAGTAGGTAGGTAGGTAGCTAGGTAGGTAGGTAGGTAGGTAGGTAGGTAGGTAGGTAGGTAGGTAGGTAGGTTGGTAGGTGAGTAGGTAGGTAGGTAGGTAGGTAGATAGGTAGGTAGGTAGGTAGGTAGGTAGGTAGGTAGGTAGGTGGGTAGGTAGGTAGCTAGGTTGGTCAGTAGGTAGGTAGGTAGGTGGGTAGGTAGGTGGGTAGGTAGGTAGGTAGGTGGGTAGGTAGGTAGGTAGGTAGGTGGGTAGGTAGGTAGGTAGGTAGGTGGGTAGGTAGGTAGGTAGGTAGGTAGGTAGGTAGATAGGTAGGTGGGTAGGTAGGTAGGTAGGTAGGTAGGTAGGTAGGTGGGTAGGTAGGTGGGTAGGTAGGTAGGTAGGTAGGTAGGTAGGTAGGTAGGTAGGTAGGTAGGTAGGTAGGTTCGTAGGTGAGTAGGGAGGTAGGTAGGTAGGTAGATAGGTAGGTAGGTAGGTAGGTAGGTAGGTAGGTAGGTAGGTAGGTAGGTAGGTAGCTAGGCTGGTCAGTAGGTAGGTGAGTAGGTAGGTAGGTAGGTGGGTGGGTAGGTAGGTAGGTAGGTAGGTAGGTAGCTAGGCTGGTCAGTAGGTAGGTGAGTAGGTAGGTAGGTAGGTGGGTGGGTAGGTAGGTAGGTAGGTAGGTAGGTAGGTAGGTAGGTAGGTAGGTAGGTTGGTTGGTGAAGGTAGGTAGGTAGGTGTGGATAGGTAGGTGGTCGTAGGTAGGTAGGTAGGTAGGTAGGTAGGTAGGTAGGTAGGTAGGTGAACGTAGGTAGGTAGGTGTAGATAGGTAGGTGGTCGTAGGTAGGTAGGTAGGTAGGTAGGTAGGTGTAGGTAGGTAGGTAGGTAGGTGGGTAGGTAGGAAGGTAGGTAGGTAGGTAGGTAGGTCTGTAGGTGAGTAGGTAGGTAGGTGGGTAGGTAGATAGGTAGGTAGGTAGGTAGGTAGGTAGGTAGGTAGGTAGGTCGGTAGGTAGGTAGCTAGGTTGGTCAGTAGGTAGGTAGGTAGGTGGGTAGGTAGGTGGGTAGGTAGGTAGGTAGGTGGGTAGGTAGGTAGGTAGGTAGGTGGGTAGGTAGGTAGGTAGGTAGGTGGGTAGGTAGGTAGGTAGGTAGGTAGGTAGGTGGGTAGGTAGGTAGGTAGGTAGGTAGGTAGGTAGGTAGGTAGGTAGGTGGGTAGGTAAGTAGGTAGGTAGGTAGGTAGCTCGGTATGTAGGTAGGTGGGTAGGTAGGTAGGTAGGTAGGTAGGTAGGTAGGTAGGTAAGTAGGTAGGTAGGTAGGTAGGTTGGTAGGTGAGTAGGGAGGTAGTTAGGTAGGTAGATAGGTAGGTAGGTAGGTAGGTAGGTAGGTAGGTAGGTAGGTAGGTAGGTAGGTAGCTAGGCTGGTCAGTAGGTAGGTGAGTAGGTAGGTGGGTAGGTGGGTGGGTAGGTAGGTAGGTAGGTAGGTAGGTAGGTAGGTGGGTAGGTCGGTAGGTAGGTGAAGGTAGGTAGGTAGGTGTGGATAGGTAGGTGGTCGTAGGTAGGTAGGTAGGTAGGTAGGTAGGTAGGTAGGTAGGTAGGTGAACGTAGGTAGGTAGGTGTAGATAGGTAGGTGGTCGTAGGTAGGTGGGTAGGTAGGTAGGTAGGTGTAGGTAGGTAGGTAGGTGTAGATAGGTAGGTGGGTGTAGGTAGGTAGGTGGGTAGGTAGGTAGGTAGGTAGGTAGGTAGGTAGGTAGGTAGGTAGGTTGGTAGGTGAGTAGGGAGGTAGGTAGGTAGGTAGATAGGTAGGTAGGTAGGTAGGTAGGTAGGTAGGTAGGTAGGTAGGTAGGTAGGTAGCTAGGCTGGTCAGTAGGTAGGTGAGTAGGTAGGGAGGTAGGTGGGTGGGTAGGTAGGTAGGTAGGTAGGTAGGTAGCTAGGCTGGTCAGTAGGTAGGTGAGTAGGTAGGTAGGTAGGTGGGTGGGTAGGTAGGTAGGTAGGTAGGTAGGTAGGTAGGTAGGTAGGTTGGTAGGTGAAGGTAGGTAGGTAGGTGTGGATAGGTAGGTGGTCGTAGGTAGGTAGGTAGGTAGGTAGGTAGGTAGGTAGGTAGGTAGGTGAACGTAGGTAGGTAGGTGTAGATAGGTAGGTGGTCGTAGGTAGGTAGGTAGGTAGGTAGGTAGGTGTAGGTAGGTAAATAGGTGTAGATAGGTAGGTGGGTGTAGGTAGGTGGGTGGGTAGGTAGGTAGGTAGGTAGGTAGGTAGGTAGGTAGGTAGGTAGGTAGGTGGGTAGGTGGGTAGGTAGGTAGGTAGGTAGGTAGGTAGCTAGGTGGGTCAGTGGGTAGGTAGGTATGTAGGTAGGTAGGTAGGTGGGTGGGTTGGTAGGTAGGTACGTAGGTAGGTAGGTAGGTAAGTAGGTAGGTAGGTAGGTAGGTAGATAGGTATGTAGGTAGGTGGGTAGGTAGGTAGGTAGCCAGGTAGGTAGGTAGGTAGGTAGGTAGGTAGGTAGGTAGGTAGGTGGGTAGGTAGGTGGGTAGGTAGGTAGGTAGGTAGGTAGGTAGTTGGGTAAGTGGGTAGGTAGGTAGGTAGGTAGGTAGGTAGGTAGGTAGGTAGGTAGGTAGGTCAGTAGTTAGGCAGGTAGGTAGATAGGTGGGTAGGTAGGTACGTAGGTAGGTAGGTAGGTGGGTAGGTAGGTAGGTAGGCAGGTAGGTAGGTAGGTAGGTAGGTAGGTAGGTAGGTAGGTAGGTAGGCAGGTAGGTAGGTAGGTAGGCAGGTAGGTAGGTAGGTAGGTAGGTAGGTAGGTAGGTAGGTAGGTAGGTAGGTAGGTAGGTAGGTAGGTGGGTAGGTAGGTGGGTTGGTAGGTAGGTAGGTAGGTAGGTAGGTAGGTAGGTAGGTAGGTAGGTGAAGGTAGGTAGGTAGGTGTAGATAGGTAGGTGGTCGTAGGTAGGTAGGTGGGTAGGTAGGTAGGTGGAAGTAGGTAGGTAGGTGTAGATAGGTAGGTGGGTGTAGGTAGGTAGGTAGGTAGGTAGGTAGGTAGGTAGGTAGGTAGGTAGGTAGGTAGGTAGGTAGGTAGGTAGGTGGGTAGGTGGGTAGGTACGTAGGTAGGTAGGTCGGTAGCTAGGTGGGTCAGTGAGGAGGTAGGTAGGTAGGTAGGT
>OZ001258.1:10691323-10696323 GCA_963924015.1 Macrophya annulata
GTAGGTAGGTAGGTAGGTGGGTAGGTAGGTAGGTAGGCAGGTAGGTAGGTAGGTAGGTAGGTAGGTAGGTAGGTAGGTAGGTAGGCAGGTAGGTAGGTAGGTAGGCAGGTAGGTAGGTAGGTAGGTAGGTAGGTACGTAGGTAGGTAGGTAGGTAGGTAGGTAGGTAGGTAGGTGGGTAGGTAGGTGGGTTGGTAGGTAGGTAGGTAGGTAGGTAGGTAGGTAGGTAGGTAGGTGAAGGTAGGTAGGTAGGTGTAGATAGGTAGGTGGTCGTAGGTAGGTAGGTGGGTAGGTAGGTAGGTGGAAGTAGGTAGGTAGGTGTAGATAGGTAGGTGGGTGTAGGTAGGTAGGTAGGTAGGTAGGTAGGTAGGTAGGTAGGTAGGTAGGTAGGTAGGTAGGTAGGTAGGTAGGTAGGTGGGTAGGTAGGTAGGTGAAGGTAGGTAGGTAGGTGTGGATAGGTACGTGGTCGTAGGTAGGTGGGTAGGTAGGTAGGTAGGTAGGTAGGTAGGTGAACGTAGGTAGGTAGGTGTAGATAGGTAGGTGGTCGTAGGTAGGTAGGTAGGTAGGTAGGAAGGTGTAGGTAGGTAGGTAGGTGTAGATAGGTAGGTGGGTGTAGGTAAGGTTAGGTTAGTTTAGTTTAGGTTAGGTTAGGTCTGTAAGTAGGTCAGTAGGTAGGTAGGTAGCTAGGTAGGTAGGTGGGTAGGTAGGTAGGTAGGTAGGTAGGTAGGTAGGTAGGTGGGTTGGTAAGTGAGTAGGTAGGTAGGTAGGTAGGTAGATAGGTAGGTAGGTAGGTAGGTAGGTAGGTAGGTAGGTAGGTGGGTAGGTAGGTAGCTAGGTTGGTCAGTAGGTAGGTAGGTAGGTGCGTAGGTAGGTGGGTAGGTAGGTAGGTAGGTGGGTAGGTAGGTAGGTAGGTGGGTGGGTAGGTAGGTAGGTAGGTAGGTGGGTAGGTAGGTAGGTAGGTAGGTAGGTAGGTAGGTAGGTAGGTAGGTGGGTAGGTAAGTAGGTAGGTAGGTAGGTAGGTAGGTGGGTAGGTAGGTGGGTAGGTAGGTAGGTAGGTAGGTAGGTAGGTAGGTAGGTAGGTGGGTAGGTAGGTAGGTAGGTTGGTAGGTGAGTAGGGAGGTAGTTAGGTAGGTAGATAGGTAGGTAGGTAGGTAGGTAGGTAGGTAGGTAGGTAGGTAGGTAGGTAGGTAGCTAGGCTGGTCAGTAGGTAGGTAAGTAGGTAGGTGGGTAGGTGGGTGGGTAGGTAGGTAGGTAGGTAGGTAGGTAGGTAGGTGGGTAGGTCGGTAGGTAGGTGAAGGTAGGTAGGTAGGTGTGGATAGGTAGGTGGTCGTAGGTAGGTAGGTAGGTAGGTAGGTAGGTAGGTAGGTAGGTAGGTGAACGTAGGTAGGTAGGTGTAGATAGGTAGGTGGTCGTAGGTAGGTAGGTAGGTAGGTAGGTAGGTGTAGGTAGGTAGGTAGGTGTAGATAGGTAGGTGGGTGTAGGTAGGTAGGTGGGTAGGTAGGTAGGTAGGTAGGTAGGTAGGTGTAGGTAGGTAGGTAGGTGTAGATAGGTAGGTGGGTGTAGGTAGGTAGGTGGGTAGGTAGGTAGGTAGGTAGGTAGGTAGGTAGGTAGGTAGGTAGGTAGGTGGGTAGGTGGGTAGGTAGGTAGGTAGGTAGGTAGGTAGCTAGGTGGGTCAGTAGGTAGGTAGGTAGGTAGGTAGGTAGGTAGGTGGGTGGGTTGATAGGTAGGTACGTAGGTAGGTAGGTAGGTAGGTAGGTAGGTAGGTAGGTAGGTAGATAAATATGTAGGTAGGTGGGTAGGTAGGTAGGTAGCCAGGTAGGTAGGTAGGTAGGTAGGTAGGTAGGTAGGTAGGTGGGTAGGTAGGTGGGTAGGTAGGTAGGTAGGTAGGTGGGTAAGTAGGTAGGTAGGTAGGTAGGTAGGTAGGTAGGTAGGTAGGTCAGTAGTTAGGCAGGTAGGTAGGTAGGTAGGTAGGTAGGTAGGTAGGTAGGTAGGTAGGTAGGTAGGTAGGTAGGTAGGTGGGTAGGTAGGTGGGTTGGTAGGTAGGTAGGTAGGTAGGTATGTTGGTAGGTGGGTAGGTGAAGGTAGGTAGGTAGGTAGGTAGGTAGGTAGGTAGGTAGGTAGGTAGGCCGGTAGGTAGGTAGGTAGGTAGGTAGGTGAACGTAGGTAGGTAGGTGTAGATAGTAAGGTGGTCGTAGGTAGGTAGGTAGGTAGGTAGGTAGGTGTAATTAGGTAAATAGGTGTAGATAGGTAGGTGGGCCTAGGTAGGTGGGTGGGTAGGTAGGTAGGTAGGTAGGTAGGTAGGTAGGTAGGTAGGTAGTTAGGTGGGTAGGTGGGTAGGTAGGTAGGTAGGTAGGTAGGTAGCTAGGTGGGTCAGTGGGTAGGTAGGTATGTAGGTAGGTAGGTAGGTGGGTGGGTTGGTAGGTAGGTACGTAGGTAGGTAGGTAGGTAAGTAGGTAGGTAGGTAGGTAGGTAGATAGGTATGTAGGTAGGTGGGTAGGTAGGTAGGTAGGTAGGTAGGTAGGTAGGTAGGTAGGTAGGTGGGTAGGTAGGTGGGTTGGTAGGTAGGTAGGTAGGTAGGTATGTTGGTAGGTGGGTAGGTGAAGGTAGGTAGGTAGGTAGGTAGGTAGGTAGGTAGGTAGGTAGGTAGGCCGGTAGGTAGGTAGGTAGGTAGGTAGGTGAACGTAGGTAGGTAGGTGTAGATAGGTAGGTGGTCGTAGGTAGGTGGGTAGGTAGGTAGGTAGGTGTAGGTAGGTAGGTAGGTGTAGATAGGTAGGTGGGTGTAGGTAGGTAGGTGGGTAGGTAGGTAGGTAGGTAGGTAGGTAGGTAGGTAGGTAGGTAGGTAGGTAGGTGGGTAGGTGGGTAGGTAGGTAGGTAGGTAGGTAGGTAGCTAGGTGGGTCAGTAGGTAGGTAGGTAGGTTGGTGTAGATAGGTAGGTGGGTGTAGGTTAGGTTAGGTTAGGTTTGGTTGGGTTAGGTTGGGTAGGTAAGTAGGTCAGTAGGTAGGTAGGTAGGTAGGTAGGTAGGTAGGTAGGTGAGTGGGTAGGTAGGCAGGTAGGTAGGTGGGTAGGTGGGTAGGTAGGTAGGTGGGTAGGAAGGTAGGTAGGTAGGTAGGTAGGTAGGTAGGTAGGTAGGTGAGTAGGTAGGTAGGTAGCTAGGTAGGTCAGTAGGTAGGTGGGTAGGTAGGTAGGTAGGTGGGTGGGTAGTTAGGCGGGTAGGTAGGTGGGTAGGTAGGTGGGTGGGTAGGTGGGTAGGTAGGTGGGTAGGTGGGTGGGTAGGTAGGTGGGTAGGTAGGTGGGTAAGTATGTAGGTAGGTAGGTAGGTAGGTCCGTAGTTAGGCAGGTAGGTAGATAGGTAGGTAGGTAGCTAGGCTGGTCAGTAAGTAGGTGAGTAGGTAGGTAGGTAGGTGGGTGGGTAGGTAGGTAGGTAGGTAGGTTGGTAGGTAGGTGGGTTGGTAGGTGTGTTGGTAGGTAGGTAGGTAGGTAGGTAGGTAGGTAGGTAGGTAGGTAGGTGAAGGTAGGTAGGTAGGTGTGGATAGGTAGGTGGTCGTAGGTAGGTAGGTAGGTAGGTAGGTAGGTAGGTAGGTAGGTGAACGTAGGTAGGTAGGTGTAGATAGGTAGGTGGTCGTAAGTAGGTAGGTAGGTAGGTAGGTAGGTGTAGGTAGGTAGGTAGGTGTAGATAGGTAGGTGGTCGTAGGTAGGTAGGTAGGTAGGTAGGTAGGTAGGTGGGTAGGTAGGTAGGTAGGTAGGTAGGTAGGTAAGTGGGTAGGTAGGTGGGTAGGTAGGTGAGTAGGTAGGTAGGTAGGTAGGTAGGTAGGTAGGTAGGTAGGTAGGTAGGTTGGTAGGTTGGTAGGTGAGTAGGGAGGTAGGTAGGTAGGTAGATAGGTAGGTAGGTAGGTAGGTAGGTAGGTAGGTAGGTAGGTAGGTAGGTAGGTAGCTAGGCTGGTCAGTAGGTAGGTGAGTAGGTAGGTAGGTAGGTAGGTGGGTAGGTAGGTAGGTAGGTAGGTAGGTAGGTAGGTAGGTTGGTAGGTAGGTAGGTGAAGGTAGGTAGGTAGGTGTGGATAGGTAGGTGGTCGTAGGTAGGTAGGTAGGTAGGTAGGTAGGTAGGTACGTGGGTAGGTGAACGTAGGTAGGTAGGTGTAGATAGGTAGGTGGTCGTAGGTAGGTAGGTAGGTAGGTAGGTAGGTGTAGGTAGGTAGGTAGGTGTAGATAGGTAGGTGGGTGTAGGTAAGGTTAGGTTTGTTTAGTTTAGGTTAGGTTAGGTCTGTAAGTAGGTCAGTAGGTAGGTAGGTAGCTAGGTAGGTAGGTAGGTAGGTAGGTAGGTAGGTAGGTAGGTAGGTAGGTAGGTTGGTAGGTGAGTAGGTAGGTAGGTAGGTAGGTAGATAGGTAGGTAGGTAGGTAGGTAGGTAGGTAGGTAGGTAGGTGGGTAGGTAGGTAGCTAGGTTGGTCAGTAGGTAGGTAGGTAGGTGGGTAGGTAGGTGGGTAGGTAGGTAGGTAGGTGGGTAGGTAGGTAGGTAGGTAGGTGGGTAGGTAGGTAGGTAGGTAGGTGGGTAGGTAGGTAGGTAGGTAGGTAGGTAGGTAGATAGGTAGGTGGGTAGGTAGGTAGGTAGGTAGGTAGGTAGGTAGGTGGGTAGGTAGGTGGGTAGGTAGGTAGGTAGGTAGGTAGGTAGGTAGGTAGGTAGGTAGGTAGGTAGGTAGGTTCGTAGGTGAGTAGGGAGGTAGGTAGGTAGGTAGATAGGTAGGTAGGTAGGTAGGTAGGTAGGTAGGTAGGTAGGTAGGTAGGTAGGTAGCTAGGCTGGTCAGTAGGTAGGTGAGTAGGTAGGTAGGTAGGTGGGTGGGTAGGTAGGTAGGTAGGTAGGTAGGTAGCTAGGCTGGTCAGTAGGTAGGTGAGTAGGTAGGTAGGTAGGTGGGTGGGTAGGTAGGTAGGTAGGTAGGTAGGTAGGTAGGTAGGTAGGTAGGTAGGTAGGTTGGTAGGTGAAGGTAGGTAGGTAGGTGTGGATAGGTAGG
>OZ001258.1:10698823-10701323 GCA_963924015.1 Macrophya annulata
GGCAGGTAGGTAGGTAGGTAGGTAGGTAGGTAGGTAGGTAGGTAGGTAGGTAGGTAGGTAGGTAGGTAGGTGGGTAGGTAGGTCGGTTGGTAGGTAGGTAGGTAGGTAGGTAGGTAGGTAGGTAGGTAGGTGAAGGTAGGTAGGTAGGTGTAGATAGGTAGGTGGTCGTAGGTAGGTAGGTGGGTAGGTAGGTAGGTGGAAGTAGGTAGGTAGGTGTAGATAAGTAGGTGGGTGTAGGTAGGTAGGTAGGTAGGTAGGTAGGTAGGTAGGTAGGTAGGTAGGTAGGTAGGTAGGTAGGTAGGTAGGTAGGTGGGTAGGTGGGTAGGTACGTAGGTAGGTAGGTCGGTAGCTAGGTGGGTCAGTGAGGAGGTAGGTAGGTAGGTAGGTAAATAGGTGGGTGGGTGGGTTGGTAGGTAGGTACGTAGGTAGGGAGGTAGGTGGGTTGGTAGGTGGGTTGGTAGGTAGGTAGGTAGGTAGGTAGGTAGGTAGGTAGGTAGGTGAAGGTAGGTAGGTAGGTGTGGATAGGTACGTGGTCGTAGGTAGGTGGGTAGGTAGGTAGGTAGGTAGGTAGGTAGGTGAACGTAGGTAGGTAGGTGTAGATAGGTAGGTGGTCGTAGGTAGGTAGGTGGGTAGGTAGGAAGGTGTAGGTAGGTAGGTAGGTGTAGATAGGTAGGTGGGTGTAGGTAAGGTTAGGTTAGTTTAGTTTAGGTTAGGTTCGGTCTGTAAGTAGGTCAGTAGGTAGGTAGGTAGCTAGGTAGGTAGGTAGGTAGGTAGGTAGGTAGGTAGGTAGGTAGGTAGGTAGGTGGGTTGGTAAGTGAGTAGGTAGGTAGGTAGGTAGGTAGATAGGTAGGTAGGTAGGTAGGTAGGTAGGTAGGTAGGTAGGTGGGTAGGTAGGTAGCTAGGTTGGTCAGTAGGTAGGTAGGTAGGTGCGTAGGTAGGTGGGTAGGTAGGTAGGTAGGTGGGTAGGTAGGTAGGTAGGTGGGTGGGTAGGTAGGTAGGTAGGTAGGTGGGTAGGTAGGTAGGTAGGTAGGTAGGTAGGTAGGTAGGTAGGTAGGTGGGTAGGTAAGTAGGTAGGTAGGTAGGTAGGTAGGTGGGTAGGTAGGTGGATAGGTAGGTAGGTAGGTAGGTAGGTAGGTAGGTAGGTAGGTAGGTAGGTAGGTAGGTAGGTTGGTAGGTGAGTAGGGAGGTAGTTAGGTAGGTAGATAGGTAGGTAGGTAGGTAGGTAGGTAGGTAGGTAGGTAGGTAGGTAGGTAGGTAGCTAGGCTGGTCAGTAGGTAGGTAAGTAGGTAGGTGGGTAGGTGGGTGGGTAGGTAGGTAGGTAGGTAGGTAGGTAGGTAGGTGGGTAGGTCGGTAGGTAGGTGAAGGTAGGTAGGTAGGTGTGGATAGGTAGGTGGTCGTAGGTAGGTAGGTAGGTAGGTAGGTAGGTAGGTAGGTAGGTAGGTAAACGTAGGTAGGTAGGTGTAGATAGGTAGGTGGTCGTAGGTAGGTAGGTAGGTAGGTAGGTAGGTGTAGGTAGGTAGGTAGGTGTAGATAGGTAGGTGGGTGTAGGTAGGTAGGTGGGTAGGTAGGTAGGTAGGTAGGTAGGTAGGTAGGTAGGTAGGTAGGTAGGTGGGTAGGTGGGTAGGTAGGTAGGTAGGTAGGTAGGTAGCTAGGTGGGTCAGTAGGTAGGTAGGTAGGTAGGTAGGTAGGTAGGTGGGTAGGTGGGTAGGTAGGTGGGTAGGTAGGTAGGTAGGTAGGTAGGTAGTTGGGTAAGTGGGTAGGTAGGTAGGTAGGTAGGTAGGTAGGTAGGTAGGTAGGTAGGTCAGTAGTTAGGCAGGTAGGTAGATAGGTGGGTAGGTAGGTACGTAGGTAGGTAGGCAGGTAGGTAGGTAGGTAGGCAGGTAGGTAGGTAGGTAGGTAGGTAGGTAGGTAGGTAGGTAGGTAGGTAGGTAGGTAGGTAGGTAGGTGGGTAGGTAGGTGGGTTGGTAGGTAGGTAGGTAGGTAGGTAGGTAGGTAGGTAGGTAGGTGAAGGTAGGTAGGTAGGTATAGATAGGTAGGTGGTCGTAGGTAGGTAGGTGGGTAGGTAGGTAGGTGGAAGTAGGTAGGTAGGTGTAGATAGGTAGGTGGGTGTAGGTAGGTAGGTAGGTAGGTAGGTAGGTAGGTAGGTAGGTAGGTAGGTAGGTAGGTAGGTAGGTAGGTAGGTAGGTGGGTAGGTGGGTAGGTACGTAGGTAGGTAGGTCGGTAGCTAGGTGGGTCAGTGAGGAGGTAGGTAGGTAGGTAGGTAAATAGGTGGGTGGGTGGGTTGGTAGGTGGGTTGGTAGGTAGGTAGGTAGGTAGGTAGGTAGGTAGGTAGGTAGGTGAAGGTAGGTAGGTAGGTGTGGATAGGTACGTGGTCGTAGGTAGGTGGGTAGGTAGGTAGGTAGGTAGGTAGGTAGGTGAACGTAGGTAGGTAGGTGTAGATAGGTAGGTGGTCGTAGGTAGGTAGGTAGGTAGGTAGGAAGGTGTAGGTAGGTAGGTAGGT